>CM039602.1:44498519-45028519 GCA_022457205.1 Saccharum spontaneum | reverse complement strand
GTCTTTGTATTAAGATAGAGAAAAAGTTTAACACAATACGTCTTAGTGGCACACTAGGGGTCAGAAGAATTGTACATGGAAGCTCAGACCGACCCTAGTGAACGTGGTCACATGCCAGAAAAAGCTCTCAGCCAGTCCCCATATCAATTACATTACTCTACAATGCAAACGACAATACAACATATCATGGTATATCATGATGAGATTGTTGCCTTAATTATGATTTATATGTCAACAAGCACTAATCCGGTTCACGCATAAGAACCAACTAAAGAACGTCAATATCTCTTACCATGATTTGTCATATCAATTTGAAGAGAGCAATCAATCCAGCCACCGGACAAAGAGATGCATTCCAACACAAAAACAGCCCTCACCTCACTAGTCCCCATCCAAAATTAATTCCCCAAAATAATTACTATGATTTGTCATGATCCGGGTGCGAGCCCGGTTTCAACGTGATCTCCTGTTATGATTTCTGGAACATGGCGGATCTCTCCACACTGCCTTAGGTGCGTTATACTCTTCCGATTCTGACGTCGTCGATCATGCTTGCAGGTTAAGCCTGTGCTCAACGTTCCACCCTGGCTATATGCCCTGGCCCTTAGCAGCCATGTTTTCTAAAGGAGGTGTGGAAACAAGAACTTAAAATGTTATTTTATAACGTGAGAACACAAATATATTTTTGAATTGGGAGTATGAATATTGCGAAAACGAAGTTCTCGGAACAAGGAACATGGTCATGTTCCATGTTTTCGGCTACAAAGTCCTAGCCTCCACGTTCGCACGCAACATCCACATCAGCTCGAGTGTTAGCTAAGCGGGATGTTAGAATCACTTGCAGGAGATGCGACTACTTGGTGTGACAAAAGCCCAGAGCCACCATTCCAAAAGCAGTGTGGGTTTGTGGCCGCAAAAAAAAAAAACATCACGCGCAGCAGGAAGTCGCAGTGCATTCGGCAGTAGGGCTTTATGCGGCACGCTGCCAGAACTGAAGCCAAGGATCTGGTCATACATTTCTACTCACTCTGTTTCAACTTACAGGTTATTTTTACTTTAAAAGATACACAACTTTTTATTATGTATTTAGACATATTTTATATGTATAGGTGCATAGCAAAAGTACGTACTAGAAAAGTTAAAACAAACTATAATTTGGGACATAGGATGGTACATCTTAAGACCTGATCATGTGACCATAAGACCATCTTTTTTTTTTTGTTATAAGGCCGTCTCTTTTTGGCACACAACCGTGTCCTTAATTAAGCAAATGAAGAAAGCCAGAGACCCCCACCGTTTCCCCCAACGAAACGCTTCCAAAAAATACATGTGCCATCTCACACGTCCACGGAATAATCTGCTAATGTGAGAAACTGAGAACCATCAAGAATCTGTCTCGCCCTCTTGCTTAGCTGGCAAAATATAATAATTTTTATGTTGCTGTCTTGACACTGTCCGAGAGGACTCCTATTGGCCACCCATTCAGGTGGGACCAGGGCTACGAGTCCAGAACTTTCTCATGGTAGCATACTTGCCTCCCCCCTCCTGTCCTTTATCTCGCGCCCTGCACAGTGAAAGGTGATTCGCAAAGCGGCAAAGAAAGAACGAGACGAAAAAGTCGACGGATCTTGCTTGCACGAGCCGAATGTTTTGCGGTTGCTAGCCCCCCAAAACCAAAGGTGTTCGCACGTACTCGTCGTCTACTGTGAGTAGATCGAGCAGCGACGGCGAGCCGACGTCGACGGATGGAATAGTGCGGTGTGTGCAATAGGGACGTTTTCTCGTCCACCAAGAGCGTGTTTGTTTCGGCCTTGTTTAGATTTCAGAATTCACCCTCAAATTTTACTATGTAAAAAGAAGATTCCTCATCACATCAAAATACCGGCATATATATAGAGTACTAAATGTAGATAAAATCAAAAACTAATTACACAGTTTTGTTATACTTTGCGAGACGAACATTTTAAGTCTAATTAATCAAAATTTGAACAATTATTACCGCAAACAAACAAAAGTGGTACAGTACTCAGGGGTGGTACTGTGCAGAATTGGCCACCCCCGAGTTGGCCATCTAAACAAGGCGTTCATCACGAAGCAATCGAGCGTGCTCGGGTGACCACCACTCTGGTTTTAATGCTAATATATTCGAGTACTTGTCGGGAAAAAAAATGAAATCACCAGTCATCAGTGGGACTACATTTCAGCAATCGTTGTATCGTGGACTGTATATACAGGAACATGAAGGTGCATTGGACTTGAATAGACTTACATTTATATCCTGGTTATTTGGGGTCAGATGGAGTATGCATTACTAGTCATAGGACCTTGGAGATTTACAATGGAAAAGTAGAAATGAACATAATGATTTTGCAAATAATCAATTTTTTTCCTAATTCCATGTTAAAGTTTGGTAATTTTTTCTTGTTCATCAAGTTTAATTTTAAGGTATCCAAATTTCTAAATTGACAGTCTAGTCATATTTTCTAAATATGGGTTACAAATCATGCATCTTATTGTAAATCGACTGTCACTAAGTCACATTAGTTGTATAGAATGGCTTCTTGCCGTAAAAAGATATCTTCGTGTCAGCTAGGTTATTAATACCACATCCATTTCAAAATCTAGGCGTATTATGATTCAAGAAGTTCAAACATTGTAAACTTTCATCATGAAAATATTTTTTTGGGATCTTCAAGACATGATAAAAAGTTAAATGATGACATGGAATTATGGAAAAGCAAGAAATATATGAAAACAAAAACATTTGACCGAGTTGATGAAGTTTGAACTTGATAGAACTTACTTAGGGGGTGTTTGGTTAGTGGAATGAAGTGATCCATCATCATCTCACTCTATAGTTTCTTTGTTTGTTTATGGAATAAATTGAGTTGATTCATCACCATCATATTCCTCACAAGCTAATAGTCATTACTAGTAAGAGTAATTAGGTCATTCCACTAATAAATTTGAGAAATTGACTCATGATGCATCACCTCATCTAAAATGGGTTGATTCCCCAAACTAAGAGCACCTCCAATAGTTTCTAAAAAATCACTTGGTAAATTAATGAGTTTTCCAAGTGACTTAAAAAAAGTTGAAGCATATTTGTTGGCTTCCTCCACTTGTTTCTGCAATCTCGCTCCTAAAAGATAGAATATAATTTTGCATTAGTAATCTGGAACTATTTCAAAATCACCTCATCAACCAATTTTATATTCTCTCTCTCGTACATTTGCATCAGAATCTTATCCTACTCCTTATTATTCTCCACCTTCTTCCACCTTCGGATTGGCCGATGGATACACGCGTATTTATCCGTGCAATTAGGTGGATTTTTTCAAGTGCGGAAAGATTACAGCATCTCCAAGATTTTCCAAAATCCAGTTCCAATCTAGATTTTTTTTGGCAAGATTAAAAAAAACTGCTGTCCAACAACTATATTCTGTAAATTTATTGACAAAAAGACTATGGAGACTACACTAAAATGTACAGTAACCATATTCGACGCGCTTGGAGAATCCTACACAATACTCTTTGCAAGCAGGCATACATATGTACACGCCAATACAATATTTGTGAAGCGAACATTCTTCCATTAGATTATCTAACCTCGAATACTGAACAACAACAACAACAACAAAAAGCTGCAACAAGCCGTGCAACTCGCTACCACCGCGGGCGCCTCTGAACAAATACCATTGATTTTTGCAGCATCGAAAGCAGTACTGGCATTGGGTGATTTGCCTCCAAAACTCCAAAGGTTTGCCTCACTTCGATCGCGCCCCGAATCCCCCGACCCACTGCTCGGCCCCATCCGCCATTGGCACAGAGCGGCCCGTTCTCTCGTATTCTGTTGAGAGCACCATGGCAGCATGCACGTACGTTACACACAACACGAGCCTTGAGCCTATGTACTAGCTTTCTCCATTTCAGGCCACCGCATTCCACTCCACGAGCGGCCAGGGCTCCCACAGCTCCGGCATGGCGCAGTAGGACTCCGGGAACCCGTCGCCGTAGTCAAGGTGGTGGTCGTCGCACTCGGACTCCACCGAAACGACGTCCGCCGGCGTCGCGCACGACCCGACGAGCACACAGCTCTCGGGCTCGAGCGGCTCCATGTTGTTGACGCACCCGAGCACGACGTTCCTCTTGTCGTCCTCCGCCTCGGCCTCGGCATCACCACCACCACCGTTGCTGCTGCTGCTAGCCGTCGTCGCGCCGCCGGCGCCGGCCCGGTCCTCCCGCTCCCTCAGCCTCTCGCTTAGTTCGTTCAACTGGTCATGCACGCACGCACCAAGCAAAAGGTTGGCAAACTTGATTAGTCTTGGATCGCTCAAGGGCTTTGTATGTTCAGAGAATCCCATATCGCGGTCCGCGGAGGTTCACGATTACTACCTGTGTGGTGAGGGCAAGCTTGTCCTGCTTGAGGGACTCGACGCGGGCGTGGAGGTCGTCGAACTTGGCGCGGAGCAGGGCGTAGTCGTGCTCGAGCTGCTTGGAGCGCCAGCGGGCGCGCTTGTTCTGGAACCAGATGGCCACCTGGCGCGGCTGCAGGCCCAGCTCCCGCGCCAGCTCCGCCTTCTCCCGGGGCTCCAGCTTGGCGTGGTGCGCGTGGAACATGGACTCCAGCGACCGGATCTGCTCCTCCGTGAACCGCCGCTTCCTCTCCCCCCTCGCCGACGACGACGATGGCCCACCTCCGCCGCCCATCCCCGCCAAGAACGACGACAGCGGCTCGTCCATCATCGGCACGCAAAGCTGCTGCTGCTGTGGCTGCGGCACCTGCATCGGCGCCGGCGCCGGCATGAAGAACTGGTGCTGGTGGTGATCTGGCCTGTCCATGTCGATCGATGGATCGATCGTTGGATCCTACCTATAGCTAGAGAAGTAGGCAGTTGCTGTGTGTTCTTCCTCCCAGCCGGGCTCTCCGATCCCTTCCTTGTACAACTCCGCGCTCCCGTCCCGTTCGGTCCCGTTTTATGCCGGGCGCGCGGCGTTACGTGTCCACGTCCGGCGATGCGAACGTGTGGCCTTTGCGATTGCGGATAAAGAAACCGGTAGGGCCCGCGCGCCGTGAGACCACAGATCAGGCAAGCAAAGCCGCTTTTGTTCCCGTTCCCGTCCAAGTGTCCGGAATCCGGCCCGTGTGGCCCGTCGTCCAATGGTTATCCGGCCGCCTCCCGATCCGCACCCGACACGTGGCGCGTGCGATCAGCACGAGCCCCAGATATTCTTCGCCCCCGATCGGAGGGGGTCAGGCAGGGGAACGAACGAGCGAAAGAACTGGATGGCGGAATCGCGCGTGCGCGTGCACATACGGTACGGGAGGACGGCGAGCGGGCCAATGGGCGAGCCTGCGAGGTGGTGTGGTGTGGCAGGCGCGGACGGAGACGGGCGCAATTGGAACAGGTGGTCCGATGGAAGGGTGCCGTGCCGCACGCGGTCGCCGTCACCGGCGCCAGGTGTGCAGGGGCTTCCTCCGAAAGAGTCATCGAGGTGGCGCGCCGCGCTTGTCCCGTTGCGGCTCCAATCGGATGGTCTGCCTGCCGTCTCGCGCGCGCGCGGTGTGTGCCAAAGCAAACCCCGTGTCCGTGTTGCGTTTACTGGGACTGCCAGTGGTAGGCGCGCGCGGTGTGTACCGGCCCTAAAAACGACAGGATAACTAAAGGAGATTAGATAGGCTAGATAGATGATAAGTACGCTCATCGTCTAGCCTCCTAGCTAGCTAGCGCATGCATGCGGGGAGCAAGGCTTATCTCGATGTATCCATCCATGAGCAAAATTTTCACTCCCGGAAGAAAATGGTTTCATGGTCGCCTCCAACTTCCCATGCGTGTTCTAGCAGATCAGGTAAGTTATAAAGTGGTAATCAGATACGATGAACAACTAGTTTTCGCGTGGAACTCTGGGATGCTCAGCTGCCTACGCAACGGCTACGTGGTTCAAAGGCCTTGGTGGTGGTTTCTTCCTCGAGCCGCAAAGCGATCCGCTCGAGCAACAGTACAAGGCGAACTCGGCAACCCTCGCGAAGGAAGACCAGAAAACCGCGGCGATGAGTGATTAGCACTTTAGCAGCAGGTCTACTACGTAGCTAGTGAGCACCAGGACGTGGTGACTTCCCGCTCACAACTCGCATGCCCGCGGCGCGCGCGGCCACAAGATCCGTCCCCGCTGCGCGAGCGCGCGCTGCCGCGCGCACATGCAGTGTTTTCGCCACGCGGCTCGGCGCGGGCACGTCAGTTGGGGGTGGCTTTCCACCGGGTCACCACCGCGATTAATCGCGGGCGACGACCGGCAAGGGCGATGTGCGGCGAGGTGTGCGGTGGGTTAATGCAGGGGAGACGTAGCGCGGGCTGATTGGTGTGTGCCGGCCGGGACCAGGGGCAGGAGGAGGAGGTGGACGAGGGGGCGCGCGCGGCGCCGGACCGGACCCGCCGTGACGGCGACGCCAGGCCGCGCCGCTCCGGACACATGGCGGGGCGCGGGTGCAGGGTCATTGTCGCGCGCGCGGGCCTCGTGGTTGTTCTGGACCGCGCGGGTCGGCGTCGTTGGCGTGGAGGAGGAGGAGGATCAGAAAGCTCGCGCGGCCGCGTGGGCAGACCTTGCTTGTGGCGGCCTGGCGCGCGCTGGTTGCTGCGGGGCCTCTCTGACCCGCGCTGCAGCGTCGATCGCACAAGCCACATTGCCACAAGCCAGGAGCCAGGGTCCTGGTTTAATTCCGGGTGGCCCATGTCGACGCAGAAATGAATTAGCTGCTTGGGATTGGGATTGGGGGGGATGGCGAGAAGACATGCAGAATTTCAAATTTCCTTTTTGGATTGGATGAGATGCCACCCCGGCTTATCGCCCTCTTTCAAAGCTGTTCTGGATGACTCTTACGTACGAAGTATATCGTGTTCATGCAACTGCCATGCATGCATGACCCACCAAAGCTTTGCTGAAGATACTGTAGTGCGACGATGTGACATTCCATCAGTTTTAGTCTCTTCCTGTCATTTCGACACTGTAGAAGCGAACAGGCTGATAGACTCGCGTATTATTTTAAATTTGAATATATATCTGTATAACAATGTCTCAGTTGCTTCAAAGCTCCTGTAAGGTCTTGTTTAGTTTCAGGGTGTAAAGGGTGTAAAGTTTTGGGTGTCATATCGAGTGTCACGTGAGAGTGTCGCATAGGGTGTTCAGATACTAATAAAAAAATAAATTACAGAATCCGTCGGTAAACCACGAGACGAATTTATTAAGCTTAATTAATCCATCATTAGCGCATGTGTTACTATTGTACTTTATTATCAAATCATGAACTAATTAGGCTTAAAATATTCGTCTCGTAAAGTAGTTGCAATCTGTGCAATTAGTTTTTTTAGTCTATATTTAATACTTCATGCATATGTCTAAATATTTGATGGGATAGAATGTAAACTTTTGCAGAGGAACTAAACACGGCCAAAGATTGAATGGTGCGCATTTAAGGATTTATATTTGGCGGGTCACCCAAAAGGCTGCACTGCACAGCTATAGGGACTGCATGCGCTAAATCGCACTAACCATGTTTTCTACATAAAAATCGCACTAATCATGAGAATTTAAAATTTTATCGTAGTTGATCAGCTGGTCCTACCAGATACATTGCTTGCGGTAGACGTTCCATTTTTTTTGAGTTTTGACCTCCGATGATGGCGCAACTTTTCCAATCAAGCAGGCGTTACGTATTAAAGAAACATATCTCCAACACATGCTGTCGGCGGCGCTGCCAGGAGCAGAGAAACACGTACTAGCAGAAAATAAAGGCCACAAGAATTTTAGACTTAAGGGGCTGTTTAGTTTCTAAGAAATTTTATAAAGTTTTTCAGATTCCTTGTCATATCGAATCTTTAGACACATGCATGAAACATTAAATATAGATAAAAAAATAAAACTAATTACACAGTTTAGACGAAATGGACGAGACGAATCTTTTAAGCCTAATTAGACCATAATTGAACACTAATTATCAAATAACAACGAAAGTGGCTACAGTGCCATTTTACCAAATTTTTGGCAACTAAACGCAGGCTAAGTATTGGTGTCAATTCATGGTTTCACACTCGTGCGCCTCCACGATTTCGGTTTTTCCCACTCTCGACGTGGTATATATGCAGTGGTTGCTTGTACGACTACCATCTCCGTTCTGAAATGTTTAGTCGTTCTAGATTTGCTTTTAAATCAAAATTTTTGTATCTTTTACTACTAGGTTCATTATGACAAACTCTCTTCATCCTAGTTTAAAAGCACAATTTAACTTGCATGGTCTTCTAAATCACGTTATTTATAACTAAACTCTGATCATAGGCAAAGTAAGTGGGTGACGTCCATTCGTCCAGCGACTAGTTCTTGGCCTCCGGTGCACACATGAGAAATACAGTGTTCATAGAAAATCGCTAGTGTAAGCACAATAAATTTTGGTAAATGAATTTTTGAGAATGGTAGTAAAATACATCCACACTCAAAGATGAATGTGGGAATGTAAGTTTCAATGCAACGTTTACACTCAGGTTCAGACCAGGATATAGAAAGGGATAGGGATATCTCATCCTCAAAAGGGTAATATTGTATCCTAGTCATTCATTCTTTACGCCTCATTTAATCTTGACCGTTCATCCATTTCCCTATCCCTATCCCACCCCCTATATCCCTTTATCCAAACGCCACCTCAAGGATGCATGTGGGAATAGAAGTGCGCCAAGTTTCAATGCAACGTTTTACATCCTTGAATTTGATGTTTTTGTTTGAATTAGCTCAAAGGGCTTGCACTCAAAAGAATATGTAATAACGGTAGTGCTAGCGCCCGGATGTCCGGATAGACGCCCGTGTCCGGACGCATGAGATGCACTCCGTTTCCCGCGCTTATGCCTGCAATCCACGCCCGCGCTTGCGTTTCGCGCGCCCACGCAGGGCCCATGTCGTCTGGATGTCGCCCGCGCCGCCAGACCGCACGCAGTGACCGCTCACGCCCCTCCGCTTCTCACGCACATTGCAACATGTGCAACACCCGATCTACTTTTGCAACATCCAGATGAAACACTTGCAACATACATCCGAAATAGATGAAACACTTGCAACATACGTCTGAAACACTTGTAAAACACATGAAAAACACTCTAAAGCCATTGCAAGTATATGCAACATCCAGATATATGCAACATCTAGATAAAACACTTACAAACATATATGTGAATCATATGTGTGAAACATATGTAATGTCCAGAAAAACACACATGCAACTTACGTCTGAAAAAACAGATGAAACATTTAAAACAGATTGTTGCAACATACGTGTATAGCCATTGCAACATATGTAATATCCATATGAAACACTTGCAACATACCTTTCAAACATCTGAAACACTTGAAACATACGCTTACAACATGTCATGCGCGACACTCTAGTGGGCGGCGACCACCATGTCAGGCGCATTGAGGAACTCGATAACTGCCTCGATGGCCAGATCAGGGCTAGGAGATGGCGGAGCTAAGATCACCACGGACTTGGCCGCGGTGAGCTTCTTCGGTTGGGGCACCGGGGCGCGAGGAGCCTCGAGGTAGGCGCGAAATATGGCATGGTCATGACGCCCTCACTGTCTCCACCCGTAGGAGGAGGTTATGAGGAGGACACCGGTGCTGGCTCTGGCAATGAGGACAGAGGCGGGCTGCAGGCACGACTCCAACAACAGAGCCTGGTGTCATGGAGGCGGGCGAGGGCCCCAAGACGGAGGAAGCGGAGGTGGTTGCCGCTGGAGAAGACGAGCGATGGGAGAAGGCGAGCGATGTGCGGAACGCCGCGATGGCCGTGCGAGTGGGGAATATCGCTGCCCTTTTTTGTGGGAGAAACCACCGTGGAAGAACGAAGGTAGAGGGGAGCAGACCTGTTGGCCTGGTATCGCGAGGCCTAGGAAGTGTGGCGTCATTTCCGATGTAATAATCATACTGTATATGCACTTGCAAAACACATGAAAAACACTTTAAAGCTGTTGCAAGTATATGCAACATCCAGATAAAACACTTACAACCATATATGTGAATCATATGTGTGAAACATATGTAATGTCCAGAAAAACACACATGCGACTTACGTCTGAAAAAACAGATGAAACATTTAGAACAGATTGTTACAACATACGTGTATAGCCATTGCAACATATGCAACATCCATATGAAACACTTGCAACACACCTTTCAAACATCTGAAATGCTTGAAACATATGCTTGCACACATGTCATGTGTGACACTTTAGTGAGCGGTGACCACCATGTCAGGCGCGTTGAGGAACTCGATAACTGGCTCGATGGGTAGATCGGGGCTAGGAGATGGTGGAGCGAAGATCACCACAGACTTGGCCGCCGCGAGCTTCTTCCGTTGGGGCACCGGGGCGCGAGGAGCCTCGAGGCAGGCGCGAAATACGACATGGTCATGACGCCCTCAGTGTCTCCGGCCGTAGGAGGAGGTGACAAGGAGGACAGTGGTGCTGGCTCCGACGATGAGGGCAGAGGGGAGCTGCAGGCGCGACTCCAACAACAGAGCCTGGTGTCGCGGAGGCGGGCGAGGGCCCCGGGACGGAGGAAGCGGAGGTGGTCACTGCTGGAGAAGACGAGCGGTGGGAGAAGGCGAGCGGTGTGCGGAATGCCGCGATGGCCGTGCGAGTGGGGAATATCGCTGCCCTTTTTTTTTGAGAGAAATCACCATGAACGAACGAAGGTAGAGGGGGGCAGACTTGTTGGGCTGCTATCGCGAGGCCTAGGAAGCGTGGCGTCATTTCCAATGTAATAATCATACTGTATATGTACTCTGAAATGCTCGTGTGGATTTATAACTAATTAAAAAAATTATTACATGTGCTAGACGAGGTATCCTGATAGGCTGTCAGGCTGATACTATCAAAGAGAAACAATAGAGTCAACGTCTTTGTTTGAAAATTCTGGTTCATCTCAGTATTCAGTAGATTTTCTCATGTGTTTTGCTTTACAAAATAGGTCTGCCCATTGATATTGTCGTGATGTTTACCATGCTCTGAATTTAGTACCAGCTCGGACTAAGAGTTCAACTTGGACTAAGCGTTGTTATTCGTTCAAGCAAGCATTATTAGCAAATAAATTAAGATCCAGTCAAATCATGTTATCTGTAATACGTATTGGACGAAGCGTACACTTTGCACGATTACTGGCGAAACTAAGTCATGAACTGAAGGGCAATCAAAAACACTAAACTTCTCGCCACGCCAAAAGGGGAGTGAACTCTATTGAATATATAAGCAAACGCAACAGAAATAAACAGAATCAACATATCATCCTATAACCGCTCAAATATACAGAAACCTCACAACATTTGCTTGTCCGGTTCAAACTCTCGAGATCTGCAACACCAACCCACGCTTGATCCCATCAGAAAGTACCAGTATATAAACATCAGTTGTTAGAAGTGGAAAGAACCCAAGCCCCATGAAATTCAACAACGCAGCGCTTAAATAGATTGTCTACATTGTCGGCCAATCAGTCTGCATTGCTCCGGAACCAGGGAGCAGAGTACTTGTCCCTTGACACGGCAAAGCTCGCCATCTATGCCACAGCCATTGTGAGTGTTTGCTCCAGGTTTAAGCTTAACTGACTTCACCTGTGTCAATATCAGCATTAAGATCGAATCAGCATTCTTGTTAGGATTATTAGGAAAACCAGCTTTTGTGCCAAAAAAAAAAGGAGCAGCTTCATTCACAAACAAACATTCTTATTTAACGTCCATGACTAGAGCTGATGTAAATGCTACTACACAGACCTCACAGCATAGCTATCAGAAGCTGTACAGGTACCAAACAGCCAACATTTTGTTTTGAGGTCTCAAATAATTAAGGCCAACAATAAGTGCTGAAGATACATCTTACACCTTCATTGACAAGCTCAACAGTTTCATTTGGGACATGTTGATCATAAGAACCCCCTCCCCCCCCCCCACCCCACCCCACCCAAATAGGAAGGAAAACATAGAGTGGAAATGTGCGTACCTAGAATGCTTAAGAACACGCCAAAGCTGATGCAAAACTACATGGCATTGATCCAGTTTAAAGTTCATGAGGATAACCAATTAGATAATATGATAAGATTAGTCTCACCTCTATGTATATATTTTCACCCAAAAGTCAGAAAGGAAAAACAAGCACTAGGCCAAAAAAACCGGAAGGAATGGGCAAATGGCTTGAGCAGATAAGTTAAGATACCTTCACATATTCAACGTAAGGCAAAGAGAGATGGCGACCGAATTGCAAAAGTATGAAAAATCTAAGCAATTTCCATCTTCCTTTTCCACCAACTAAAAGTAAGTCCAAGCTGTTGTCATCATGGGTGGCCTTCGGTGCAACAACTTGTGAACTCAGACTTTGCACTGTCTTGCATGAATGGTTGCATACTAGGACACCAAGAAAGTGCCCTTTCCTAACTACCCATTTCTCATCCAAATTTGGCACAAGTTCCATAGGTGTTCCCATTTCCATGTCCTCTTGTGGTCCAGGAAGTTCAATGGGGTGGTCAGGCTCCCAAGTTAGCTCACTATCCCATTTTGGCCCTGTGTCCCACTTTGGTTCACAGTCCCAAATAGGTCCTGGATCTGATATTGTTGAGGAAATGTCTTCCTTATCATGCATTGATGGGGCTGCCCAAGACAACCGTGTGTCATTAGTAGATGTTACGCCAACTGAATTTCTCTCAGCCCTTGCTTTCGACCTGGTTCTTGGCCAGAATGATCCATGATGTGGTTGAGGGTGTAGCACTTCTTCAGGTTCTGAAACAATGTTACTTCTCCCCAGAGAAAAGCGTTTTGCTTTTGGATCGAGACCACGTACGTAGTCTGATGGTTCAGTGCTTGCCACTGTACTACCTGATGTATCAACATCTCCAAGTGACATTCGACTCGGAGTCATAATAGAATCAATACTGGACAAACTGGAGGCTCTTGGAATTCCTTCTCTCTTTGATCTACTGTGCACATCAGTATAGACATTGGACAAGTAGGTCTTGTCTTGATCTGTACCTTTTCCATTCACAGCCATCTCCTTTGACACAGGAAGATATTCTAGTTCATAGAAGTAGCTAGGCAAACACAAAAATTTCAGTATTCCTGCTACAAAATATCGAAGAGGACCAAATTTCTTCTGATATTTCTCAGAAAGTTCCAGGACTGCAAAGTTGTAAGAAAATTTTCAGCTTCTCAATGTCCACAATTTTTCACTGATGCAAACAATGGAACGTGGATGGACACACTAAATATCTATGAGCGTGGCCAGTTCAGATAAATGATTTTTATTAATTATTCAAAACGAATGTACTCAGATCTTGAAAGGCATGAAGAATAGACATAAGTGATAATGCTATAATTTCTTTATAAAAGAAAGCTAATTTATAACAAGTTTAAAAATATGCATGCTGTCAAATCACATATTTGTTCAAGATTTGCAATCTGGATGACCTTCATAAATCAGTAGAAATGTAGTTCCCAACCTGCAACATATTTCAAATTAAAAATGGAACTAAAAAACAGATTTCTCCCGGACTGGCATGCTTAGCTAATCGGATATGATGTTACACTTATATAAGAGTTGTCTCTAGTAGTTGATACACAACTGCATTCCACATATAATCGCAAAAAGGTACACCACAGAAAAGTGCAAGCTTGACCCTATTATTTATTTAAGGTACATGTGATTCGATGGTATTCTCCATAAGGGTAAAAAATGTAGTATCTAACCAGTAAAAACAGTTGCAACACACATCAGAATAATCAGAACTGAAAAACACTGGAGAGAACCAAATAAATGACTTAGAGGTTACCATCACTAAGAAAACCATAGTATGAAACAGTCGAACCAAAATGTAATTGCCCAGATTGAATCCACTCGACAGCCAAGATGTCTAGAGCTGTGAAGCCACCCTGTCACAAAGGAATTTATCCTCATGAGAACAAGATAACAGCCTTATTTGAACAAAATAAAAGTAAGCAAAATAATACTGCTGATACTCTCCTCATATAGGAAGTCGCCATATAAACACCAACAGTAATGATAATGATGGAGTCTTCGACAAAAGCTTGAAACTCAGAATACCTTAACAATTAATAATGATGCAGAAATAGGATCTCTAATTCCCAAAACAGTCCAGACAAGTGAGTTGTCAGACCCTGCAGGAATTATTCCAACTGGAATTGACACAGCTTCTGCTCTATCACTTCTAATGAGAAGACCATTGAGCACCTGTAGAGCTATAAATAATGAGCTAGCAAATAACATAATTATCCCTAACAAATTATAATATGAACCACCTAAAAAACTATAATATGAATAGCAAAGTCAAACCTCATTCACAATTCCATCACCACCCACACACACGATTCCTGAAAAAATTTCACGGTATCATTAAGGGAAGACCAGTTAAAATGGTTGTCTCTACATTGGAATTGGATAATTCACATATCTACATGATTAATGTTCATACCATCAGGGCATGCACTGAAATCAAATGTAGATACAAGAGATTTTGCATGCCCAGCATGAGTAGTTTTAACTACTTCCATCTGAAAACCTGCAAGCTGCATCAATTTTATCACTCAATTAGTAGTAGCTAAAAGTAGCAACAGAAAATATGTATGAAGTAAAGCATAACAATAGGCAAAGATTTTAACTCAAGCTAGTAACACAAATGTGGCATACAATATGCATCTGTAAAAACATTTTTATTTTCCTTCTTAAGAGATGACGATGCCACACATAGGCAGTTGTAACTGGCTACTGCTCTATTTTTCTAGAACAGTAAATTTTTACCCCACTACCAGAGGTGTGAGACTAAATGGTCATTGCATAATGAATCAAACACAACCTTTCACTCCAGTCCCAATGTAACATTCATTATTTCCGTTGCTTACTAATTATTACTGCAGAGTCGTACGAGGACAAAGAGACTAACAATCTATCAATGTGGCAATCTCATATTTTTCAACAACACAAAAACAGAAGATGTCTATGATTTTCCAGTTCACACATGCACAAATTGAAATTAAAGAAGATATCCAACAAGTTGCAACCAAGCCATGAACAAGTATATCCTAAGCTTAGCAACATCAAGTTGGAAAAGGAAATTCATTAGAAGTTCAAGAAGAAACTCTATCAGAAAAATAGTTAAACATAGCCACTCAAACCACCAGTTGTTTATACTTTGCAATTTGCATGCATAGACATCAAAAGTACCTTAAATATAGGTTCGGCTTTCTCATGGAAAACTTTACTTGATCTACCATGTCCAGATCGAGGGTTCAATATAACAAGTACTCTTTGTGGAGATTTGCATTTAATCGGTGGCTGGTCGAATAAAGACTCACTGAGGGGATTCTCTGAGTCTTGATTGATACTAGATGCTCCAGGGCGAGGTAGTAAATTAACACTTATACTTTGTTCAGCAAAGCATGTCACCCACAAAATGGCCTCGTCAAGGGTAGAGGCTATAAAGCAGAAGTCTTTCTGAACTCTGCGTGTCTTTCCAAATAAAGACTTTTTAGTTGGGTATGCATGCAAAGTAAAATATTTGACTCCAGAATTATATGATACCTGCCAAAATATAAGCAGAGACAAAATATCAGTAAAGTGATGAAACAGATCTAATTAATAATAGAGACACATGTTATTGTCTGAACTTACAGAGACGACATCCTCCAGGAGGAGTACAGAGCTGCCCCAGATCAGAGCTTTACTTGTGAGTCTAGCATCAATTGCATCAGCTTTTCCGTTTGATGGTAACTGATTATTATCACTTGCACTTCTATTTTTCTTATCAAAAATCAGCTTTCCAGCATACACTTCATAACCTAGAAAATTGGACCTCTCATCTGCCACATCAGTTTTGTGGGCATGGTTTTTTCCTTTTTTAGCCTCTTTGTCATCAATAACCAAGTGCTTCTGCCTTAAAGATTTCGATTTGCTTCTTTTCTCTTGAGTACTGGTCAAAGAATGCTGTCCAGCTGACTTTTGAGAACGCCTACTACTAGAACGTCGGCTGGATTTCTGGGATGAGCTTCTAGAAGTAGGATTTTCAAGCTCAGTTCCATCCATTTCTGCCTGTTAGACAGCACTTCAGAACATTGATCCAAGCAATGAATTCTATACAGCTTCAGAGATGGATGAGGCATCACAGCTCCAATGCCATACGAGAAGGTCAGTATAATTAAGTCAACTGCAGTGAAAGGAAACAGTTATTATATGCAAATGTCTGGTACGTATATAATGACATTGTGGGAGCAAGTGAGCTCCTGAGTCTCATTCCCACAAAAAAACAAGCGGCCTTCTCGACCAATCGCATTTCTGAAGCACATTCAGCAAAAGGAACATTGTGATTTCCTGCCAATAATAACTTTTGGCATATAAGTGTGTGCCCCATCTTTTATACTCCATACTATGAAAAAGGGCAACACTATGCATATCCCTACTCCAAGTAGCATATAAATATCAACCTCAAATCTTGCGCTCAGCACCCAAGCTATTAGGTCGTCATGCTTAGCTTTTCAACTGCCATCGTCTGAAATTGATCTAGGAGATTCAAGATTTTGGTTCGCTTTGTTTTCGATGAAAATAAAGCAAGGGAGACCTTTTCTCTAATCTCTAAAGAAAATGATCAAGGGATCAGTTGAATATTTTTTTCCTGCAGCCATTCCTGGGATACCAGCATCAAAGATGGGCCATAAAAAAGCTATGGGGTAACAATTTGGTAAACTATTATCAGAGGAAGCATTTTTTTTTTGCGGGTATCAGAGGAAGCATTTGACTGCATAGATGTTCTAGGAACACAAACCCATAATATCTAGCTATGAAACATACGTGGTACAGTATATCGATGGTATCTTTAATAATCCACAAGACGCAAGGAATTGAATGCTAATGGCAACCATTTGTCAAATACATATTATGCGCACTGTCAAATAATAAGATCAGATGATGAGCAGAAATATACCTCGGACGGTATCAACACATCTACTAGGACTGTTAGTTCATCCAGGCACAAGGAACGTGCTAAGCCGCAGAAGTAACAATCGCAGCGCGCCACAAGCATCTGCGAACTACTGACACCAGATCTCGCCTAACACGGTTCAAAATGCCACACGCGCACCGCAGCACATCAGGTCGCTAATCGCCAAGCACCGGGTCCCAGACAAACTCGAAGCAGCAGGAGCAGAAGGGAGAAATAAAAAAAACAAGCCGACGACGAGCAATCCATCACCAACCGCACCACCTAACACGAAGATTCCGCCGTAAGGAAAGCACCGGCCGGATCGAAACCCGCAAGGGAACGTACCGAATTGAACCCACCGGGCGGGCGATCGGATCCGGAGATGGAGCCTGGCGGGCGCGCCTCCCTGCGGCGGATCGAACTGGCGCCCTTCTGGATTCGGAGCAGGCTGCCGGCGGCGGCGGGAGGTCGGGTGATAGCGGCGGGGTGCCGCGAGAGAGGGAGGGAGACCTGCTCGCGCGCGACGCGGTGGCGACAGGGGTGCAGGAGTGTCAGGACGTGCGTCGATTCGATGGGTTTTAGCGAGGCAAAGGAGCGGGGGGCGGGGAGGGAGGAAATGGCGTGCCGGACACGAGGCGGCGTCCCGGCTGTCGTGGGTTGGAGGCAGCTGCGGGAGGCCGAGGCCGGTGCGGTGGGAGTGGGACGGTACACGGGGCCGAGGGTGGGAGGAAGGACCGGACCCGGAGGCCAGGGGAGGCAGGAAGGAGACGGTGGGTTGGGTGGTGGCGGCGCCCGTCCGTTTGCTTTGGGAAAATTTTTTTGGAAAAAATTCTGTAGCATTTTCGTTGTTATTTGACAAATTTTGTTTAACCATGGACTAACTAGGATTAAAAGATTTGTCTCGATATTTACAGATAAACTGTGTAATTAGTTATTTTTTTACCTACATTTAATGTTCCATGCATATGTCTAAATATTCAATGTGATAGGTGGAATAGGAAATATTTTGAGTTTGGGCTGGTTCGGCTGGTGGAAAAGCTGGCTGGTTTCGGCTGATTCAACAGTGTTCTGTGAGAGAGAATAAACTAAAACAAGCTGAAACAAGCCGAAACATGACCAACAGAACAGGGCCTTTGCATGGAAGTGAACGGGGCCTTGTTTTTCCTTCCTTTTTCTCGTTTTGCTGGGTTGGTTCGGTTCCTTCGCCCCGTCCCGTGGTTTACGACGGTGCGAGTGCGATGCGCCGTGGCGACTGTTCCAGCGTGCGCTGTTCTCGGACCCAGCTGCGCTGCGTCGCTGGCGAGCACGCCAGGTCGGTTTTCGTAGGGCGCGTTGACGATGGCTTGCACGCCGCTGCCGCCGCCCACTGCAATGCAAAGATTTGACGAGACCGAGAGGCGAAAGCGACAGTCGAGATTTGTGATGTGTGGAGTGGAGTAGATATATACCTATGGCTTGCAATAGAAACGAACAAATTTTCTCCGCTGGAGACTGGAGACTGGAGAACGACACAGTCAATAACGTCCCGTGTGTGTCGCGCATGCAGTCCTATTGTCCGGCTTCCGTTGATTTCTCGAGTCAGGGGCTATTTGGATCATCCAAGACTAAAGTTTACTTAGACTAAATTTTAGATGAATTAAAATATAGATGACTAAGGGCCTGTTTGTTAGAGGTATTAAAGTTTACCAAACAATGTAGCACTTTCGTCTTATTTGATAAAAATTTTTCAATTTTGAACTAATTAGGCTTAATAGATTCGTCTCGTAAATTACTCCTAATCTGTGCTGACATGCATGCAATTAGTCTACATTTAGTACTCCATGCATTTGCCGCAACATTAATGTGATGGGAGTTAAACTTTAACATTCATGAACCAAACAGGACCTAAAGTTTAGTTTACAGTGTTTGGATGCACAGACTAAAAAGACATTGGTTTGCGTTGTTTATCAAACACATTCCAATGTTCCATGTAGGATCTAAACATTTGTCACCTGAGATTGTGTAAATTCTTGCTATGTAGTTCTTTTTTATATGCAAACAACAAGTAGCAGGGTACCTCCGTCTGCTCTGTTGCGGCTTTTAGGCTAGTTAGACTTCCTTTAGCAACTAATGAACTAAAGAGCTTTTGGATGCAAAACTTAAAAATAGTCCATTTTATATCAATTTTAAGCTATTTGTTTGGGTACACGGACCTAAAGTTCATTTGATCCAAACAAGCCTTTAGCACAACGTAACAAATTGTTACGCAATTGATTGATTGATGTGTGTCATTGTGTTGCCGCGCCTATCTCCACGGATGAAATTTGCCTACTCCTATTTCGGAAGAAAACTGACACGATTTATCGTGTGTCAGAGGTGACTCGATTTGACTGAACAGTCTGGCGTTCCAAATTAGACGCCCCAGTCCAACTTGCCTGGCTGGTTCGGGTTTTGTGTGTGTGGTGGTCGGCGTGTACTTGGAACTTGGAAGGCTGGCTTCGCCCTGTTGTCCTGGCGCAGATTGTGACAAATCCACAAAGACCTCACCAAGAATGGCAAACAAGGTTTCCAGCTTGATGTACGTGTACGTTCCACTTCAGTGAATAGCATGCAATTTTAAAGTTCCATTGGCAATCAGACGCTCAGACCATGCGCTCGCACCAACAACGGCCTGCGGGCTGCGGCGATCGTCACCGACAGGCGACAGTGCTGCGTTTGGCATATCGGTTTGCTTTGGGTGTCGTTAAGCAAAGATATCATACTTTCATGATTCATAGTGCTGCTTTTATCCCCGACCCTATCTCCAGTTCAACTATCGAAGGTTGCAACTTTGGAAGCTCGTTCGGTGGAACTAAAGTAGTTGGATCGAGTGATTGGACAGCGAGTTCTCTTTGATATTCTGGAGTGCGGTACAACATCAAAGCCCGCGTATATTGTATTCGAGATGGAAGTCTACTCGGTTTGTTGTGCTTAGCATATATATAACAAAAACAAAACAATAGCATATTTCATGCAAGTGTATATATTATATCGGAGGTCACTGAACTTTGTATTCATGTGCGAATATGTCATAGAAAACATCCTTTGAGAAAAAAATGAATTATCTCGACCCAAGACGCAGGAGGGGGCTCGCTCTGCAACTGCGACATCTAGGATGATGTCCAAGAGCTTAGCAGGAATTTTGATGTGATTTATTTTTCTTATGTAAACCGAACAGCTAACAGTATGGCTCATTGCTGCGCTAAACATGCTGATACGATTAGCAAAGTGTGTACATGGCTGAGAGCTGCACGCAACAATGACCTTGGACGATATACTTAGGAAATTTAGTGATGAATATAGTTTTTTTTCAGTTAATTCTTTTTACATAAGGAGAATCGCTTAGGCTTAAAAAATTTCCAGAACTGGCACTGACTATTTGTACATAATAAGACAGATTTGGTGATCTTCGATTCATTTTACTCAAGTAATTTTTGTTTGAAAAATTGCTCAAATTATTTTTTTTCTAAGGCATTTAACTATCTAAATGCGTTGCATACTTCTCAAGAATACATAATTGTCATCTGGATAGTTTTATTTCAAGATTTCATTAACTTCTTAGACCAGTGAAGTATTGGCATGTCAAGAAAATAAAGAATCATCAGCAAAACAAGGACAAAGAAACAATTAAAACAAGTAATGAAATCAATAAAATAAAGAGAAATGTAAAATGACAAGGATCATCTACGTGCCCATCCGTTTTCTCACATCTGTACTGTAGTGGCCTGGTTGCTTGATTTATATCCGACCAACATTGCAGATGAGTCCATTGGTCATCCATACGAGCCACTCCAACTGCGGACTGCTCGAGCAAGACCCTCGTGCGGTTAGAGAATAATGACTCGTTTGGCTGGGGGTAATCGGAAGCAGGGAATAGAAGTTTAGAGATAGAAGTTTAAAAATCTTTTGTTTGTTTTATGGGAATGAGAGTTTTGGTAAAAAGAGAAAAGAGAGTTTAGAGGGCCAACTCCCACTAATCAATTTCCTAGAGGAGGGGTGAGAATTGGATGGGAGTTATATTCTTAATAAAAGAAAAGTAGATTTCCACCGTCCATCATGATTTGCCTTTTAATTTTTCCCTCAAAATCCTCACACCAGGGGATATGAATTCCCTCTTCAATTCCCTTTCTTATGTCCCTCCACGAACCAAACAAAGAATTTGAGACTAAAAGTCAATTTCCCACTTTAATTCCCTCTATCAGCTTCCACCACTAATTCACATGCCTCTTCCCACATAGTTGCCAAATACACCTAAGAGTATAAACAACACCTAGGTGACGCGAACATCAATCCACTTTTTGTAATATAACAGTCTAAAATTTTTCAAACATGACACCAAACATACATGTGTATCATCTTTAACATCCACATAAATTTTGAGTATGGTCTATATGCTTTTGAATTCAGTTTTTAGTATGGAAACCAGAACTTTGGATTTCACCAGTCCATAGCCATATGTTCAGAATACATGATTTTTTTTATTTTTTGAAACCATGTTAGGCTAAACTACTTAAACACAAACTCAAAACTAATATTTTGGGAAGAAATTTAGTTTCAAATTTATAAAAATCATGATTCCAAATCCAAGCAAAATGGGCCATTCGTAGTCTGTATCATCATCTGTTTTAAAGTGTTACAGAATTCTTGAAAGTTTCTAAGTATTTATTTTGATTTTTGGAAAAGTAGAAGTAAAACTAAAACTAAAAGAGTGAGTATAGCTCCTCTGCCTGAGTTCTTCGGTCTGATACCTATGCTGAGACCCCAAACAAGAATTTGAGACCACATACTACTTCCTTGTTAGCCTTTGGAGACTTTGTTTGCCCTCTACAGCCACTAGGAGTGGTGGCTACAGGGAGTCCGCTACGGTCGGGTCTTGAGCGTGACAATGTGACGCACAATTTGTTTGGTCTCTCCTGTCCATCCCACTTTAGATCACGGGGCCATTCCCACGGTCTCTTGTTGTATATCCTAGCTCTCTGTTATGCCTTGTATCGTGTAGGCAGTTATACACTCTTACATGGTATGAATTTTGAATAGTTGGACCCCTGCAAATTATGAACCTATTCGAATAGCCGCACTCATTGTTATAGATCAATCTCCCTTACTTTGACTTCAACAAAGAGTTTTGAAAACAAACTTATGGAAGATTGGGCTCATAATATGGATGAACTTCCATTATGCAATTGATTGGTGCTCGACTTAGAAAACATAGTATATGCTAATTTTTTTCTTTCAACAGCTTGATAAATTAAATTATTTGCGTATGCCTCAATCCTTGCTATTGCTAAATTCATCGCTTGTTGGTATTAATATTTAGGTAAGTCTTGCAGAGTATATTCTTGTACCGACGGTGCTATCAATAAGTTATTTTGCAGATGAATCGCAGCCCATCTTCGGATACTTCTATCTCAAGAACCATGGCACAGGTAAGGTGTGACAACCGGTGACCAATAGGATGGATGTGTGTGTGTATGGTGGGCATGAATACTCCATGTATTTTGTTATGTAGTAAGTAGTAACACGCATGGACTACGGTTAAACTTTTTGATGTGTGAACTCTGAAAACTATGCAACATATGCTTAAGCCTCTTTTGTTTCGTCTTGTGAACCGTGTGGTGAATCTTTGTATGACCTGGAATCTATGTATATTGCTAGTTATATGTAAATAGAACGTTGTGTTAGTCTTTACTCTTTTTTTTTTGCACCGCGTCTTTACTCTTTAGTTGCCTTGCTCTAGATCCCTGGGTGGTCGGAGCAGTGGCTGGAAGTTTGAGCAACGTCTTACGGTTGGTTAGTTTCTGAACAAAGCTTAAACTTTGTGTAATTTTGTTGCTTTTGGGTAATGAAAGGTTTTCCCATGGTGGGGAAATTTAATCGCATTAGGCCTTGTTTAGATATTGTCAGATTTACCTCAATCCACATGTGTTGAGGATGGATTGGGATGAAATTTAGTTTAGATTTCACTTCAATCCACTCCAACACATGTGGATTGATGCAAATCTGACTACATCCAAACAAGGCCTTATTGGTGAAAAAAAAACAATGGCAGTGCTAGCGCCCAGATATTTGGACGCCTACGCTGCACTCCTGTTTCCCGTGCTCGGGCCAGCATGCCCCCGCCCGAGCCTGCATTTTGCGGGCACACGCGGGGCCCGCGCTGCCAGACGGCTCGCGCCCCTTCACTTCTCACACACATTGCAATATGTGCAATACCCAATCTACTTTTGCAACATCCAGATGAAACACTTGCAACATACGTCCAAAACAGCTAAAACACTTGCAACATATGTCTGAAACACTTGCAAAACACAAGAAAATACATGAAAACACATGTATAGTCATTGCAAACATATGCAAACACCAACATAAAACACTTGCAACATACGTAAAAACACTTACACATATATGTTGCATCCCGATCTAGTTTTGCAACATCCAAATGAAACGCTTGCAACATACGTCTGAAACAGATGAAACATTTGGAGCATATATTTCCAACATACGTATATAGCACATTGCCACATGTGCAACATCCCGATTTATTTTTGCAACATTCTTATGAAACACTTGCAACATACCTCTAAAACATCCGAAACATTTGAAATGTAAACTGACAACATGCATCGTATCTTGGTGCGGCCTCCTCTGTCATCTGCATCGGGGCGCCGCAACTGTACTAGGAGGCAAGGCCGGAGGGCTTCCGTTCCAAGGCCCGATGCTTCTCCTTGTGCAACGACCTCCGTGGCTAGCTGGCGGCCAAGGGAGCGGTAGCCACGCGTGGGCGCGGCGGTGCTCGCGCCGTCAGGCGAAGCGGACCGCAGAGTAGAAGCAGCGGCAGGAAGCAGTGGAGCGGCGCGTTGGAGCAAGGGAAGGAGCAGTGTGGGTGACTGTCGACGGCGGAGCGGGCCGCAGAGCAGGAGCAGAGGGTCGGCCGACGAAGCAGGAGCAAGCGGGGTCACCGTGCACGTGCGGAGGAGGTATTTCGTCTCCTTCTCCTTTCTTTATCCAACTGACGCAACGGAAGAGACGGACGTGGATACCGTAATAAAAAACGAACGAGCGTAGAGCAGAGTTTTATTGGGCTGATATGCATGCCCACGAAGCGGCGTCCGGACGGACAAATGTCCTGTTTCCGAAAAAACAAGGGCCCTGTTCGGCAGGCCGTTTTTTTGGCTTATAAGCCAGCTGTGGCTGATTTGCCGTGAGAGAAAAACACTGTTCCACGGCTGATAAGCCGTGCTGATAAGCTCAGCCGAACAGGGGGAAGAATCCCACCAAATACTTTGGTTATTTATAATTCTTCTGGCCACCACTTTAGAACTTTGAACTAGCACAATCAAGAAAAAAATCCCCCCCGTTCGATGATTATTTGTGGAAACAAATAGGGTCCTAGCATAACTTTTGACTAGTGATATCTAGAAAAATTCCATAAAAAGGGAAAATAAAGAAAGAGTAGGTCCAATAATTTAGGCCTCCTTTTCGTTACTTTACGGGATAAAGACCACTGGAACATGGTGTCCTTCTATTTGGCAACGGTGCATCGCTTTGCAAAGACCGGCCTTTTCAAGGCACAGTCGGGCCTTCCCACGGGCCACCCTATTTGGGCCGTAATGCTACTAATCCTCCTCAAAAACCACGTGTATCTTCATCACATTCTTTTCGGCCCCTGGCCATGCATGGCCCATGAGCCGTGGAGTCATGACGCTCCAAAACCGATTCTTCTTGTGTCAGAAGCCAGATTATAAAGGCTTAAAGCATCCAAGCTTGCTGTCCCCCTTCTTTTTCTCCAGCTCCGGTAACTTTACAGTACAAAGCTCATCAGCTTTCTTTCGCATTGCAGAAAAAAAAGTAGCAGCAATGCATCTTCTTTCCGAGCAGTTGGTGTAACCGTCTACAACGGCATAAACTCTGCTTCTCGACACCACAGAAGAAGAGTAGAAGACCTCCCCTCCAACTGTCAAGGCACGCCACAGATTGCTTCTTGACACATTTCATTTCGCTGTCAGAGGCATCCTGTAAACTAAACGCTCAGTCTCATTAGTCATTATCCCTGTAGCAGCGTGAGTATGTTGAGCTCCTTTGTACACAAGCGCGCTACCAAGTAGGTGCTGTGTATGTATCAGTATCGTCACGACGAGTCGTTTTCGTTGGGCTAAAGCATTTTGTCAGTACGAGTCCGGAAACGCAAATGGCACTTTGATCAGACCTATCGAAACGAAGCCGGGAAAGCAAAGATTCCTGGAGATATCAGCAGGCAAGGCACGCCGCTTTGTTGGGCATCCTTTGAGTTGGATCAGCAAAAGAAAGCCCCTTCACACATCCCCCAGTGCTATGCGCTTCTCGTGCAACAGTAACCACAAAAGAAAACGGCACGAGGGCCTCGCTTTCCGGCGCAAACATTCTCGAAGTGACACTGGTGCACGACGACGAACATGCGATCCACCGATCGGCGCCGTGCCTGCCCAAGCGCACGCAGCAGCGGCAGCCAGCCAGCGGGCCGGCCATAAAGCACGCGGAGCAGTGCTTCAGATAGCAGAGAGAGATTAGATTAGGACAACCAATCATGGCACTGGAACTGCGAGATAAGTATATTACTCTGAGCAAGAGGCAGCAAAGTACTCCCACATCAGTTCCAGGGATGATTTCAGGCAGGCTGCTGCAACTGCTACTCACGGAATCATGGCCGAGTCATGGCCTCATGGGCCCGTAATATATATACTATCTCTGAATCTCTGATCCATAGATCTGCAGCAGTTAGCTGCCGATGCAACACCAGCAGCCGCCTGCCTGCGCCATGCCGTGCCTTTTATATTATCAGACGCCCTCCAAGCTGCCGCCGTGCATGGCGTGGTTCACCTGGGCGCTGTGGGCCCCGCCGCGAGCTAGGGATCGTCTATCGGGGACGGGGAGCAACGGACGACGGGGTGTCACGTTGAGATCACCACAGGCGCCAGCCGGCAGCAGAAAACGTCCACCGATGGATGGATCGATGCGAGCGTGGACGAGGTGTCAAATCCGCGGGAAGCGCAGCTGCACAGGCACGGCCAGTGTCGAGCTCGATTACCTCACTTGCAAATCCTGGCTGTCAGATCTGGAGGCCACGCCCGCCGTGATCGGATCTAATCATGGCGCGCTCGCTGTACCACCGCCGGACGGTACTAGTGCCTCGCTTTCATGCACGCGCCCGGCCGACCGCCGCCGGCCCAGTTGATCGCGCGTGTCCAGCCCAGCAGCATTGCCTCCGAGACTGCCTGACGAAGGACGGCCGCGACGGCTGCAGCCGCGCGCTAGTACATGTACATCCAGAACCGCGATGAAAACGAGCTGGACGCTGCGTGCGCCTGCCGGATTCTGCCGATCTATCCCGATCGGTTTTCACGTGCCGCGGGAAATAAAAAACACGGTATCAGGCACGGCGGCCGGCACGCATGCGGACCCGGAGGACAGGCGTGCCCTCTCCGGTCTCCGCCCATCGTCCCGTCGGGGCCCGGCTCTCTCGGCTGGTATGCATGGTACCATACGGAACGGCCGGACGGGCGTCCGCGCGCGCGCGCACTTCCCATCCACGCGAACGCGTGCCCAGGAGAAAAAAGTCGCGCGCGCGGTTCTAACTTGTCGGCGCGCCCGCAACGGCCATAAAAGCGCACGGTTTACTACGGATGATCACTCCCGGCCGGCCGCGACGGGTCACGGTTGCGCGCCCGCCGCCCGGGGCTTAATTACGGCGGCGGCGCGCGAACGGCGGCGAGTGATGGCCGCGCCACGCCGGCTTTGCTCTTTTTATGCGGAGGTTGACTGTTGCGGTGCGGCCAGGGCGGCCAACCGTGCCTGCCTGTAGGCTGTATGCCCGTGGGCAAGGGATGGGTGCGACGTGGTGCCGTATAATGCACCGGTGATCGGTCTGGGATCGACGGATGGACCAATCGACGCGGCGTCTCATGGATGCCGCGATCGGCGTTGCTAGCTATAGCGGCCTATAGCTAGCTAGCTAGCTACATGATGCGCGGGCAGCTTGCGGAACCAAAGTCACAGATGAGAATGAGATGACGGAGTATACGTACATACAGGAGGAATCATATACTGCAACCCTTGTTGAAACGGGCCTGGTGGACGGGCACGTGGTTATATTCCTGGACGGATGGATGGATCCCCCTCTCTCTCTCTTTATGCGCGGCCGTACCCTGCGATTGTTGTTAGATTCGCCTGTGATGATGGAGGGGCTTGGTTTGTTGGATTACAAGGTGCTAATTCCCCGTATGCCCACAGGCTATTGGTTTGGTTTGGTCTGGTCTGGCCTGGTCCGCCCCGCCTGGCTTGCGCGCGCCCAGCGAGCCAGGGACCGCGGGCACGTGGCGCTACTCGCGTGAACAGTGACGCCCAGCTCATCTGCCCTGGACCCGTGTGGGGTTGTATCGCATTGCATTGCATCGAATGGGCGCACGGATGGATCACTGTTCCTGTAAACAGTGCCCGTGTCGGTAACTCTCTGCCTTGCCGACGCCGCTTCGTGGGCGCTGCGCGCACACGCCGAACGTGTGGCGCTAGTAGCGGTAGCTGGCTGCTGCCGTCGACCGATCGAATGCCCGATGGATGGAGCTATGTATCAGGGGATGAATAATGATGAGGGAGCGAACGAACGGAAAAGTGACTGTATAAATCAGTGGAAGATACCGATGACTTGGCGTGGAGCGGTGGGGTGCGCACGATCCGATCGATCAGTGCTTGTGCTCTGTCATCTGCGATTTGCTAGTGAGCAGCGCATCTAACGCCGATGGGGACAGTGTCCCGGGCTGTCGTGCCACGTCCCCGTGAGCCGGAGCGCGTCCGGACTCCGGAGTCATGGGCGTTGCTTGTTGTTCTTGGACGAGCTCACTTCGTCACTCTAACATCAGTAGGCTCCTTTGCCTTTCTCCTCTAGTAAACTAAGGGCAGCAACTTGCGTATTTGCGCGCGTCCATTCGCATTCAGACCAGTTGGTACTTGCTCCAGACCAGAATGTGTCAGGGCTGGCAGCGGCGCCACCGCCCACCGGCGCACTTGGAACTGGATCCCCAGTCGGCCAGTCCTCCAAGAATGTTGCGTGCCAACGGTCGAATTGGGCGTGCCCCCGCCCGCCCCCCCCCCCCCCCCCCCCCCCCCCCCCCCCCCCCGGGAGGTTTGGCACGTCGATCGGGCCCGGGAGAGCGAGGAGGATATATCAGGGCGGAAAAAGGCAGGTGCTAGCTAAGCTGCCGTAGGGCTGCTAGGGCGGAGCCGCATGAGGGGAGGTCCCGGCGGCTTTATTCCGCGGTACCGCTGTCTAGCCATCCGCGCCGTGTGTGTGTGCCACTGCCACCAGACGACGCGACGCGATCGCACACACGACGACCGACGAACGCCACCGGCCACCGCTGTCCGCTGGCGATTTGCTCCTTTCCTTTGCTTTCCACGGCCCGCGCCCGGCCGGGTGGTGGCTGGGCTGGCTGGAGATGCTAGTAGCTCCGGTCAGATCACAGCTGAGCGTAACCGCACTGTCGCAGCTAGGTTCTGGCAAATGCTTCTAAACGCTAGAAAGGGGGTCGCGCTCTATCGCAGCTAGGTACTCTCCTACGTACGTAGCTAGCGGGGGGAACAGGGTAACATGCGCGGCGGTGCCGGCCGGTGCGCTGTGGGCGTGTTTGCGTGCGGTTCGTTCGTCGACCCGTCCATCGATCCATCGATCCATCCAGCCAGCCAGCACCCAATGCAAGACGGACGCCGTCCTTTCTGCTGGGGGATAAAGCGCTAGCTAGCTTTTGCGATTTTGCGGCGCATCGCACAGTCACAGCGCAAAGCGCGATCGCCGGGCTGGTGAGTGAAATTGGTGGAGAAGCTTGTGAGAAACAAACAGGGTCATGTGCCCGCATGAGCTAGCGCGGAGCTAGCCGAGTAAAAGCCAGCATTTGTAGATAGAGCGCGAGCTGGCTGGGCGCGCAAGTTGCGTTTTGTAATTGCCTGGCTGGGCCAGCAGAGACGCTACTGTGTCTGTGTGTGTGTGTCCTCCTGGGAACTCAACTGCACCGACCGCTTTTCATCAAAAAAAAAAAACTGCACCGACCGCCATCTCCATAGCTGGCTTGCCTGCCTGAATTTTCGTCAGTGGCTAGCCGGAGCAACAGGGATTAGACGTGAACCAATGCAAGTGACGGTTAGATAATTAACCAATCTGATTCTGAATCTGAATACAATACAGTTTTGCTTTCTGGACGCCCAGATGCGATCTGTCTGCGCATAAAGAAAGAAAAGATGATGGGTCGAGGAAGCCGAAACGGGCGGGGCGGGGACGGAGAGCGAAGGGAGAGAAGAAAAAGACCAGCAGGCAGCAGCCGTGGTCCCCGACGGATGATCGGAGATGGCGCGACGCATCCAAGGAGGTCGCGACGCTACAGAAACAGAATACAGACTGGAGGAAGGTGGCCGCCCGATCTTGTTGGCAGGCACGGAATGGAGCCCGTAACTTCCAAGGCAAACTTTGCGTCGTCCATGGTCCCCGGACAAGCACAAGCCGAATATGAATGGTGCTTTGCAAGGGCAGGTAACCCGGCCGGAAAAATGAAGCCCAGCAACCTCCTGTAACTCCACAATTTGTCATGGACGGGCCCAACTGCTCCAGTAGAGACGCCGTACTCGTACCTACTAGCTGTGTTATTCAAGCTCATAAAAGGGCAGACGATGTATACTGGTGCACACACAGCACCGTTGAGATTAATTTACTGACTTTGGGTTGCAAATAAGCACAAGAAACGGCGTTATTTCTCAGTCAATAACTGCTGAATGAAAAATGTCTGCTTACGATTTGACTCTAGCCTCACTGACTTCTTTTATCCATGAAACGCGAGGGCGACCACGAGATCAAAATGCAATAAACTGATCTCAAAAGTACTGGGGGAGAAAGCGGCGTCCCGCCTGCATTCCCAAATTCTTGCAGCCGGTTGAAAAAAGAGCCGTGCGATAACGGGAAAAGAAAGTGCCGTCATCATATTTCTATGACTTAAACCGAGTGTGGACCACGCCAACAACGCATGAAGGAGACGCTTGACTTTGCTGCGCCAAGAGTACGTATCATCGGATCATATTAATTGTTTGGAGAATAATCTGCGTCATGCGAGACATGGAGGGCTCCCTAGGCCTGGTTTAGATTCTAAGTTTTTTCAATCTCTTTCCATCACATCAAATATTTACATATATGTATGGAGCATTAAATGTAGATAAAATAAATAACTAGTTGCACAGTTTGTTTGTAATTTAGGAGACGAATCTTTTGAGCCTAGTTAGGCCATGATTGAACAATAATTACCAAATACAAACGAAAGTGCTACAGTGCGATGAAATTTTTTCACCCCCAACCTAAACAAGGCCCTAGTTTATTTTATCCTGCTGGGCATCCTGTAAATGATTAACCTCGCTAACTGCTGAACCGAATCAGTTTTTTATGGGTTTCAGACAAACTAACTAGTCTGCCTGATGATTTGGATTATAGTATATATGCAACTGTCAATCATATCATCCATGATTGTCAGCTGCGTCGTTGTTACAGGATTACAGCTGGTGGTAAGTTGAGCTTCATGAACTGTACTTCAGCAGAATTTCAAGGCTAAGCATGACAGCTACGTTCTAACCGTTTACTCATGCTATACTATTGAAAGTATACCAGATTGATCTGCATCGTTCATCAAAGAAACAAATAGTGGCTCCCACAATACTGATTGCATATTAGTCATTGGCGAGTTACTATTTTTCTTCAGATACTATAATTTAGCCTTACCTACCACGGAGTACTATACGCTGAAATGTCAGAACTTAACCCAATCCAATTGTCACTTTGCTGGCTTTGTAAAAACTGCCGTGTGCGACTTTGTAATGCAAGTTTTCATTTCACCAAGCATTCAGGTGAGAATGAGATCATCACATTCTGCTTGCTTCGACAGATGTGCCTTGCGCGTCTTGCATACGGCACCGACCATGCGAATGGCATGCATGCTTCCTGCACACCCCGAATTCAGAACACCGTCATGCGTGTAAATGTGAACACCTTCCATCTTGCGAGCGCAATTTCTGAACTGAAGACAACCGCATATAAGTATATAGCAACTAGCAAGTCACCTCTGTTCGATACGTATTATAAAGTCTGTCAAATCAAGCTCATCAGTTGGTAGTTAAAAGAGAAGCGCTTTGTTTAATCCGTTGTCCCTTAATTTATCCATAAGGAGGTCCTATAATGGCCGCGCGCGCGCTTTATCCATAAGGAGGTCCTATAATGGCCGCGCGCGCTCAACAAGCTAGGCCATCACCAATCATTACTACTATACCTCGGTCGAGTTTATAATTTTATATTAGTAACATGGATCACGCTGCGCAATCACGGAAACACCGAGTGCGCCAGGAGTGTTAGATTCCACCCACCATCGCACGCAAATAACAGCGCCTCCGGCCTCCTTTTGATCTAACTTTGCTTGTTGGGCAATGATCAACAGCTAGCCTATGCATGATTAAGTTAGAGAACTGGCCGTAACAGTAGCGGTATCAGGGATTAATGATGCCTTGGCTTGGCTGGCAGGCAGAATGGAATGCGCTCCAGTTGCGTGCGCCACGCACACCAACCTTGAAGCGCGGTGTTGTTGTTGATGCTTTAGTGTAGACCATTGAGTTGTACCCTCTCGTGATTTGATTAATTTGAGCAAGTATGCGTATGTTACAAGATGCATGTGGGCTGCCTAAGGGTGTGCTCCTCGATCCAGATATTTTTATGTACTTTTTTTGGGCATATACGACCATTAAGTTCGACCTCCTCTATCATGTATATCATGGATCGGAAAATGTGCGTTATGCAAAAACACACACATATAAAGATAACACATACTCCCTCCATCCCAAATTATAAGTTATTCTAAAAATCTTGGAGAGTCAAAGCATATCAAGTTTGATCAAATTTATATGATAAGATAATAACATTTGTGATACCAACTAAGTATCATTAGATTCTTCATTAATTATATTTTCATAGTATACCTATTTGATGTCACAGATCTTTCTAATTTTCTCAATAATTTCAATCGAACTTGAGATGCTTCGACTCTCCAAGATTCTTGGAATGACTTATAAATTGGAATAGAGGGAGTATATATATAAGTGACGGATGCTTGCGACACATTACTAAGGGCGCGCTTGGTTCTGACCAGCGCCTGGCCTCGCCTCACTCGGCCTGCTGGCGCGAGCAACGAGAAGCTCGCCCAGGCAGGTGAGCCATTTTGGCCTACACGAGCCAGCCGAATCTCGCCGGCACAAGCTCCACATGTACCGGCAAAGGATCCGAACTGAGAGGGTTGCTCAGAAATCTAGTTGGGTAAGGTAACACAGTGTTGGGAGAAGAAACCAAACACGTCCTAATTCGTCACTTGGTAACTTTAGGTTGAGATCTGACAACAGCCCATATTGATTGATGACGTGTACTCATTACGTCTGATTTCGTTTTTCACCTCTCAGCTACAAAACCATTCACTTTTCTCACTCTCGTACTTTACTAATTTAGAGTGGATGGATTTGGGGTGACATGACATTGACCTGATCATATTTTTTCGTGGTGTAGATGTAGACACCATGTACGCGTAGGTTACACTTACCTCTTTCAACGCACACATATAGGCTCTAACCCTATAAGCACCTTCTAACGACAAAATTAGACTAGTAAATTAATTTTGAGATTGACAAAGTTATCAAAGACATGCATCTCATTGGCAACGAGCATGTTATGTACAGCTGAAATAAAGATTTAAACCTAGATGGGCAGCTCACATTGAAACGGAGACATGACCAATGGAAAAGAATATATGAACTTAAAATATTATAAGCCGAATGAAAAATCTAAAAATACCTAAATAACTTTTTATAAGTGAAATGAAGTATAAAATAACTACAAAAACATATAGTGTTTAAAACTTAACTAAACCTTCAATATATTAACAAAATTAAACTTTATACCAAACTGATATAGGCTGTGAATAATCCTATTTGCAATAGAACTTTTCTAAAACAAACAAAGAAATTTATAAAATATTAAATGAAAAACCATATCTCAATTAGGAAGATTAGTATAGCTCCCACTCAGTAGTGTAACAGTATCTTATCGCTGCAGCACAACAAGCACAGCGTACCACTTTGTATATTGCTTTGAAACAACTATGAAACAATATAAAAAAACATATACGAGTATTAAAGATGATTATGACCAGAATAAACGATAACAGATGGCTATGTCCCAAAATTAATCTGTGAACCCCTCAATTAGCACTAGCCATGATCACATAGTCACAGCAGTACATGGACCTAAGAAACTAGGCTAGAAAAATACGGAAGCAATCATAGGTCAAAGCGAACGAGAAAGAGATCTTTTAGGAAAGTCAAACAACCTCCAAACAACATGAAATTTTATGGAGGAGTTTATGACACTGTGAGAAACATCTCCATCAAAAATCAACTCAACTAAAGAAAGTTGGAAATCCGGCCTAGGCGTTTTACAAACCAGCTCATGCTGATTTTTAGATTTCAGCCCTTGGAGGAGAAAAAGTCAAAATCCAATCAAACGAATTTCAAAAGATCTGAAAGTTGGTGGAGGAGTTTATAGGATCACAGAGCACATTCCCACCGAAAATTAGCTCAATTAGAGCAAGTTGAAAAACTGACTTGGCCTGGTTTTTGCTATTTTCACCAGGATCCTCTCCAAGAAAAATTCGATTACTCAATGCGATATAAGTTTTGACGGACCCACCTCTAAAAAAGTTGACATCTCTGGAAATCATTTTTTGTGGTAGTGGTATAAGCTATGTCTAAGTACACAATAAAAATAAGGTTTTTTTAGCCGGTCAAACTTTGTTAACTTTGACCAAATTTTTAGAAAATAGTATCAACTTTTATGCCTCAAATAAGTTTATTATGAAAATGTATTTTATAATTAATCCAATGATACTTATTTGGCATATAGAAATTAGTACTTTTATATAGATTTAATCAAACTTAGATATTTTTGACTTTTCGCGAAAATGAGAATTATTTTTTTAGGACGGAGGCACACTACTGCACAAAATTTAACCGAGGCGGACAAAAGGGCTTAACCGAGGCGGGCAAGCCAACCGCCTCGGTCGAAAGGTCACGATTAATCGTGGCTTTAACCGAGGCAGTTGGCCGTCCGCCTCGGTTAATCAAATAAAAAACAAAAAAATGAGAAAGCCTGTGGACGACCCCAGCAAGCCCATCCATGGGCTCGCCGAGCCCGTCCACGCGCCGTCGCCGCCGTCGCTTGCTGGATCCACCGCCAGGGAGCTGATGCCGGAGTTGGAGCGCCACCGCGGGGAGGAGAAGGAGCGCCGCCAATGGGAGGCCCATGCCGCCGCTGGAGTTGACGTAGAGGTGGAGGGGGAGGAGCGCCGCCGTGGGGAGGCCGAATCCGGCCTCCACACCGCCGCCGGAGTTGAAGGGGGAGGGGAAGCGGCCCACCGTCTAGATCCGGCCGCCCACCACCACAACCGCCGCATCTGGAGGTGGAGGGCGAGGGGGAGCAGTGGGGGACCCTAGATCCGCGAGCTCCAGCCGCCACCGCATAGATCCGCGACATGCAGGACCCACGCCGCGCGGGGCGGCCCCGTGCTAGCCGCCTCCGCGCTGTCCACCGGGAGGCGCCCCGCCCCGCACCGCCGCAGGGTGGCTCCGAGCTCGCTGCCCTTGCTCGCGCTGTCGGGAAGCGCCCCGCGCGCGCCGCCAAGAACGAGGGAAGGGACATGGTCGCGTGGGGGAGAGAGGAGGGGTGCGGTCGAGTAGGGGAGAGGGAGGAGCACGAGGTCTGTGCGCCGCGGCTTCGGGAGCGCAGACCGCGAAGAGAGGGGAGGGGTGCGGTCGAGTGGGCTGCGACTGAGGGGAGGGGTGAGGGAGATTGTGTGACTTTAGGGTTTCGTTTATATATTGGAGATGATAGTGGGTTGGTGTGGGTTAGCGGGTTGGGCCTGATTTACCGAGGTGGTTGCGTTATAATACCCGCCTCGGTTAATGATTTACCGAGACGGTTGCGTTAACCGAGGTGGTTGTTAGGCTTGCTGCCCTGCCATGAATAATTGAGGTGGGCAACCCGCCCGCCCGCCTCCGAGGCCATTTTGGAAACGTCTCACAAAAGATTTTGTGTAGCAGTAGCAGCACACCTAAATCTGCCGTTTCGGGGCGATATATATGTTCATTCGGTCAAATAATATTTCGTGATACCACACATCAACCGGCCGGATTACCAGCACCATGTTTATCTGTGTGACCGCGTAGAAGATGATCCTGGGTTAGCTCTGAGATCATTTTTACTCCAGCTACTGTTTTGGGTGCACGGAGCACGGTTTATCCAGAGTCTGGATGGTTGATGGCATCTGGCATTATTTATAGATAGATACAAAGTACAACTAACTTGGCACGTGACAGCTTTGAAAACATGATTAATTGGTGACATGTGAACCCTGCGACTTAGACGTTTCGGACTGATAATGGCCCTGTTCGGCAGGCTGTTTTTTTGGCTTATAAGCCGACTGTGACTGATTTGCTGTGAGAGGAAAACACTGTTCTACGGCTGATAAGCCGTGCTGATAAGCTCAGCCGAACAGGGGGAATATCTGGAAAACCGAAGGTAGCGGTACACTGCACGCCCCCTGAGTGCAGATACGTACAGATCAAGTGTGTTTGTATACGTATATAAAAGGTAGATTTTTCTGGGTACAATAAATTCGTAGAGCTGGCTTGTCCGGATACAGGCATACACATACAGCACAAGGACGGACGTGCGCGCGTACAAATAAACGAGAAAATGACCGCTTTACCCAACGCACCATTGCATGGGCCTACAAGGACGGGCCGGCCCACAGCCAACCACGCTGTACTGCCGCGTCCACCTCATCGCAACCGTCCGCTTCAGCTGGGACCCATGGGCATTAGGGCGCCCGTCTCCCTCTGCCGTTTGAAGCCGTTACTCTCCAAGGCTACCACGCGAGTCGCGACGCCGGTTCTAGAAACCGGAGATGCTCCCCATCCCGGCACCGATTTTACAGCCGCGCGCGGTCGGCTCATGCAACTATGCAAGGGTTCGTGCGACTGTTCAACTATGCATGTCTCATGAGGCATGCCGTGTGTCGCCGTGACGATCGACGTGGCTGTAGCTTTGTAGATCTCGGCAGGTACCACCAGTAGAAAGATGATTTTTTTTTCTGACGCTGGCTTTTTATTTCTAGTGGCAGTATCTCTTAACGTGCGCCAGTTGAAATCAAACGGTTCAAAACCGCCACTAGAAATTGAATTGTACAGGCGGTTTACTTAAAAAATCGGCTACTAGAAATCATGTATTTCTACAGTCGGATTTCTTAAGAAAACCACCCGTAGAAATCCCATTTCTAGTGGCGGTTTCTTAAAAAATCCATCACTAAAAATCAAGTATTTTTACAGGCGGATTTCTTAAGAAAACCGCCACTACAAATCCTATTTCTACAGGCGGTTTCTTAAGAAATCCGCAACTAGAAATAATTGGACGTTGATTTTTTTGAGTTTTTCAAACAACTTTGGATGGACAAATGACCAAAATAAAACTTGTAGATCTCGAAAAGTTATAAAACTTTGTAGTTGATAACTTTTTCATTTTAAATCATCTTGTTATCGAAAACTACGTTCGAATTTGTCAAATTTGAAATTCAAATTTTATAAACGATCTCGGATGGAGAAACTACCAAAATAAAAGTTGTAGATCTTGAAAAGTTATGAAACTTTGTAGATGATAACTTTTTTATTTAAATTCGTTTAGGGCCTCAAACAATCAATTTACACTCGATTTAGTATAATATGTGGGGAACCAAAACGGAATCTAGACACAAGTGAGTGATAGGTGGAGTGGTAGAGGAGACTATGCGCGAGGGTGAGGTCGTGGGTTCGAATCCCACCAGCCGCGTAGCGCGCCCATTTCTACTGGCGGTTTTATTAAGTGAATACGCGAAAAATGTGCGACTTGCGACTTTACGCGAAAAAATGCTAGAGTTTAAACCATTTCTACCGGCGGTTTTATTAAGTGAACCGTTAACCCAGTTAACGGTTGCATTCATGTTTGCGGATAGATATTATAATTGACCACGCGCGCGAGCACGGCATCTGCCGAGATGTGGCGACGATCCTTGCTAGCCTGGAGACGCAGATATCTATCCACGCCAACCACACCAGCGGCGTTGGGCGGCGGCGCGGGTGGCGCCGGTAAATATACAGGAGGCGTAGCGCAAGGGATAGATAGATAGATAGATATAGATAGACAAAGATGGATACACGCACGCCGTCATCAGCCGCGGCGTTCCTGCACGCATGAAGTCAGATGAAGGCAAAGCAAAAAAATCTTTTCCACTCCACCAGTATATCTCCAGTGACTCCAGGCCGGGGCAGGCGGGGCTATAGCTGACGCAAGGATCTTAATTGCTGGCCAGCGCGCGCAGTCACTAATCTATCTCCACCACGGACGTTGTTGTGTGCACGGGCTGCGTGACGACGGCGGCGCGGACCGGATAGATAGAGCCATAGAGCGAGGCCCGGCGGTACAGATGGGCATGGGTATGCAGAGCGGACGTGGGATGTGTCACGGCGTGCGGGCGCGCGGGCCGCCCCAGCCCCCATGCAATGCATGCATGCAGCGCGTGACGGCGTGAGGGGCCCGGGGCCGGGCGGGCGTGCATGCGCGGCCCAGTTGTCCGCGCGCCCAGTTGTCCGCGCGCGCCCTCCCCACCACGGCACGGGGGCAGGGTGTTCCGTTTCACTCACTCCACTGCCCCACACCCTCCCTGTTTTGTCCGCATATGCCCCGGTTCATCAATTTGGCCATATCCATGCATCACCATGGGCGTCCGGCCCGGCCCCAAGCTATAAAACGGCACCGCCCCCGTAACACTAACAGGCTGTGAGTACCCGACGATCGCTCTCTACTACCGATCGGTTCCAGGCCTGCCTGCATACGATACGTACACGTACGCGTGCAGGGCCGGATTCGATCGTGTAAACCGGCGGTGGATCCGGTCGAGTGTACAAAGGTCGTTGCTCTGGCGCCGCGCGCGCCGGCCGTTGCGTTTCGTGCTGGGAGAAGGGAAGGGTGTCAGCAGATCGGCCAGGGGGTAGATGGGGATACACATGCGTACGACACGGCAGTACATGCGCCACCAGCCCTTCCTTTTGTAGGCGCCCTGCCCTGCCCTGCCTGCCCTCCCTTGCCCTCTCTCTCCATCGGCCGCCAGGCGCCAGCCAGCCAGGGCGTCCTCTCCTTCTCCCTCTCCCCTCCCGTCCCGTCCCTCCCCACACACACACTCGGCCGGCCCGGCCTCTTTGCTTGCTTGCTTCTTTCTGTCTCGCTCTTCTTCCCTTTGGACCCCTTTCCAGTTGTCCACGCTCCCATCTTTTTCACCACCCCTCCTCATCCTTCTCCCACCCAACCCCGCCCTCCCTCCTCCCACCCCTTGCTGCCTTGCCCTCCGGCCGGGCGCGCGCCCCGCCCCGGCCCTTCCCTACTTGTACCAGCCCCTCTTTTCCAATTTCATCCTCTCCCTCCAATTCCACTATCCCTCTCTCTCTCTCGTCGCCCACACCACTCTCGCCCGGTGTGTGGGGAGAGGGAGGAGGAGGAGAGGGGAGCTAGGCTGGCATGGCGGGCTAGAGCTGCATGCCTACAATTCAGTACTAGTAGCAAGCACTCCTAGGTAGGAGTACTCCCTCCCCAATTGCTACTTCTACTGAGTTTCCATCCCCTACGCACTTCTACAAGTACTACGCAGCTAGCCAGCAGGGCGGCCATACTAATCCCTGCCTTCATCCCGAGGACCGCCGCGGCGGGGGTGCGCCCGCCATGCAGCAGCAGCAGCACCAGGGTGGTGGCGGCGGCGGAGGCTCGCAGTTCGGGGCCCCGCCGCCGGACATGGGCCCCTTCTCGCCGACGGCGGCCGCCACCGGTGGTCCCATGCCGCTGAGCAGCAGGCCTCCGTCGGCGCAGCCGCAGCCGCAGCCGCAGCAACCGAGGACCAGCTACGACGAATTGGCCGTGGTGTCCGGTGCCGGCGGCGGCGCCGACGACGAGATGATGGGCAGCGGCGGCGGCGGCGGCGGGTCGTCGGGCGCGTCCAGCAACCGGTGGCCGCGGGAGGAGACGCAGGCGCTCATCAGGATCCGGTCGGAGATGGACGCCACCTTCCGCGACGCGACGCTCAAAGGCCCCTTGTGGGAGGACGTCTCCAGGTAAAGAAAGGAGTGAGAGGTGGAGAGGGAGAAAAACTCCAAACGCATTTGCAGTCCGGTTCAAGAAGCCTGACTGTCGCCGGCATGATTTTTTCCCCTGCGGAAAGCGGCTAACGGTTTCGTGGAATTTAGCAGCCGCCCCACATGAAATGATGGATAATTATCCTGCGTCGTCGCTGCGCCCAATTCCCCCTCGAATTTTGCATTTTTGTTTTCGCATTTCCATCCTGGTCTAATCAAATGCTTCTCGATTTCAGCGAGACTGGATGGAGGGGGAAGAGAGAGAATTGGAAGGCAGGGTAGGTGTAGTAGGGTGAAGAATCTGGGCGCCTGGGGATCGTACCACGGTGGTGAGTGCCGAGTGTAGGCAGCAGGCAGAGGCAGGCAGCTGTTGCCGCCGCTGCAGCCTGCAGTCTGCCACTGTTTTTCTGCTTTCATGGCTCCAGTTTTTGGGAAAAGAAGGAAGGCAGCCTTCCTCTCCCATCCCAATGCGGCCTCCTTGCTTTCATGGCTCCAATATTTTTTTCCGTCATCATCACTCCATTTCCTTCATTCATTCACTAGTGCATCATCAGCTTCACATCCTCTCTGATCCCTAAAAAGAAGAGATGGTCTGTGATTAACTATAATTCCATCCTGCAGCATATCCTCTTGCCTTCGGCCCGCTTTCGCTCCTCACTCCCCTTGCTGGTCCTTCCAAATTTCCAATTCTTTCCATCCTCTTGTCTCTTTCCTCCAGAGGCCTCGATGTGTTGTGCCACTGCGTTAGATGCTTCCTCCTGTAAACGCTGCCATCATTTAAATCTTCCTCCTCGCAGATTGCTCGAGTCTTTGGTTGCACGCAAGTAATGGCTGACCGGAACCTTGTGTCCTTGTCACTGCTGTGTGGCTTTCAGGAAGCTTGCCGACCTGGGCTACAAGAGAAGCGCCAAGAAGTGCAAGGAGAAGTTTGAGAACGTGCACAAGTACTACAAGCGCACCAAGGAAGGCCGCGCCGGGAGGCAGGACGGCAAGAGCTACCGCTTCTTTGACGAGCTGGAGGCACTGCACGCCGCCGCGCCGCAGCCACTGGCGCCACAGATGCAGCAGCAGCCGCAGCAGTTGCCGCCAGCAAGCACCACCCCGCCGCTGCACGCCTTCGCCGCGCCAGTATCCGCGCCGCCGCTGGTGAGTTCAATGCCGCCGCCGACGGGGCCGATGCAGCCAGCGCCCATATCGTCGGCCGCGCCGGCGGTGGTGCATCAGGTCCAGGCACCGGTGGAGCTGCCGCCGGGGGCCCACCAGCCCCTCAACCTGCAAGGCTTCAGCTTCTCTTCCATGTCGGACTCGGAGTCCGACGACGAGTCCGAGGACGACGACATGACGGCGGAGACAGGCGGAAGCCAGGACCGCCTCGGCAAGCGGAAGCGCGGCGACGGCGGCGGCGCCAGCGCCAGCGGCAGGAAGAAGATGATGACTTTCTTCGAGGGGCTCATGCAGCAGGTCGTCGACAGGCAGGAGGAAATGCAGCGGCGGTTCCTGGAGACCATGGAGAAGCGGGAGGCGGAGCGCACGGCACGGGAGGAGGCGTGGCGCAGGCAGGAGGTCGCCCGCCTCAACCGCGAGCAGGAGCAGCTCGCCCAGGAGCGCGCCGCCGCGGCGTCCAGGGACGCCGCCATCATCGCGTTCCTCCAGCGCATCGGCGGGCAGTCCGTGCAGCCCGCTACCGCCGTTGTCGTCCCAGTGCCAGCACCGGTGCCAGTCCATACCCCGCCGCCGCCGAAACCACCTTCTCGTCAGCAGCAACCGCCGCCCCCGTCGTCGCCACAGGCGACACCGCAGTCCAAGCCAATCTCAGCCGCGCCGCTCCAGCAGCAACCGCCACAACAGCAGCCCAAGGATACGTGGCAGCAGGACGCCGGTACGCCGCGCAGCGCGCCCCCGACCTCTGGCGCGTCACTCGAGCTGGTGCCCGTCGCGGAGCATCACGTCGATTCCGGGCTAGGAGGAGGAGGGGATGGAGGGGCGGCGTCGTCATCGCGGTGGCCCAAGACGGAGGTGCACGCGCTCATCCAGTTGCGCATGGACCTGGACATGCGCTACCAGGAGACAGGTCCCAAGGGTCCGCTCTGGGAGGACATTTCGTCCGGGATGCGGCGGCTGGGATACAACCGGAGCTCGAAGCGGTGCAAGGAGAAGTGGGAGAACATCAACAAGTACTACAAGAAGGTGAAGGAGAGCAACAAGAAGCGGCCCGAGGATTCCAAGACCTGCCCGTACTTCCACCAGCTCGAGGCCATCTACAGCAGGAAGCACCTCCGCAGCGGCGCAGCCGCCGCTGCCGCATCGTCCAACGCCACCGCCGCCGCTCCTCCTCCTCCCGCCTACCCAGATCAACTGAACCCGTGCCGGCAGGAGATAGAGGAGAAGAACATCAACGACGACAAGAGGAACAACGGTGGATCAGGCGGAGGCACGCAGATGCCAGCCAGCAATGGCGAGAAGACAGCGCCGACGACGACGCCCGCCGCGTTCGACGCCGACACGGGCATGAAGAAGGTAACGACACCGTGTGCTCCAACCTGTTTCTTCGTCCCCTTTGTCGTTTCGTGCTCGATCGAGAGACGCAGGCTGACCGGATATGTGGTTGCTGTGAAGCCAGAAGACATCGTCAGGGAGTTGAACGAGCAACCGCCTCGGGAGTTCACGACGGAGGACGAGACGGACAGCGACGACATGGGCGACGAGTACACCGACGACGGCGAGGACGGCGAGGACGACGGCAAAATGCAGTACAGGATACAGTTCCAGAGGCCGAACCCGGGCGGCACCAACACAGCACCAGCTCCGGCAGCGACGACGGCGGCGCCGGCGGTGCCGACCTCGGCTCCGACCAGCACCTTCCTCGCCATGGTTCAATAGGCGCGCGGGCTGCACCCCTCTCAAACCGTACGTATATGCGTTCAAACCAAAAACCTGCGAGCATCACCATCACCGTCACCGTCACCGTCACCGTCACCTCCTCCTTTACCAGTCCACCAAGCACCATCAGTCCATCACCAAACACCACACTGTTCTTGTTCATCATCCTGTAATTCCCCGTGCCATTCCATTATTTATTGATTTGTTTCGTGTATAATAAGATCTAGCCCCATCCTTGCGGCCCCTTAACCGGAGGATGCAGAGTGGGGCTGCGGTGGTAGAGCAAAAAAAAAGGAAGAATCAGTCCCCTCAGTAACTTATTTATAGGTCATCGTCGATCGCGTTAAACAAGAATTGTACATCGATGTAACAGTCAGTCCCTGATGTTTTCCTCTCTTTTTTTTACCCCCCTCCCGGCGACGGCAGTATACAAGTTTGTATACGGGTATACAAGAATTACATACGGTTCAAGCAACTTGGAGCTTGCAGAGGTGAGAAGGTGTTTTTGCCGTTGGGGATTTACATTTTTTGTCCTTTTTTTTACAGTGGATATATAAATCTTGTTACTTGTTACAGTGTACATTGTGTTGTTATTATTCCAGTTCTATGCCCTTTGCGGCAAATATGCGCAATTTATCGTTGCCAGCAGAACATAAAAAAATGAACCAATGCTATAAGTTTAATACCTGTTGCATCTGAATTTTGGGAGTGTGCAGTTATCTATCAGCAGATTTTATGTGGTCAAACATATCAGATTTTATTTACCAATGATGACCATTAAACAGTTGTAGCACAAATTTCAAAGCACAATAAAACATATAGGAATCTGACAGATTAGTATAAAAAAATCCATCAACGGATAAATAGCAAAAGTCTTGAATTTTTTAGCTCCGCGTGGAAATGTGGTAGCGGCGTATACATCTTCGAGGTGTATGTATTTCTTACATTTTTTTGAGCTACGTATATGAAACGGGAGAAGCTAAATAATAATGTGAGTTGCTATTTTTCATGTGCCTAGATTTTAAATTTTAGAAAACAATCTTATATAATTAACATGTATAATTAAAAGAACATAACAATTTATGATTTTTTATAGCCAAACAATGATAAAACTTCATGTTACCTGAGATATAGAGAAGTACTCCCTCTATCCCAATTTATTTATTATTTTTTGTTTTTTTGCCACAAGTTTGACTCGATTTACAGAAAATTCGTGCAACATTTGTATCTCTAAATAAATTTATTAAAAAACTAGATTCAAAGATCTTTCCAATGATACCAATGATGTATCATAAATATTAATATTTTTTAATATAAATTTTGTCAAAGTTGTTTCTCGGGAAGCGAAAACGACTGATATTTTAGAACGGATGGAGTAAATAACAGTAGAGTGATTTGGAGAACAATTGCGGAGCAAGGACATGGACACCGTGCGGGTGGTTGCTTGATGAGTCGAGTAAAAAATTAGGTAGTTGACGACTTGGGGTGGGTTCTCATGCTTGACAGGGTGTGCCTCTACGCGGAGTTGTCGGGTGTCCACGTTGTTACCGTGTAGGAAAAGGAAGAAGAAACAAAGGGGTTACGGCGAGGACAAACACAGGTAGTGCCATTGTGGGATATATATCAGCCGCAAGGAGGGGCCGGCCTCACATTGTGTGATGGATGATGGACCTGACTCGACCGTGTAAGAAGAGGAAGAAGAAACATAGGGTTGTTACAGTGATGAGGACACGTTGGATCAGCCGCGTGGTGGCCTTAATATTAGATGATGGATGATGGACTCGAATTGCCCGCGAGTGAGTTATATAGACAGATCCATTGAAAATGGTACGAGACTTTTTCTAAAACTCTAAGATAAAATGGTTTTGCGTCAAACACCCTGTTCGGCAGGCTGTTTTTTGGCTTATAAGCCGGCTGTGGCTTTTTTGTTGTGAGAGAAAAATACTGTTCCACGGCTGATAAGCTCAGCCGAACAAGGGGGGAAAGGTTGCTGCTATAGGCCCGTTCAGCTGTGCCGATAAGCCGGCTGAAAAACACTGTTGGCTGATTTGTTGTGAGAGAAAAATATTGTTCTAGCTGAAAAAACAAGCTGAAAAAATGGATTATAAGTCGGATGAACACGATCATAGTTGTAATTTCAGCTTGCATGCATGACAGACTAACAGCACAATTAGGAGGACTAGTCCTGTCAGTACTCAGTAGCTAATTAGATACAACCATACAGTACGACCCAGCGTAGTTGGTGTGTACACCTACCAGGACTAGTTTCCATCCCCTACCTTACCAAGTTACCCATACAGTACGTCTTGAAAACAAGTCAAAGGAACTGTTCCAGTGAAATGTTACTGTTCGTACAGCCCAAGTAGCCCCATACGGTCTAGTAGCTATACATGCTAACATACAGATACAGCTCTTCTGATCGATTTTCTCTCGACCCAGGAGGCCAGGACAGCGAGGCGTGAAGTGATGTGCATGTCGGCACGTGTAGCGATGACCAAACGTCCTCCTCCCTCGTGGCACTTTGCATCTCGGCCCCCTAAGGACTCCATGTATTTGCAAACTGGCGTAGGTGGATGGGACCTCGCTGTAAACCTCAAGTCTGTTTATTATGTGTCCTACGTAGGCCACGTGCAGTACACAGTAAATACAGGACAAACAGAAATCAAATCAAATCTCACGTCACGTTGACAACCTCTGTTGCCATAACATTTGTTTATCATCAGCAGACAGCAGCAGTGCTGCGTCCATATCCATTTCAGTTGAAAATACCGGCACTATGTAAGTACAGTAGCGTGAACACGTTCTGTACCTACTTACCTTGTTACTGCACCAGAATAACCCTGCATGATCCGCGCAGCGAAAGGAGGGAAAAGGTCAAAAAGAAGGGGCGAGTGAAGCGTAAACGAAACCACCAGCTCACCTCTCCCGTCAACCGGCAGGTCTGTAACACCCGTGTAGTAATAACAGTATATATAACCAGACAAATCAACGAAGCAGTGCCGATTTACCAGATTTAGACTGTAAACCAAGGAAGGCCAGGCTGGGTCATGACTTGCGTAGATGGATGGAGATGGAGAATTGAAAAGTGTAGTAGGGGGGCAATGCAGTGCAGTAGCAGGGAACAGGGGAAGATGGGCATGGCCGTGAGTGCCGATTGGATCGCAAGCCGGGGGAATCAATCATTAGCACGCGGAAAGTGACGGTAAATTTGGTGGTAAGTGGGGCGATAATGACGACGCCCATGCGGCCCCCGGCCTAACAAGATGACATCACCCATTCACACTGAGCCGTGTTTAGGCCAGTCTCAATAAGGATTTTATATTACTGTTTCCAACACATCTAAGATACGTACCACATATCCAAACTACTAGCAAAGTTATTCACGCAAAATAGATTTTATTAATTATATATGTTTAATTAATAATATAATTTTAAATAATTTTGTTTTTTGAAATTCTCTTCATCTGTCCCCATTGCGTCTATCAAACATGAGCTTCATATGACTAGCATCAATCAATTCCTTAACTATCGTCGTTTTTCTCTTTTCTTCCTAGCTTTTTCCCACCTGTATCTCGTGTAGTGCAATTTTCTATTGAGACCAAATCAAGGTGGCCTTTGATTTTCTCTTAGGCACCGTTTGGATCATTGGAATTGAATTTATTTTAATAATCATAATTTAGACACATATTAATTAAGCTAATATGGTTGTATATTGATTATATTTGTATACTATTATTGGCTATATGAGAGAGATACTTATGTGTTGCATTTGTACTGTAGGGAAAGCGTGTTATAAGTTGCAAAGTAGAAACATAGCATGGTGATCTATAGAATCAATTTCCATCTTCCACCCTATGAATTTGAATTTGAGATAGGCTTATATGTGAACTTTGAAAAGTGGTGGAATGTTAAATTTCAAGCCAAAGAGCCTAGCTTGTTAAGTAGATTTCAATTCCTCCCAATGAAAGGATCCAAACGGCCCCAGTAAACTCCATTTCTAAAGAAAACTACTATCCAGGTCTTTCACAATTTGTTCAGCTCCTTGGCCTTCTTATAAATTTATCATTTTTACCTTCCCTTTTGAGTCCATAGTTGCTTTTTTTTACCCGAAACCATCACAAGATTCATCACAATTATGTTCAGGCTTGCTAGAGCCACTTCTACCTCAAGCATCCACCGGTCGTCCCATCATTGTAGCAACATCCATGGGCACCCCAAGCCTCTTCAAACGTACTATAGAACCATCATTAATGCCGATGAGATGCTAATCTCAAGCATGCTACCCATGCCACTCTACCTTGATGTCGGTCATGCTGTGATTTTTTGCTTGTGACTAGCTTATTGCAAAGAAACACTATTTGTGTTGCTTGCCCGTCCCTCACACGTGAGCATGGTGAATCAATGGACCAGTTAAATGTAATATATCAAAATTTGATATGTTTGTTATGATTTTGTTGCAATATCAGCTATCGGAACATGTTTCTCTACTAGTTACCGCATGAAAGCCATGTAAGCCATGACTGTTGGAGTTGACATGTATTTGTCCATTTTTCCTTTTTGTTGATGTTGATACTGATGCTAAGGCTCTCCTACTAGAAACAAATGGGCACAAGGGACAATCAGTGAGCTTAGAGCTATGACGCGAGGATAGGTTGTGTCGGAGTTATAACCCTGGGGTGTCTCAAGGCATCGATTAGTTAGCAGGTCGAGTGGCCCACGATACATCGGCAAGCGAAAGCCCGAGCGACCGAGGCCCAGCTGAGCCAAGCAAACCAGGGCGGGCGCTAAGGCCAGGGTCAACCACGACCCCTCCCTTCTACCTTAGCCGCACGACGCGCAAGAAACTCACGACCTCCTGCTCGTCCTGACCCCTGGGAGGAACGAGGAGAGGTCAAACATAGCCAGGCACGCCTGCTTTGACAAGAATAGAACGCGCCAGGACCGAGGGGACAACGGTCACCTTGGTCCGGTCAGACGTCATCCCTGCGCCACGCAGCTCGGACAAGACAACACTGTTCAGCAGAGATGGTCGGTACGGTGCCCACGGTCCAAATACGGCTCGACAAGACGCATGTACGATTCCACCCACTACGAGATGGGATCCACGACGGAGGCCTTGACTTAGAGGCCATCCAAGCCAGCGGGAGCCATGACCCGAAGCACGGGATCGCGGCCACTTGCTCCGCAAGACAACCAGGCGATCGATGACCTAGGGGCGGCAACCAACTCTTGTACGATGCCCCCAAGAAAATCCGGCAACAATGATGAAGATCACGGCAGAGACCACGTCGCATGCTGGCGAACCACCGCTGTGCCTACAGTGCCGTCACGGCCGGCACAGTAGCACCACACCATACCGCGACGTGGCCACAAGATCATGACGACAACCACGCTCAGACATGCACCATAAGACGGCGTAGCTTGCAAGCCAAGTTAGCTAGGCCTTTCCTCAGGCTCGCGACCCTTCGGTCGAGAGAACCTTCTTTTTTGTACATGTCATGGCTCCGAACTCTATATAATGGCAGTCAGGGCACCTTTCCCATCATCCAACTTCATTCTCCAATTCTTTCACACTATAGTAGGGCTCTTGAAGTGCTTCAACGATTCACTTAATGCTATTAATTATACACCATAAATATTAAGAGAAATTTTACAATGGTTAGAAAAAATAAAGATCATCCATAGGTAAGATCAAACGGTGCAAAAATAGGAGGTACCTATATAAAAGTACTCAGAAGTTCTAAATAGATGATGAAGATACTAAAAATAGGTGGGACCGGTACCAAAAACAGGTGGACCAATTCTTGATTTTCTATATTTATATTTTATTTGACAAGGCTAAATCAGTAATTAGCATCTTCATTGGACACGCACCCCGCGTGTGCGCGCCGAGAACCCGACAACCCGTCCAGCCACGGTGGCGAGTGGCGACGTCGACCCGAAGGTGCCTGTGGCGGAGCCGCTCGGCAGGGACAGAGCCCACAAGAAGCGCACTCCGGAGAGCTCGAGGCCCAGGGCAAGATCGTGCACACCACGCTCTCCGCCGTCACCGGTGCCTCACTGCCAAGCGCGATGCAGGACGCTCCCTGATGGCTGCTCGTCGAGCCACTGTAAGGCGCCTCAGACATTGTCATGGTCACCTCGTCACGGTGATCGTCCAGCAGCAGGAGGCTAGAGGGCAGGACAAGCCTTCGGTAGAGCTCTGCGAGGAGTGGAAAACACCCAGCCGGGCTCCACCTCCGTCCTCCGGGCAGCTGCGCGTACCTAGAGGACGCTGCTACGCTTGGTCGGCCAAAGTGCTCGGAGTCTCCGATGCTGGAAGCGTTGATCTAGGAGGCAACGGCCATGCAGGCGGCATCGTGTCGACGGAAGGCGAGGGAAGTTGGGAGGGGAACCACCTCGGCATCGACATGAAGTCCTCGAGACCTTGACGCTAACACGGGGGTGATTGACCTTCTGCAGATGTGATTCGAAGTACGCGAGCATGGTGGCCGTAACGATTTGGAATGTCGCTCAAGCGACGAGCAGGCGGGAGTTCAGGGCGGCGACATTTTAGCCCGGGCCAATCCGAAAAGAAACCTCACGTGAGAGGCTTAAGAGCATAATCTCAATTACAAATATACCCCCTATAATAAAAATTCCATTCTATAAATAATCTTTGTCAGTTAATTAGCTAGAAAATAGAAAAAACAAAAGTACCTGAGGTACCATTGATACTTTTCCAACCATTCTAAAAGAGCTCAAATATTAATATTTGTCACATATATTTAATCAAAGTTAAAAAAAATTGAATTCAGAAAGTGAGAATAATATTTTTTTGTCGGACAAAGCCAGATTACTATAGTACATGCACCAGCACCGCCATCTCTCACCTTTTTACTTTTGTTTTCTTTAAACCCGAGAATCCAGTCGTGTGCGAATCTGATCGGGTAAATTTGACAGTTTTACTGTAAAAAAGTTGAATGCGTCAAAAAGGCCAATTTAATTACGTTCAAATAGTAGTACGCTCCAGTATAGTAACTTTTTAGAAGCAGCACAAGCAGTAGAAGTATATGCGAGATGCGACAGACGCCGACAATGGATCTGCGAGGATTATTATATTATTGTTGTCGTTTAGTTTTCTTTCCTTTTTTTTAATCTCCAACAAATAAAAAAGCCAGATTAACTTACCGATTGTTGGCAAAAAAAATTTCTTTTCCTATTATTATAATTACCTCAACCCGTTTTTCGTGATTACGTTGCGCACCCGTACACATTTCCCCCATACTTTTTATAGGGACCATGCATGCGCCCCCACGAATAACTCGATATCTCGATCATGGACCCCGAATCCCCGATGTCTGCTGGCATGCTTATGTAAATTCTGCGTTTTGTGACTAGGAACTGATGTCCCCCTTATTATATACCGTAACACACCTGCAAATTTCGTTCGTTCGGTGAACGTAGGTCGAAATTGCACGCCCTTCTACTCTTGTCAGTCTTTAGATCATTATTAGATGCGTTGTGTACAGATCGATGGAGTAGTCATTTTGGTCAGCAGTTTCACCTGTGCTGATCAGACCGGGAACTTGAAGCCGTACGTGCACGTGCTAGAACCACTTGCCATCAGGGCAGCCAGTTACCTGTGCTCCTAATCTACGCAGCCCGTACGTGTTACTGTGCACCTGTAAGGTGCGCACAGCTAGGGCGCTGCGAATGACAAGGGGCTCCCGCCTCCCGCCCTGCGTCACTGCCGTCCGCAGCACGCACGGGACCACGTTTAGGCACCCAGCTGCTACGTGCCGCTAGAATTTTAGGAACCTGTGGCGGTGGCGCGCACAACCCACCCAACAATCACTGGCCTGCCTAGCTAGTTGTCACATGCATGCGCTAGCTAGGCGCTACTAGCTCGTCGCCGCTCCGCTCAGCTAGCCAAGCTACTTAAACACACATGCTGGCGATGCATGATGCATGACACCGGTGTACGACACACCTCGTCCGATCCATCCGTCCGTGCACCACGTTCACCAATTATTAGGACAAGTTTATAGCGCAGTAATAATTTAACAGAAATGCCATATGAGTTAGTTGAATTTTTACGGTAAAAACACAGGAATAAGAAAAAAAAATTCCAGCATTCCATTAGGATCTAGCCAGTGGCGCGAAGCTGACTAGGCTGTTCCGGCCATGCGACCCTGTTTGGATTATACTCGTACTGTGTCTATGTGCTCCTACTATTTTAAAGTATAAGATGTTTTGGTTTCTTTGGATTCATAGTTTTTGGTGTGTATTTAGATAAACACCATGTGTAGATACATATCAAAAGCACTGTATCTAGAAACAAAAACAAAATGTCTTATAGTTTGGATGGAAGGAGTACCCACCATTTACTCGATTGGTTGCTAGTTCCTGTTGGTTACAGGGGAAATGGAAGGTGGCTTAGTATACCTTGCAAGGATTATGAAAAGGGGAAAATGCAGATGGCATGATCACTCCGTCGTCCCATGATCCGCTGTCGTCGGGCACTAGTGGCATGTCACGCACGCACAGGCAAAGGCATATCGTGCCGGCCGGGGCGCGAGAGGGACACACGCGCACAGTGCATTACAACCCATGCCTCACTACCTAGCTAGCTACCCCCGCACGGCCCCCACCACCGGCATCCGTCCGCCGGCCCCCATCGCCCGTCGCCCGCGCCAACAAAACCGCATGGCACGCCAGCGTCCGCACGACGACGCCGGCCTGCGTTCGTGCCAGCCCCGGCCCCGGCCCCGGCCCTCCCACACGTCGGATCGTCCGTTGGGCATGGCATGCAGCCAGGCCATCCAACCCGTAATTAACCTAACCTAACCTAAGCTAGACCGAACGGGGCGCCGGTTAATTCGGTTCTCTGGCTGGCTGGTTAGCACTTAGCAGCAGCCGCGCGCGCGGTGGCTGTGACTCCCCACGCTTGTTTCTTACGGCGCTCGATCGTTCGGTGGGCCGGGGTCGCGTGAGCACGACGGAGACGGAGGGTGGAGACGGCGTCGATCTAGGCCAGGAAGGCCACAGCTATACGTACGAGATTCTGCATTGCAGTTGCACGTCTGTTGTTTGTGCGTGCGGGGCGGCTGGCGGTGCTGTCGCCGTGTTCGCCCGCGTCGATGGATGGATCGGCCACATGCCCACATGTGCGTCGCCGGTTTCGCTCGCGGCCTCGATCGGGTCCTCCTCGGCAGCTTCCACCCCCCACCCCCCCCCCCCCCCCCCGGTTGTTTATCTGTCTATATTCCCTGCTCCCCTTTTTTCCTAGGAAAAAGTCAAATCCGTTCTGTTGGGTTTCGTCACCTCATCCTGCTTAGCCTGGAGCATCAGATTCATGAAACGGCTGTGCAGAGGATGTTACTATGTTAGGCCTCGTTTAGTTTCCCAATTCTCTCCCCAAATTTCACTATACAAAAAGAAGATTCCTCGTCACATCAAAATGTCGGCAAATGTATGGAGTACTAAATGTTGATGAAATCAAAAACTAATTGCACAGTTTTGTTGTACTTTGCGAGACGAACATTTTAAGCCTAGTTAGTCAAAATTTGGATAATTTTTACCAAATACAAACGAAATGCTACAGGAATTCTGATACAGTGTTTTTCTCCCCAATTCTCTCATCTAAACGAGGCCTTAGTGCTATACTGCTATTAGCAATTTAGCATGGAGCGTACCAACCTGACAGCAGAGCATTCAAATTCTTACAGACATGCATATTATCCTCTGAATAGTTGTTGCTGTTGCGAAAAGCCAAAATACTGACTATTAGGTGTAAGTATGCCACGAGCTATCTTATTATTACGCCTGATACATTATCTCGTTTTCTTTAGGCCAAACATAGGGAATCGCCTCTGTAGCAAGTATCGTCCTTGGCTGGCAAAAAATAATGGCACGTCTCTCTCTCTCTCTCTCTCTCTCTCTCTCTCTCTCTCTCTCTCATGCGGATGAGAACAGCATTATACGGCCCTGGAAGATGTAACTTGCAAGTCTCAGTTTAATGGAGTGGACCAGCATCACCCCAAACAAGCTAATGTTCGGTTGCTTAATCCATCACCTTGTCAACTTGCTTCTGATCGATGAGTTGTGATGATATCTGATCTGTTTTTACACACAACCCAGAAGCATGCCGTGGGACCCAGGGGCAGGCCAGAAGGATAACTGCTCGTTCCCTGTCCGTCTCTACAGTTTTGATTGATGTTACTATGGGGCCTTTAAGACTAGACAGTTTTTGTCAACTTGCTTCTGATAAATAAAACATAGATACAGATCTCTTAACAGGGCCGGCCCTGAGATTTTGGGGGCCTAGGGCAAGGCTAAAAATTGAGGCCCCTTAGAGCATCTTCAGCAGTCCCCCAATAACTCTCAAAATAAGATGGTATTGGGATAGCCCAATATCACTTTTTATATTTATTGGAGGAGATGCTGCAGCCGTACCCCCAATATCCATATGAAAGGTGGGTTCCACGGGAGTGTAAGAGAAAATATCACTGAAAAGTGGTAGTTGGGGTGATCCCCATCATATTGGGGGAGTTGTATCTCCCCCTTTCTTTGAGGGGAGATGAGGGAAATATTGGTAACCACAAAAAAAAGAGATATCGAGGAATTGTTGGAGCAAGAAAAAAAAACATAGTTGTCCCCAATATGACAGTTTAATGAGATAGGGAGATGTATTGGTGGAACTGCAGAAGATGCTCTTCAAAAATATCTCTTGTATTAGTTTGGATGGTAAGCTAAAGGCAGTTACCTAGCATGCATTACCTATTCTTCTTGCAACATATACTTTCAGAAAAATTATCTTGTCATATACTGGTTATCATCCACATTGATGTTCAAATTATTATCTACCATAAGGCCTTGTTATACGGATTAGTAGTATTTGTTTGCTCCTATGCGCAATAATTACTAATTCATCAATATTTCTCCTATGTTCATATTATTTTTCAAAAAATTATCGGATGCGTCCTCTGTGTGATCACTCGTTTCCTACTTTTTATTTTCTAACTACTAACGGCATCATTTATAGAAGACATGTGCTGGAATTTTAAAAATACACTTAGTAATTGAAAACTAGCACAAAGCATATATATATACCCTACAAGGCATCCTCTTATAGTGAGCATCCCTACAGCTGCATACAAGGGGGTCCTGATGGCTTAACCGAGCCCCAACATACTCTACACGTTTCCCAGAAAAAACATACTACTACACCGTATACATACAGGGGCCTGACGGTTACTCCTACAGCGTATACATACAAGGGGGCCCTGACGACTTGGGGGGCCCAGGGCGGCCGCCCCGCTCGCCCGCCCCCAGGGCCGGGCCTGTCTCTTAATATGCTCGCCGTTTTTAATTGATTTTGGGATATAGTTATTTACTATGATGTCCTCATGAATAGGCCAACCTCCTTTGAAATTTGCGGGGTATTTTAGAAAATGGAAACATTTTTAGCCTGTCGCTATACAATAAATAAATGTGTTGGTCTCCGTTTTTTTTTACTAGTGGGGAAGGAAAAGTGTGCGGATCGAAAGTGAATCGATGTATTTTATGCTAGACAACGGTGTCCGACTTGCATAATTCTTGTGGATACATGTAACCCCTCTTTGAAATGTTCCTTGTGGTTTACTTTTTCCTATTATCATGATAACATCCGGTTGTGATGTTGATTAGATTCTACTCTATTATCTTTTTTCATGCTTGTTCTATCTGTATTGGATTTTTCCCTACTCTCTCCATCTTAAAATATAAAGTGTCCAATAAACTTTAGGACCAAATAAAAAGTCTAGCAAAAGAATAACTTGCCTATTACTAATATTGGTTAGTTTGGTTATCAACTTGCTTAATTTCATAGTAATGCATAGTTTTAAAAGACATGCATGCATGCCATTAATTTGGGTTACCAGCTATAGGATTTTTTTTGCAAGATGATATTTAAAAAGCATTCATGGATGGGGTTTAAAAGGTACTACCTCCATCCTAAAATATAGTGCATTGTGACTTCTAAAACTTGTACTGAAATATAGTGCGTCAATGCCTAGATTTGGTAAAATTTATTAAAAAGGAAACCTTAATTTGAGCAGAAACACCTTATTTGATATTAATCTATGGATACATGCATCATTTGAGTTTCTCTTAAGTTGTCTTAAAATTTTTGGAATATACTATATTACAGGAGAAAGGGACGAGTAGACTCTTATGGATAGATTTTAGTAATCTAAAATACCTAATAATTTAGAACAAATTTTGAATCATGGATACATTGTATTTTAGGATGTAGGGAGTATATATTTTGATAGACCTCCTAGACTATTACACTATGGATCTAGAGATCAATGTGGTAGTTTTAGGCTTTTAGCCCCATGGAGTGAAAGGCGTTACTCTTTTTAACTGTACTTATAGTAATACATTAATTTTTATATGGTTGTTTTTTCCCAACATGTGGAGATCAAATTATCATTTTTTGTAATTTTTATTTTGAACTTATCCATGTAGTTACTATAACAATATTCTTTTTTCTTTCCAATTCGCTTGCAAGTCAAACTATTAGCTTTCATAGTTTTGTTCAAATTTTGGCTTTACGAATTGTTTATAACATGACTCTTCATTACGTATTTTCTTTCCGCTCGGAAATAAAATGGTTATTTCTCTTTAATTTATCATCTGTCATTTGTTATTTCTTAATTGTATTATGTATGCATTTTTTGGTTTAATCTAAGTTGCTAGACCATCATAAAATCCAACTGTGTATGTTCTTTTCTTTTCTTTTGATTATATAATGTGTTAATTTGTATGCCCTTTTGGTGAGTGGGTGTTCCTTTTATGACTATTAGTGTAATAAGATAATAGATTTGCTAAACCAAATACATTCAACATGACTACAAGCACAGGAATTTCTGGACCCATTGATGAGCATCTTATCTTAAAGAAAAATTTGGAGCTCGCAACAACAATACAGACTTCTGCAAGCAGTGACATCACAACTGCTTTCATTTTACAGTTCGGATTCAGGGGAACAGGCCCATGCGCCCATGGCTTATCAGGTAGAAATTTTATAATAATTCCGCATCTCATCAGATGCAGATACCAGATTGGCTGCTGCTTTTGGAGTTGGCCAGATAAACTGATGCTCAAGATCTGATCAGCTTAGCTTGCCAATTGCCATCTGAGGGAGCGTGATGCTAGCTTTGATCCAAAGTCACCATCACATGCGTGCGTGCGCGTGGGTGCCCATGGATCGAACTCGAATAGCTGGGCTCCTCGGCTGGTAATGTGAGTTGCCATCGCCATGACAGCATCATCACCAGGGGCGGCATCCCCTCAGATTAGGCTGGGCAACAAACAAAAGCCCTCTGGTGGCATCTTTTCCACTTTCCTCCTGCTTTTACTCTTCTTTTTTAGTCGGGTGTGAGCGGTCTGTGACGTCGATGATGCGTCCCGGTAGTACCGAGCGGCGGCAACAGGCAACTCCAACATGGAAGTGGCCAAGGAAACAATTGATTTCCCTCGCTTTCAGCGTCAGTCAGTGCATCCGCAACTGAGTTTTATATATGGGCCGCCGATTGGGAGATTGGGGTCACTCCTCACTCGACTGCCTCTGCCTAGCTGATGTCAACAGAGTGATCCGTCGCTGTGTGGCGTCTTCTGACGGTGACAGGTCTGCTCCGCCCTTTTCCAATTTTCTATGGATCTGTCATCTGTCTCTCCTCTTCTTTTCCAAGAATATGCTCCTGTTCTAGCTTTACCGTGCCATGCCTCCTGCCCCCAGGCTTCACTAATTGCACTCTGTGCGAAGCTTGGTTACCTGGACACCACTAACCAATAACGGATCTCATCTGTTTAGGTCAGGTATCGGAACTTCGAGATGCTGGGTTTGCAGGTAAAACTGTAAAGCACTCGATGTTGTCGTGCAGCATTAGCAGCGCAACGCTTTGCGGCTGTTTGTAGATCACGCGCTGTGGTATGACGACAGTGTTTTGTGCCGTCGCGTAGGAGCGCACAGCTTCGCACGAACACTCCCCATACAATACAAGTAGGAGTAAAAGTATTGCGATAAACATTATCTTTCGATAGTGTGATAATGGGCCTAGGGGCCCATACGGCGTTAGGCCGTTAACCAAATCGAAGAAGTCGTATATGACCAGGCCTTTTAAGGCCTGTTGTCAGCCTCAGCTGAAGACTTCTGTTGGGCCAGAGGGAAAAATCAGAAGGATCAGGGAATGGCTCCGGTATCGTTCGGAGTGTCCACAGGATTCATTAGGCCCATCCAGGTTTTGAGTGGCCCAAAATACCACTTGTTCTTTTTTTTTTCATTCTACTGGTGCAATGCAATATGATTTTTTTATCAATTTATTCAGCACATCACTCGATTCATGAATGACAGTCAATAAGTAATCTGAGTGAAAATAATAAGATAATAAACCAGATTTTGCCACCCCCATCGATACCTATGCAACATGCCGAACAAACAGAAAAACAGCTCAAAAAATAGGTTTGCAAGCACTCTTTTTATATTAATTAAAAGAACACCAGTGCGCATATATTTTAACATCTTCAACAGTGAAGAAGATTAGTGCCGATCAAAGACGGCTATGACCTCTCTGGTCTTTGAAATTCATTGGGCGTAAACAATGATTATTATGCTAAATTAAGAGTGCATCTTTGACTAAAATCCTAACTTTTGATAAATAGAAATAAAAACATAATAGTTCAAAATTAAATTGAGGAGATAAAAAAACTATAAACTAATAAGATCAATTTTAAAAAATGAAATATAGATGCTTGGAATTATGAGACATGGGTTGCAATAAAAGAGACATAGTTTATGACTGTACACGTCTTTGCTTCCACCACCTCAGTTGCTTTTATTCAATTTCGACCAACCTGCCCAATCGAAATAGAGACGTCGTTGAACGTACTTGATTCTACGAATAAGAAAGTCTCCTATCACCCATTGGTCCTTGAGAACTCGATTCGCCAATCAATTGCGACGTGTCTATATGCCCCTTAATTAGTTTTCTTACACAATCCATCATGAAATATATGTCTGTTAGCTTGTCGATCGATCATCGATGCCGACGCTATCCAGTTTAAGTTGACGCATCACACATATGACTCTTATGTCCCATATATACACGCGCACAAGCAAAAACCACCCATTATCCTTTGTTTTTCCGACATGCATGTTTTTCCTTATCCTTGATGTTCCTCTTCGAACGGTACGGATACAGACGTGCGAACTGACAAGCCTTTGTTTTTGTTATCAGGGGTTTCCAACCTCTGATTAACAACGTTTTTCTTTTCTGAACTTGGTCCCAGTCCCAGGTTAGGTGATGAACAAGTACCGTAGCACCAAGCACGCAACATCCCGGTGGAGGTTTCCTATTGCACCAGCCCGATCGTGTCATCCATTCCGGACACAGACGGCAGCACGTACGATTCCGATTCCGGCAGTGCATATGAAATTCACACGGGTTGGTATTTGATTTTCTGTACAGACGCCGTGATGTTTTTTTCCCTTTCTTTCATTCACAGCAAGAATTGATTTCTCTGCCTCTGTCGATCTGTCTGTCCAAATGGGTGTTGTCCTTCCTAGCACTAGCTACCAGCCTACCACTGCTTTTCTACGGCATTATTGGCCATGTACGTTCAATGAATTTGACATCAAGCGCGGAAAAAGTAGCTCCGGTCGAACAATGAATGGGCAATGGAGTAACATCCAGGCAACCTCAAACCAGTATAAGGCACGCACGTGAACACTCGGGTTTTCTTCAGTCTGCAGTAGTGGTAGTGCAGAGTCGATCTCTGAACTCCCAAACACTGACGACAACCCCCAAGTCGCCAAATCCAGTAGCGGCGGGTCTCAGATCAGACAGACCAGGCCGATTTGGGCTCGGAGCTTGTGTTTCACGACCAGAGCGCGACACCGACAGGCATCTCCCCCTGACGAACCTGTGCCTTGCTTGCTGGTTCGAGCACAGGAGCATCCTCATCGAATCGAATCATCTAAACTAAGGAAAACGACGTTGGTTGATTCTGACCGAAATAAACCTTGCAGCAGCTCGAAGGCAGGCCAGGGCCCCCGTTTCATGCCCTACCCACAAGTCGTCGTGCCGTCCCCACCCAAAGTTGTTGCCACGTTCGTTCAGCTGGACCCCGAGACTCGAGCCCTGGAGCTTCCCCCCTCGCACTCCGAGCTCCCGGCACGAAGCTTCTGGCCTCAGGTTCAGATTCCCCTGCCGCGCCAGGAGAGGTCACCGCCGACGCGCGTGCGCGCCGGTGCCACACCCCGCACGCGTCGTCGGCGCTGCCGGCTGCCAGCTCCTCCGTCTGGGTCTCCTCACCTACCTGATCATGGCTACGACGAAGGCCTCGTTTAGTTCACAGAATATGGGAGAAAAACACTGTATCAGAATTTCTGTAGCATTTCGTTTGTATTTGGTAAAAATTATCCAAATTTTGACTAACTAGGCTTAAAATGTTCGCCTCGCAAAGTACAACAAAACTGTACGATTAGTTTTTAATTTCATTAATATTTTGTACTCCATGCATTTGCCGACATTTTAATGTGACGGAAAATCTTCTTTTTACATAATGGAATTTGGGAGAGAATTGAGGGACTAAACCAGGGGAAATCCACTAGCAATGGATAGGGCCCCCAACGAGCCGCACCGCCGCGCAGGTTGGATTCGGTGCGCGCACGGGTGGCGCGTCGCGTCGCGAGCTACCACCCCCCAGGCCAGGGGGCGTGCGGGCGCGGGGGCAGGCGCGGCAGTGCTCGAACAACGTGTTGGCGTCCGTGTGGTGGGCGGCCGTGGCCCGTGGGGGCTCTGCTGCTGACCTTGTGGATCGCATGGTTCCCATGGTCCTCCTGTGCTGCACCTGCACATTGCTCGAGCGCGACGGCGTACGTGCCTGCTGGCGCGGGGGTGACGCACGATGCGCGAACGGAGGAGCACGCAGCAAGTAAAGGAACTGTACGTGCTGTCCTGGACGGTGCTACTGCACGGCCCGCTAATTACTCGCTGCTTTATGTATTGCTGCCCTGTAGCTGTAGCCTGTAGGAGCCTGGGGTCCGAGTCCGACCGACCGGGCCGGAGGAGTCTCTCACTGTGCCTTGTGGACAGCTCGCCTTTCGCTTGTGTTGCGCGCTTCGTTTTGAAGGCGCGTGAATGGGGTACGTTTGTATCTCAAATATAATAATAACCGGTTGCCGTAGGTAAACGTATGGGTTTACAGAAGAAGGTAGGAGTAGAGGAGATCTGGACCAATTTGGGCCTGGAGGAAGATCTCTTTCATCTTTTCTTCCATTGCCCGTTTGCTATCAGTTGCTGGTACACGCTGAACTTGATGATCCCTAACACCATAGAAGTGAAGTCCATCCTCTTGAGCTTCAGATCTCGGCTTCAGCTCCCCTTCTTCATGGAGATAATTGTCACAATGTGTTGGGCAATTTGGACTATGCGTAATGATGCAATCTTCAACAATCTCTCTCCCTCGGTGCATCCCTGCAAGCAAGTCTTCAAGGAGTTTGCTCTAGTTATTCTAAGAGCAAAAAGCAAGTTTCACCCTTCTATAGATTCATGGCTAGAAGCCTTTGTGTAATCTTATTTATTTTTTCAGTACTTTTTTTTGTTTCTTGAACACTTGTTTTGTGGGATCACTTTTAACAATTTTAATAAAATTTCAGTAGGGGCTCCAGCCCTTCCTGTTTCATAAAAAAAGGAAATATGCTAACCATGGGGTTTTCAGTAAGCGAGATGCAAATGAGCTTAGTCTCTTAGAGCTAGATGGAATGACGGCCATACTTAAACTATAATGAGGCACAAAAGAGCACTAGCCGTGAAATAAATACTCTTGATGAATTTCCATCGTCCTGTGGAGAGGGACAATACTGACAATTATGCAAGATTCTATGGCTACAATTTTTCCCATCTAATGCTACCTACCTCCATCTTCGTTTTTATCTCCTATGATGTAGCTGCCACACATCCACGTCTTTCTCCTTCCCCTCGTCTCCTATGACGTAGCCGCCTCATTCGTGCACCTCTATTTCCTCCTCCATGTTATGTGATCAATATCGTATCTTGATCCATAAATGATCACCACCACCACCATACCAACCAAGAAAAGTCAAAACGTCTTATAATTTGGAATGGATGGAGTAGATCATAAAGATGTAGGGTTTATAGAAGATCATAAGAGTCAAAGAGAACAAGACTAGGAAATATGGTATTCATGAGCTTTTTAGGGAGCGAGATGCAAGTGAGCTTAGAGCTAGATGTAATGATGGACACACTTTGAACTAATGAGACGCAAAAGAGCACTAACCTTGCAAATACTCTATATGAATTTCCATATTGTGGAGAGGAACAATATTGGCAATTATGCAATATTCTATGGCTACTACTTTTTTCTAGCTAATGTTATCTATCTCTAGCAAATAGAGATATACTTTAATTTCCTCTTTGTCTCAACTACCAAGCCAATAGGTTACCTCACTTTCCCCTTCTCCTCTTCGTTTTATCTCCAGTGATGTAGCCGCCAGACACCCACATCTTTCTCCTCCCCCTCCATCTGCTATGACGTAGCCGCCTCATTCATCCACATTCATTTCCTCCTCTATCTTCTGCAATCAATACCGTATCTTGATCCTTTATGGTCATTACCACCACCTCACCTACATCAAGCCGCATTAGGCATTCTGTTGTTGAGCACCCCATCTATGCATGAATGTTGAGATATTGCTAAGATACAACATATCTCATGGTTAGGAAACCTTGATCCTTTAATCAAGGTTGATCATGATGATTTGTAATATAAGATGTACATCACGCGGGAGGTTATTTCCGGCCTACATTAACACACAACTGTGACGCCAAAAGGCAACACTTTCGACCCAATTTTACAATGGGGATAACTCTAGAGTATGAAAAAAACAGTCCTTCAGCTGTATACCATTCCTGTATGACAGAGGCCGACACTTTGTTTCTTGTAATAAAAGTAAAAAAAAGAATGGTTCAGGTTCGTTATTTCAAAGAGGGCTAGCTCGGTTCTACTCGTAGTCTAGAGATAGGAGCTGAGCTACTGCAGCCCCCTCTTCACATTGAGAAAACAAAAAAAAAAACGAGTTGCACTTCCCAAACATTCTAACAAAAGCACGAGTTTAGAATGATCGTCGTTTAATAATCATCCCAAGAGCGGTCAATGGCACGTTGGTGACCGATGCACGCGTCATAGAAATCAAAATGCATATATAAAATTACAAACACGGAAAATGCTTGGTCTCGATCGATGACGTCCCGAGCCATCCCACTCGTTGCTTTTCTTTTCGCACAATGATTAGGTGTGTGGTCCACCGGGTTAGTACCATCAGATACACGGAAACAGAGCAGCCAGAGGCTAGCGACTAGCGAGCGGCGAGCGCCATATATATGCAGTCTGTCTCTTCTTCCATCTGCCGCCTCCTGTGTCCACCCTGTCCCCAGCTTATCCAGGAAGGCACAGCCAAGAACGCATCGTCACTCACCAGCAACGAAGCGATTAAAGGAGCGAGCACGCCGAGCAGAGGAGGACTTGTTCTCTACCAGTCGCGGACACTCCTCCCACCCACAGCTCGAAATGTTCAGGGGTTGCGGCCTGTTCGCCTGCGCCCGCCGGGGCCGCGGCGACCTCAGGAAGCGCGGGGAGCTAGGCTGCGCGAGCTCGCGGGTGGCGCCGGCCGAGCCGGAGCCGGTGTGCGTGGACCACGCCGAGGCAGAGGACAGCAGCGGCGCCGCGGCGCGGCAGCTGGCGTGGGCGGAGGTGGAGACCGCCACGGGCGGGTTCTCGTCCAAGGTGGTCGGCCGCGGCGGGTTCAGCACGGTGTACCTCGCTTCGCTCTCCTCCTCCTCCTCCTCGCGGCTCGGCGCCGTCAAGGTCCACTGCAGCAGCGAGCGCCTCAGCCGCGCGTTCCGCCGTGAGCTCGACGTGCTCCTCTCCCTCCGCCACCCGCACGTCGTCCGCCTCCTCGGCTACTGCGACGAGCGGGACGAGGGAGTGCTGGTGTTCGAGTACGCGCCCAACGGCGACCTCCACGAGGCGCTCCACGGCGGCGCCGGCGACCTCCTCCCCTGGGCGCGCCGCGTGGCGGTCGCGTTCCAGGTGGCCACGGCGCTGGAGTACCTCCACGAGGGCCGCGACCCGGCCGTAATCCACGGGGACATCAAGGCCTCCAACGTCCTCCTCGATGCCAGCATGGACGCCAAGCTCTGCGACTTCGGCTTCGCGCACGTCGGCGTCTCGGCCACGATGGGCGGCGGCCGGCCCTCGGACCGCGCCGTCATGGGCTCCCCGGGCTACGTCGACCCTCACCTCCTCCGCTCCGGAGTGGCCACCAGGAAGAGCGACGTGTACAGCTTCGGCGTGCTGCTGCTCGAGTTCTTGACGGGCAAGGAGGCCGTCTGCTGCGAGACGGGACACCGGCTCACGGCCGCGGTGAGGCCTAAGCTCAGCGACGGTCAGGTGTCGGACGTTCTGGACCAGAGGTTGGGAGGAGACTACGACGCCGCTGAGGCTGCCGCCGTGGCGGAGCTCGCCATGCAATGCGTCAGTGACAGCCCCGGGCTCCGGCCATCCATGGCCGACGTCGTGCGCGTGCTCCAGGAGAAGACCTCCGCCGCCGGATCGAGACTGGACCGCAAGATGGTGTCCTAAATTAGATGCATGCCGCAGATTGTAAATATCTCCTTTTTGGTGCTAGAATTATGTTGAGGGTAGTAGTTAGCAGAAGAATTGGTGCAGTGAGATGAGGTAGGGGAAAAAATTGAAGCTTTTAGATCACTAGATCCTGATAGAAAAATTTTGTCATGCCATGGAGTGTTTGTTGAACCGGGAACACCGTACTACTATTTCATTATCAATTTGTCTTGTTGTCTATGTTGATGGAGTATATCACATATTAGGTGGGTTGCAAGGAACTGGTGATTTCTTGAGGCACTATGAATGAGTAGACTTTTCACATGTACTTCTGAGATCATTGGTGAGGTCTGAAAGACTGGCATTCAGTTTCTGTTTTTCTTATGACATAACACGGTGCTCGGATGAATCTGCTCCAACGAACGGCAATTTAAATATGCATGCAAGTGAACCTACAAATTGGATTAAGAAGGCCAATTATTGGCAAGAGGAATTGGTTCAAAATTATGTTGAGCTAGCTAGGCTCACCAGTAAGCGCTCCAGAATGGGTGCCACCACCAGAAAGCGTTTTCTCCAGTCAAAGCCAGATTCCTTTTTCACGACGGTCGTCTTTCCAGCGCCAATTTTAGATCAGCCACATGCTCCCGCTGGCAGCAGCAGCCAACTTCTGATCTGTTTGAATCATGCCTGAGCATAATCATATAGGAGTATTGTTCTTTCCTCAAGTTCAGAAATTAAAAGAGGGGAAAACATCGGGAAAAACTCCAAGCAAAGATAAGATTGTTTTTAAGGAGAGTTCTGACTCTCAAGCTAAGATGGATCCACAACTTAGACAAAGATAATACGATCCGATCTTAAAATATGCTGCATGTAAACTGGTTGCCCACATGTTCTTACTGAAGAAGTTGCAGTACTCTTTCACTTTTGCAGCCTTCATGATTTTTCCTTGTGCTGAAGAAAGGAACTTCCTGCTGCTCCTGGACCACTGCTTTGCACATTGCAAATTGAACCCACGAGAAAAGATGCCCAAACGGCAGCGCCCACAGCCTGCCATGAGCAACGGTGAGCGCGACCTCTGTGTGACGAATTGAGCTTTCGATCGATGCTTCTCCATCGCTGCCTCACGAAAAACGAACGGGTCATAAGAAAGGTTTGCGCGAAAACGATGCAGATTAGGTGCTCTCTGTGACATCCCAACAAACGATACGTCCTTTATATATTATGATCGATGCATCGAAGGTTATAGCAATATTCCAAGAAAACTGGGAAAATTGTGCTGTATTTCTTGTGGTCTAAACTTGATGCATCTATACATACCTCTTAAAGTCGAGGCTCCAGCCGGGTTTGTCACACTCACATGTTACTGTTCCCAAAACAGTGGTTTAGAACAGTAGATCCGCTAATACAGTACCGGGTCCTATGAACAGTATAAACCTGTTAAGAAACAGTAAACCCGCTAATACACAGTAAACCTGCTAGTAAACAGTAACACCGTTACAGTACCGGATCCTATGAACAGTACAAATCCGTTAAGAAACAGTAAACCCGCTAAAACACAGTAAACCAGTTATGAAACAATAATACTGATCCGTTACTGTAGTACAAACCCATTATTGTTCTGTATTTTCCATTTTCCCCTATTCCCTAAAAAACACCCCGTGCTTTGCACGGGTGCCCTGCTAGTTGGCTTTATTATTAGCATGTGTATATTGTTGAATATACTAGTACTAATAGTTAGCTAGCTAGGACCTAGTTGGATGAACTAGGACCAGTGATTAGTCCAACTAGTTGGGTTTTATAGACCAGTGAACTAACAACTAGTTGGAGCTTTGGCTAGTTGTTAGACCAACCACCAGTCCACCTATTTGGACCATCGAGAGCTAAATTTTAGCCAATTAATTGTTAGTCCATGAGATCAAACATGCCCTAAGTATTAGCATGAGCCTGTTGAATCTACCGGTACTAATATTTAGCAAGCTAATTATTAGTAAGGGTATGTTTCAATCCACCTACTAAAAAGTTGCTAATACGTGCTTTACACCTATATTTGCTATAAACTTGCTAGTGGAACTAATAGTTAGCGATCCCATAACTAATAGCTAGTTGGTCTATTAGTAGGCCCGTCTAGATCGACCAGTACCAATTTTAACTACTATTCCTCTGTCCTCAAATAAATCAATTCCTAGAATCCGTGCAAGTTTGACTAACTTTGTATGAAAGAGTAACAACATCTATTACATAAAATAAGCATATTATGAAAATATATTTTATGACATATCTAATTATACTAATTTGATGTCATGAGTTTTGATGGTTTTTTTAGAAATTCAGTTAAAGTTTAAAAAGATTGAGTTAAGACAACACTAGAAATCTATTTATCCAGGAACAGAGGGAGTAACTATTAGCACTAGTGGATTCAAATGGGTTCTTAGACCATGTTTGGATCCATTGGCTATAATAGTTAGCTAGCCAATAGCATATAGCTAATATATTAGCTAGCTAACTATTAGCTATTGTTAGGTGGTTCAATTCAACTAATGAGATAGTTGTTAGTTTGATATTGAGCTAATAATTAACTACTCTATTAGATGGGCTTGTTCGATATAAAGGAGCTAACTATTAACAACCCTGAGTATAGCACTAGATGAAGATGAAGTAGTGATGAACTAGCTAGCGTGAAACAAACTTAATGGGTGCTCATTTTTTTTTTCTAAATTTATTCTAAAGGTTAAAACTGATAGTTGTTCCAATACTTCCTTCGCCTCCCAAAAAATAGAAGTCTAGCTTTATGAGAAGTTAAAGAATCTAAATTTTAACCAAATATAACATATAAAATATCAATATTGATGATGTGTATAAGTAATCTTGAAGTATATTTTAATAATAAAACTAATTGAAGATCTGGGAATATTTTTTTATAAATATAGTCAATTTTTAGGTTATTTATTAGAAAGGGTGATCTCTATTATTTTTTTATGGATGATCTCTATTCTTTTTAGGATGGAGAGAGTAATAACCCATATGTTTATGTTTAGGGCTTGTTTGGTTAGAGGTGTTAAAGTTTAATAAACACTGTAGCACTTTCGTCTTATTTGACAAAAAGTTTACAATTTTGGACTAATTAGGCTTAATAGATTCGTCTCGTAAATTACTCCTAATCTGTACCGACATACATGCAATTAGTCTACATTTAGTATTCCATGCATTTGCCGCAACATTGATGTGATGGGAGTTAAACTGAATGATTCGTAAACTAAACAGGGCCTTATATTGATAACTGGTTAAGACCACTCTGATTTCGGCCGTGTTTAGATGCCAAAAAAAGGTAAAAAATTTTACATAGTAACTATCACATCGAATCTTTAGACACATGCATGAAGCATTAAATGTAGGTAAAAAATACTCCCTCTGTCCCTGAAAGCTTCAATTTCTAGAGTTGTCTTAAGTCAAACTTTTTAAACTTTGACCGAATTTCTAAGAAAAAACGCTAAGATTTATGGTACCAAACCAGTATCATTAGATTTATCATACAATATATTTTCATAAGGTGTTTATTTTATGTTATAAATGTTGTTTCTCTTTTCTATAAAGTTAGTCAAACTTAAAAAAGTTTGACCGGCACGAATTCTATGAATTGAAGCTTTCAGGGACAGAGGGAGTAACTAATTGCACAGTTTGTCTGCAAATGTCGAGACGAATCTTTTGAACCTAGTTAGTCTATGGTTAGACAAATTTTGCCAAATAACAACGAAAAATACTACAGAAATTTTTTTCCAAAAATTTTCACAACTAATCAGGGCCTTCGTCGACGACACCACACACTGCCGCTACAGACCTGCGGCAGTACGGTACGAGTAGTAGGTGCGTGATGACTGGTGAGCCACAGGCGCGCGCGACGGAAGTCATGGCCACGGCTTGTCCGTACCTGCCTGAGCCTGTTGAAGATGGGCTGTCAGTCACTGATGCCAACAAACTCCTGCGTCAGTAGTCAGTGATGACCTGAGCTGTGTGGTGCGTGGCCAGCGAAACCTCGGTGAATTGCCAGTCCCAGTGGATGGAATGATTGCAGCCTCATGTTCTGTACGAATATACTACTAATAGTAGTAATTCCTAATTAGTAGTGGGTTTAGTACTTCTGTATTGGTAGCACTCAGTACCGTTGATTGGTGATTGGCCTTCTTTGTGTTACTATAATCAAAGACGCATTCTCGCTCATACGTACCCATGTGGCCGTGTCGCGGACTCGCGGCTCCATCTCCTCCATTGTTTATGCAAAGGGCTCTCTTTGGAGATCACGTGCCGCGTTCCGGCGAACTTCGCCGATGGGCAAAGGTGCTATGCTTGCGGTGCCGCTCCTACTTTTTTCTTTCTTTTTGTATAAACAAAGGTCGAAAGGTAGATATGCGTATGCGCGTGGTGATGACAATCGTGAACTGCAAGCACAGTATACAAATGAAGAACACGTATCCCATGTGTGAAAATTGGTGGTCCATGATGGGCTGGCTCGTTGAAGGAAGAGTACTTTTTCATCGACACAGACCGAGATTCAACACGGACAAATCAAAGGCACTTCTTCTTCCACCCCTCCCCCCTACTATTGTTTTCTTTAAACACGGATCGTTGTCGTGCCACTTTGAACTCTTGGCTCTCCGTACGCTCCGCGCCAGGGTACTCCTAGTTCACAACTTTTGTCGTTCACTGATTTTTTTTTTGAGGCAAGTCGTTCACAGAAATCGTCCCCGTCTCATCTGGCTCCCTCCGTGGCTCCGTCCAACGGAGTATTTCCGCATTTCGTCACATTTCTCTGAGATCCGAGAATGTCAGGGGCCAGGGCACGAATGTGATTACTATGGGCCAAATATTGATCGTATCCATAGTTCGCAAACCGAGGAATATCATATTTTAAGGTGAAAAAAATAGATTAAATTTAACTTATTTTAGTTGATACATTCCATAGTGATTTTAATGTGTTATCATTGGTATTCTCAATTCCGTTATCTTTCTAGCAAATAATAATATTGATATATATTTATGCTCTACGGTAGCAGAAAATATTTTGGTTGGTTAGATTAGCGGACCGCGGCATGGTCTTTTGGCACAGCCCAAAGCACAAGACAACATGAAATATTTTGAGTTATGCCGGCATTACACGAATCGTGAGAGTCATGTCATCTTCTAATATCGAATCCGCAGGGGAAACCGCGGGCTGGCAGCGTGACCACGTCGCCGGCCGTCGGATCGGGCGCCCGGACGGCCCAAATCGGGTGAGTCCCGGTCATTTTGCAAAAAAAAAATCCTCGTTATTTAACGAAATCAACCCGCAGTCCGGCCTCCCCTCTCAAACATTTTTGCGAAAAAACCCAAAACGTTTTCCAAAACAACCCGCAGTCCCATCTCCACAGTTCTAGAAGATTTGCAAAGAAACCCTTAAGTTTTCAATGAATTAACCCGCCATCCTAGTCCTCTCTCAAGATTTTTTTAGAAAAAACCCTCGGATTTAAATTTAAACCAAACCACAACTCATTCCATCCGTTTCTTTTACACGAGCAACATTATACGTATAATTTGAGCACCAAAATGCGTTCAAATTAAAAGTTGTTCAATATAAAATTTGATCAAAAATTCAAAAACTACAACATTATTATAAAGGAAATTCTAAAATTTAAAACGCTTTCGCAATGCGTCTGCATAAATGTTTACATGCAATCCGTTGTACCTACAATTTGGACACCGAAACGTTTTCAAATTAAAAAGTGTTCAATACGAAAGTTGTTCAAAGTTTCAAAATCTACAGCATAGGATCCATTGTATCTGTGATTCGAACACCGAAACGTCTTTACGCCAAAAAGGTTTTGAATACAAAAAATTGCTCAATCAAAACCTAAAGTTTTGCTATACAACAAAAATTTAAATTCAAAACATTTTATACTGGCGAGAATATTACGACAACTGCCGATGAAAATAAGTCTCCAATGGCACTTCACACCGATGCATTTCAATCGAATCCGCACAGAATCGAATACGGATAGCACTATTTACCATATTTAAATTTGAATTCTAATATAAATACATATATTACCGGAAACGAATACAAAATGAATTTCTCTAATTCCGATATCTACTAGGTTTTGACGATAACATATATCTATTTCCATATCAATAGTTTTAGTACAACGAAATCATTATGTATGCAAACAACATAATTATAGAACCCTGTAAATAACAAAACCTAATAAAAATAACATATATACGTCCTGGTCCTTTCTCAGGATTTTTTTAGAAAAAACCTCAGATTTTAATTTAAATTAAACCACAACCCGTTTCATCCGTTTCTTTTACACGAGCAACATTATACGTACAATTAGAGCACCAAAACACGTTCAAATAAAAAATTCTTTAATATAAAATTTGAACAAAAATTCAAAAACTACAACTTTATTATACAACATTTTTTTAAATTCAAAACTCTTTCGCAATGCGTTTGCATAATGTTTACATGCGATTCGTTGTACCCACAATTTAGACACCGAAACATTTTCAAATTAAAAAGTGTTCAATGCAAAAGTTGTTCAGAATTTCAAAACCTACAACTTTATTATAGAGTAAAATTCCAAATTCAAAGCGCTTCTACAATACATCCGCATAAATATTTACATAGCATCCATTGCACTTGCGGTTCAGACACCAAAACATCTTTACGCCAAAAAAGTTTTAAATACAAAAAATTGCTCAAAATTTCAAAACCTAAAGTTTTGTTACAAAACAAAAATTAAAATTCAAGGCATTTTATACTGACGAAACTCAGAATCATAAACTACAAGAGGTAACAACGGTGGCCACAAGAAGCTGGCTCACTAACAAAGTCGCGCGGCAACGCCGCGCTGTCTTTCTAGTGCTTAGGATTTGAGCACCATGGGTTAGATGCCCCAACGTGCATTTTGGGCAATGCTTGGGACACGAGGCACAAAAAATAGCACTAAGTACATCTACAATGCTACAATATGATTTTCTAGTATTTACTGTACTATCAACTTCTTTAATTTTCTAATAGATTATGAAGATCGTTAAATTTTCTCATTTACATGGTACATATAAAAAATATTTTTATGTTCACGAGCAGATAAAGAAAACAAATAGAAATATTTTGAGGGTTGTACATAGGCTAACCTAACTTGTGCCTAAGTAAGAACTTACCGTACGATACTACCATGGCCTAACATTTCTTGCGTGCCTAAAGGTTATGATTCAGAATACGAAAAACGAGAGTATCGTAACATATTGGCAAGGCACACGATCCAAGTCCCACTTCTGTAGTCTAAACTCGTTATGTCTAGCAACCGTGAGCCCACATGCAGAGCGAGATTTGCTCAAAAAAAAAAAAGCAGAGGGAAAATCCGTGAACAGCAGGCTTTCGCTCCGCATAAGGCCCATTTGTGATACGTAGCATATTGGTCACAACCAGCAGCACGGCCCAACATGCAACACTCCATCTCACAACGTCCTATTGCTTAAGCCCACGTCAGATCAGATTAATAAAATCTTTTATAAAATCTTTTAAAGAACGAATCTTGCACCAAACTCTCTGGCGTCTAAGTTAAAAAAAAAAGAGAACTCTCTGGCATCTCAGTTAGCCACGTCTCATGCGTCTCAATTAGCCATGTCACCTCTTTTTCTGGAGCATTGGATTTTGATCTAGGGTGTGTTCACTGGGTGAAAAGTTACTATAGCATTTTCCGTTGTTATTTGATAAAATTTGTCTAACCATGGACTAACTAGGCTCAAAAGATTCGTCTCGACATTTTACAGACAAACTATGTAATTAGTTATCTTTTTTACCTACATTTAATGTTCCATGCATACGTTCAAAGATTCGATATGATGGGTGGAAGAAGAAATATTTTGGGTTGGCATGTGAAGTGAACACAGCCCTAGCTGTTCGAAACTGGACGCAACTTCCGGCGTTTCTAGATCCTTCTCTCTAGACCCTGGTTTAATTCCCAAAATAGTTTGCAAAATGTAACTGTAGCGATACTGTAGCACTTTCGTTGTTATTTGACAATTATTGTCCGATTATGGCCTAATTAGGCTTAAAAGATTCATCTCGTGATTTACAACTAAACTGTGTAATTAATTTTATTTTTTATTTATATTTAATACTTCATGCATATTTTAAAGATTCGATGTGACGAAAATCTGAAATATTTTACAAAATATTTTAGGAACTAAACAAGGGGCAGATCCTTCTCTGATCCTTCTCTGGGGGCTTTCCGCTGTATGTTGCGACCGCCGCGTGCTATAAATCGCGACTGCCACCTCGCTCGGTCCTTTACCGCCGCCTCCCTCCCAGCCGCACCACAGCAGCAAGGGAAGTAGTAGACCGTTGCCGGAAACCTTCGCTGTTGACCAGTCGGACAGGAGCCGCCTACCGACCCCCCTCCAGGCTCCAGTCCTGCGTGCGCGATTAGCTTCTGACGACCCAAAGGAGCGTATGGCCCAGGTTGCGGCCCACATACAGGCGATCCCACTGTTGCCGCTTCTTCAATTCGCGTCGTTCCGTAGCTCTCTCGGTCGGTGAGTTTTTCTTTTCTTTTTTGTTTTTTATTTTTCTTTTCTTTTTCATTTTTCCTTTCTCTGTTTTGTTTCATTGTTTCTTTTTATTTTTCTATTTTTCTTTCACTTCCTTCTATGTTTTTCTTTTTCTTTTTTTATTTTCTTTTGTACGTGGCCTTTTGTTATTTTTGTTATCTTTTTTATTTTTCTTTCTTTTCATCTTTTATTATTTTTTAATTTTTATTTTATTTTCTTCTATTTATTTTTGTTTTATCTTTTGGTGCTCTTTTTATTATTCTTTTTGTTTCTTTTTTCAATTTTCGTATTTTATTCTTTTTTATTTTCCTTTTATTTATAATTGTATGTTTCACTTTTAAATTTACAGATACACGTGATATTCATGTAGTATACATGTAATGTTTTATTATGTATTTTTAATGTCCGCGAGTAGAAATGTGATGTTTACGATGTATTTTGTGATGTTCAGTAAGCATACATTAATGTTATAGGAATATTTTGTGACGTTCGGTAGTATTTTTTCTTCTTTTTATTTGACTCTAATTAATTACTTCACTAATTTTATTATTTTCATGATATTTACGATCTTCACGTAGTATACATAGTATGTTCAATGCTATATTTAGCGATGTTCATGTAGTATTAATGTGATGTTCTACGATGTATTTGTAATGTTCGGTAGCATTTTTTCTTTTTTATTTGACTATAATAATTACTTCACTAATTTTATTTATTAACATTTTATGATATATATATATATATATATATAATGTTCGCATAGTATACATATGATGTTCTATAGTATGTTCTATGATGTTTGTGTAGTGTTAATGTGATGTTCGATGATTATCTTTAAATACAGGTTCATCATGAGATAAATATTCGTTAAAAAAATTATCGAAATATATTCATATGAGGTCTTGTTTTGAAGAGTTTATTGTCAGGAATACGATGGTGTAATCGGATTTTAATCAGTATACTTGGTTTAGGAGGTACGACTTTTTTTTTTACTTTCAAAACCTAAGGGATACGTAGACGTTAGCATTTTTGGATTTTTATTTGCATGCTGCCGCTTGGTTGGCTGCCGTGCGCTAAAATAGGGCCCGAGAACAATTGAATTCGGCCCATGCTACAGCTTGCGCGGGGCATCGAATTATTCTCGTTAGGATTAGGAGGGGGGTCGGCGGTGGGATCCGCCTGCTCTCTCTCCGTTCATGCCCCTCGCGCTGGGCTCAGCTGAGCGTTGTTGATCGGCTTTTGCGTCGTCCCTCGTCCGGCGAGGCACCGACACAGCGGTGGAGGCAACAGGCAATTTGCTTGCACTGTTGCGCATGCGCCTGACGGAAGAGCGGATGGAATGCAGTCAAGAAAAATGAACAGCGAAGAAGCTAACTAGGTGCCGGGCCGCTCTCCAATCCAAAATTGTGGATACACGTAACGTGAACACTTGTGCATAAAAAGACAATCTCTAAATTCATAGAAAAATAATCGTACATCTTAAAATTCTGAAACTTGTTATATATCTTTGTTATGTGCCGCTTTCCAATCCAAACTTACAAACCAACGACATAGTATTTGTGCTTAATCAATTCGTATAAAACCAATTATAGAACAAAAAAAAGATGTTGAAAGCACTAGGCACTGTTGTGCCCATCTTTCAGTTTGAGAAAAAAGCTATATAATATGCTTGTTATTGATTCAAGGAATCCTACCTAATCTTTAAGTTGGGAGCTCTCATTGGTTGTCCTTGTAGAAGCAAATGTGTTAGTGGTGGTTTTGTGCACTATATTAAGGACCCTTTTGGCACGGATCCTCCTGGCTCCGGCTCCCACCTGCCATACCAAAGGGGGGCCTAAGGTAAATCTTCACTTACTCCCTTTAGCTACATACCAAGATAAACACTTGTCTACGTAAGTATCTGGAAGTTGATTTATTTTGTATTGCGAGGGAGTATTATAGAATGCTTATATATTTAGATGTTCACTACATACCAAATTCTCAAGACTTCAAATAATTAAGAATCATGTTGCAATCTAGTTCAAATTTGGCATATACCCAATGTAGCCCCTAGCTGCAAGTACTCTCTGTCATCCATCATAAAAGGCGATGCCTTTGCTTTTGTGTAGCACACAGAATCGTGTCTTTAACTTTGCTTGTCGTCCACCCTTCTCCTCGTCAGTCCTCACATGCATGCACCTGACCTTCATTGCAACGTAGTCAGCCATGAGCCGTCACATGCATGAAAACAAAAGGTGTTGTTATATATACCGCATTTAGCTTTGAAGCCTGCGGAGCTCTCTCTCCATGACTCCATATTTGCTCATTGGCAACAAGGAGAGGTAGATAAAGGGAGGAAAAGAACTAGCCACCCCCATGGCCTTCAGCCTCGTGAATCTGCTGCTCATGGAGGTGGCGGCCATCGTCAGCATTGTCCTGCTCGCAATCCTGGTTGTGCTGAGCTCCTACCGCCGCCGCTCCAGTCATCCGGCACTCCGCCTCTTAGTCTGGGCCGCGTCCACTCTCTTTCTCCCGCTCGTGTCCTACGCCGTCTCCGCGGCGGCCAAGTGGGACGCATCAGCGCGCGTCCCGCTCCTCCTCGCCTGGACCGTCTTCCTCCAGATCCTGCGCAACACCATCGACACCGCCCGCTCCTCCACTTCGACCATCAGCAGCAGCGGCTCCAACGGAAGCAAGTTCCGGCCGTCGGTCGAGCAGCTGGCGAGGATGGGGTGGGTGGCGTTCCTCATCATCAGCAGTGGTGGTGCCGCCGGGAGCCCACTGCTCACCGGCGTCCTGCTGTGGCTGTGGGTGCTCAGCCTCCTCAAGGTCATCCACAGGCTCGTCGCTGCCGAGCTCGCCAAGAACTCATTCGCTGTCGGCCTCAACTCGTACCTCGTCGCCGACTACATGAAGCAACTCCATGGGCATGGGCATGGGCATGGTCAGGCAGGCCAAGGTGGACTAGAAGTGCCCCCTCCTTACTTTTTGAAGGGTGAGGAGAAACTGCCTATCAAGCCTAGGCCGCATGGGTACCACATTGACAGGACTACTGCAGCTCCGCCGTCATTGTCCATGGACCTGAACGCGGATGTCATCACCGTCGACAGGATATGGTCGCTTTCCTCATCCGGCGACCCTCTCCTCGCATCCTGCCCGCAGATCAAGGACCTGTGCCTCTCTTTTGCCCTGTTCAAGCTGCAGCTCCGGCGGTTCATTGGGTGCCCACTCGCCGAGGCCGGCTGCCACCGTGCCATGGCATTCGTGCAGGACGGGCTCCTTGCTGGTAGTGGTAGCCCAGAGAGGGTGTTCCGGGTGGTCGAGGCCGAGCTGTCCTTCCTCGCCGACTTCCTCTACTCGAAGCTCACCGTCTTCTACGCCAGCGGGTGGTGGTTCCCGGCGCTCAACTCAATCCTCGTGCTTGCCACGTGGATCAGCTGCCTCGCGGCCGGCGGCGCCATCGTGCACGACATGACGAACCCCGGCACGGCGCTCGCCGTGGACTACCAGAACCTCCGGAACTACCTGCAGCACCACGACACGGTGTTCCACGTCATCGTTGGCCTCGACATACTCGTCTCCGTCTCCTTCATCGTCTCCATCGTGTTCACGGAGGGGTGGGAGATCGCCAACTACGTCTGCTCCGACTGGATCAAGGTGTCCGCCATCTGCGAGTACGCGCGACGGCCGACGTGGCGGAAGTCGCCGTGGGCGCGTCGTAAGCTCAGCCGCCTGCTCTGGCTCCGGCCCATGCAGCAATGGGACGACCGGTTCTGCCAGGTGTCCATCCTGCAGCTTCGGTTCTGCTACTGCGGCTGCGTCTCACGGCAAGTCGACCGGATCGTGAAGAAGACCGTCGCAGTGCCCGCGGCGGTGAAATCCGCCATTGTGGTGACGCTCAGAACAAACAAGGGTAGGCTTGGGAACGGCGAGCGGTCCTTGCAAGGCAACGGAGTCGCGGGCAACCTCTTCTGGGCTTGCCGTATTAAAGCCGGCGACGACAATGCCGTGGACAGCCTATCCGAGCAGATTCTCGTGTGGCATCTCGCCACGAGGCTGGTCGAGCTCAAGCGCTCCGAGGGAGCTCATGGTGGCAAACTCGACAACGACAATAATGACACCGATGGGGAGAGCGACCCCGACCTGGTGGTTGTTGCTACACGGCTGTCCCGCTACTGCGCCTACCTGGTGGCGCTGAAGCCGGCCCTCCTGCCGGACCACCGCGCGTGGACGGAGGAGCTCTATGAGGGAGTGGTGGAGGAGGTGACGAGGGTGCTCGCGCGCTGCGCGGGGCCGGTGGTGACGTACGAGCGCGCCGCGACGTGCCTCGGTGGGAGCATGAACGCGACGTTGAGGAAGGCGTCCAATCTCGGGCGGCAGCTGGTGGAGGAGGTCAGCGACGAGACGTTGTTGTGGAAGGTGCTCGCCGACTTTTGGGCGGAGCTCATCCTCTACCTCGCGCCGTCGGAGAACGTGACCTCGCACTCCAAGTCGCTCTACCACGGTGGCGAGTTCATAACCGTGCTGTGGGCGTTGCTCGGTCACGCTGGCATTGTTGGGCGCCCGGAGACTGACAGCACTGATATCTCAGCCTAGAATCGATTCTTTCTTCTTTTTCTACTTGCTTTAGATATGGGAAATTGTACATACATATTGCTCATTGTTGTTTACATTTCCTCTTCTTTTTCTTATGCACAAATGGAAATTTGCTTTATATAGGATGTAATATACTAATATGTATTGGCCTAACAACATGGTGCAACGATCAACAAACACCTACGATGACAAAGATCGATCACATGTTGGCATCAGTTGGCTGGCTTGATTTGTTCCCGAGGACGGACCTACAAGCTCTAGCATCGCTAGGCTCTGATCATTGCCCACTATTCCTACAGGGGGATGTGGACTTTGATTTCTATAGAGGTTTCAGATTTGAAGCACACTGGGCACAAATGCCTGGCTTTCTCGACACGGTTCAGGAGGCTTGGAGCAAACCGGTCAATACTCAAGATGCCATCTTGCGTATCCATGTCAAGCTTTTGCGCCCCGCCAAAGCGCTACACAACTGGAGGCGCAAATCCATGGGCAGAAGGAAACTAATTTGGGCCATCATAAACATCGTTCTGTCAAATTTGGAGAAGACACAGGAGGTCAGAATACTCGCAACGGAGGAAGTAGAATTCAAAAAATACCTCAAGCTAAAAGCTCTGGGAATTGCAGCCATCCAAAAGGCAAGAGCAAGGCAACACTCCAGGCTCACTTGAATCCGAAAAGGAGACACAAATACACTATTCTTCCAGCTGCACGTTAACATAAGAAAGAAAAAAAATCCTTCATTAGCTCCCTCAATGGAGAGAATGGTCTTGTAGTCTCACAGGAAAACAAATCGAGATTGGCACACACTCATTTCACCAATCTCATAGGGACCGTGAAAGCAAGGACCAGAGCCATAAACTGGAATGAACTTAATTATGCTCGTCATGATCTGGACGATTTGGACGCCCCCTTCACCGTACAAGAGATTGAAGCTGTCATTAAGGAAATGCCACGTGAAAAGGCACCGGGCCTTGATGGATTTATAGGTGTCTTCTACAAAAAAATGCTGGACTATTATTACAGAAGATTTGGTGCAAGCGATCATGTATTTTTACAGTCACCGAACCTCAAAGTTGAGCAGAATAAACAAAGCGAACATTGTTCTACTTCCAAAAACACAGGATGCAAGCTCCTTGTCAGACTACAGGCCCATAAGCTTAATCCATAGCGTGGTAAAAATCATCACAAAGGTCCTAGCAAATAGACTAGCGCCACACATGAATTCACTAGTCTCAAATGCTCAAAATGCCTTCGTTAAGAAGAGGTGCATACATGACAACTTCATTTACGCGCAAAGAGTGATCCAGCTACTCCACAGAAAGAAAAAAACTTGCTCTCTTCATAATGCTTGATATCTCAAAATCTTTTGAATCCATAAATTGGACTTTCCTGTTGGAACTTCTTGAAGCCTTGGGGTTTAGCACTAAATGGTGGGACTGGATAGCGGCCCTTCAGGGAACGTCTTCATCAAAAATCCTAATTAACGGATAACCAACAAAGGAGATCAGACATGCGAGTGGACAAAGACAGGGGGACCCGTTGCCGCCGCCGCTGTTCATACTTGCCATTGATCTGTTGCACCGAATCATTGAAGCTGCAGCTCAGCAAGGCATCCTACAACTGGTGCTGCCCATGGCAGCAAACTTACGATGCTAATTTTATGCAGACAATGCGGCAATCTTTGCAGAGCCAAACACCACAGAATTGGACCACCTCCATAGGATCCTTCACTTTTTTGGGGAATGTTCAGGGCTCAAGGTAAATATCTCCAAGACAGAAATCTTCCCTATTAGGATGGACGATGGTACGGTTCACCAACTTTTACAAAACTTCCCCGGCAAGATAGGCAAATTTCCATGGAAATATCCTTGGTCTACCTCTCCATGTTAGGAAGATGAGAAGAGTGGAAGTACAACCTCTTATAGACAAGATTGGTGCTAGGCTCCTAGGATGGAAAGAACGTTTCCTGTCAACGGCCAGCCGAGAGACTTTAGTCAAAACAGTGCTATCATCTCAGTCCATCTATCACATGACAGTCTTTGAGGAACATAAGTGGCTCATAAAGAAGATCGATAGACTAAGACGGAGCTTCCTTTGGAGGGGAGAAACGCCTGATAAGGTCTAGGGGGTCACTCGATTATTAACTGGCTGACCACTGATCGACCTAAAATCAATGGAGGATTGAGGATTTTAAACCTAGAATGTTTTGTAAGGGCATTGTGTTTATGTTGGCTTTGGTTCCGCTGGAAACAAAAAGATAGACCATGGAACAAACTAGAGCTGCCTTGTGATAGCAAAGATAAGGAGTTGTTTGCAGCATCAACAGTGGTCACTATTGGTAAGGGGAAATTTGCTAGTTTCTGGACTTCATCCTGGATAGGTGGGCGAGCACCCAAGATTGTAGCTCTGATGTTGTTCCGGAAAGCAAAAAGGAAAAGTATCACGGTGCAAATGGCCCTATTGGATAATCGTTGGATAACTCACATCCTACCGATTTTAACACCACAAGAACTGAATGAATATGTGACGCTATGGGAAGCTGTCAGCCAGACTAGACTCGTTGAAAACAAGGAAGGCACTATCTATTGGCAATGTACGTCTGATGGCAAATACACAACCAAGAGCGCTTACAATATTCAATTTCAGGGGACTTTCAGTAAGTTGAGAATTATGCCGATCTGGAAAGCAAAGGCTGAACCAAAATGTAGATTTTTCACCTAGACATTGCGACACAAAAAATTCTTACAGCCAACAATTTGATGAAAAGACAATGGCCAAATGGCCCTATATGCAAGCTTTGTGGAGTAGAATCTGAAACTCCAACACATCTATGCAAAGATTGTGTATTCTCGAAGCAAGTTTGGTCCCTTCTCAAACAATGGCTTGGACTATCTTTGCTAGACTCAGTTGCAACAAATGGATCACTACATAACTATTGGCGCAGATGTCGTAAGACGATTGAAAAACCAAAGAAAGGTGTTTGACAGTATCATGATATATTTTTGGTGGAATGTTTGGAAGGAACGGAATAGAAGGACTTTTTAGAATACAGTGTTATAACCAAGACAAGTTGCACTCTTATGCAAGGAAGAGATAGAACAAAATCAGTTGGCGACAAGATCAAATGCACATGTCGATTAGTGTTAGCAGAGTTACCCCCTTGTTTTTTGTTTTTGGTGTTGACGTTGAGAGGGGAGGAGCTTGTTCTTGTTTTAATTCTGTTCTGTTTTGTTCAGTTGGGTTGGCGGTCGGCGTGCGGGGAGAGTGGTGTCTTTTAGTTGGCTAGTTGTTTTAAGTATCTTGTTTTTTTTTCCTTTCCCGTCTAATAAAATTCTAGCAAAACTTTTGTCGCCTTTTGGAAAAAAACAATCATATGGCTCTAGGCATTTTACTCCTATTTTGCTACAGTAGTGACTAGTACCAATCGAAATCTGAAAAAAAAGCTACGCACCTCGCTTTCATCTGGTGGTATGCCAAGTGGCTCGTGGCTTGTGGCTAGTGGCTGGCCCATGCAGAGGCCGAAATATAATATATTTTTCTAAAAAATGAAGCTATTGATTGGATACTTAGATCTCCACAAAAAATTTTAAAAATCCCCTCTCTAAAATTTATTATACAGGGGATTTTGGTGGAAAAACATGCCAAATAGATTCCCTTTTCAGTTTTCTTTCATAATTTTTTCTCAATCTCTTAAAATATTCCATCAGTCCCTCAAACAAAGGGGAGAAGAGCTCAATCCCCTTTCATCTGCACCAGTCGTTTCTCCCGTGCAACTGGTGATACGTTACCTTCTACATGCCTCGATCCACCTCTTTCGGTCGGTGGAAGTCGGTAATTGAGTTGGCGCGGCCCCGAACATCTTCCCCACGAGCCAGTGAGCCGAAGAGGCTGCCATGCAATGCAAGGATCACTGGCGAGCCTAAGCCCAAGATTCCCCGCATCTAGCCTCTCTCTCTCTCTCTCCCACACCACTTGCTGAAAAACAGCTCACCGATGTGGCCTCGCTCGAGCTCTTCGTCCACAGGAGCAGCCGAGAGAGAACAACAAAGGGAAGAAAGAAAGAGGGAATGTGAGGGGAGCGGGGGCTCGACACAGTTCTGCTCGACCGTCGCTCATGTGCGGCACTCCCAAGTGTCCTGCTCATGCGCCCAGAGATGGAGTTGCAGGGCAGCGAATTCTACAAGAAGAAACGGATGGGATAAAGGAGAGAGGAGAAGGGGAAATGGAGAAGAACAAACAAAGAGTTAAATGCATAAGCGACCTCTTAACTTGCCAAGAGTTATAACTTAGGTCCACAGACTTTGAAAACATATTTCTGGATCCCTAAATTTGTTAAGTGCCTAAGTGGTATAGTGCAGTGGTTGGTATGGTGCATAAATGGACCCGCGGTGCGCCATTTAACAAGTTCAAGGACGTGTGTTCCACCAGTTAACAAGTTTACAGACCCAAAAATACGTTTTTAAAGTTCATGAATCTAAGTGGCACCTCTTGACAAATTAAATTTTAGGATTGCTCATGCATTTAACTCAAAAATATATTAGTCCACTTACACAAGGGTCCCACATGCCAGTGGATGGAAAAGGGATGAAGCTTCTCACTCTATAGCAACACACCTCCCATATCCCCTTTAATCTTGTTTTCTCAATCTCCTATATCAGTATTTATTTTTCTTGAATTATATCAATATTTTAGAGAAATAGGATGTTCAATTTGGTGGATTTGCTCTTACTACCGTTTGAAATAGAGGTAGCATAAAACACCGTCTCACATGGTGCTAGGTCCTTATTACCAGTTACTCCCTCCGTCCATGAATAAATCAACTAGAAATTTTGGCGCGCTTCGCGGCGCCCTATCATGCATAAATGACAACCAAGACAAGATTCATGAAAATATTGGAGGCATTACGGATTCAAATAAATAATTCTCAATTGTTAACTCAAACAGCATTTTGGCAGTTACATTGTAGGTCGCAAGCAGATATCTCATTGTTCAAGCAATACACAAGAACATCACAGGTCTTGCTCGTAGTGATGTTTCTTTCCTTACACCAAAGCATTTCGTAGGCTCAAATAGATAAGGGGAATCAAGCATAAAGCCCACAAGTTTTCATGAGCAACTGGTTGCCATGACCACATTTACACAAACACAATCAGGATACCTCCTACTATTTACAAAGCTAGAGTGCCTGCGACTCTCACACTGCACTTCTGCCCCCCATAAAACTGAGATAATCACAAAGAAAAACCTGTAATTTTGAATATGAACAAGTAATGGCACAGACGGGCTGGGGGAAAATGAAGCGGGATAAACACAATAGCTAAAAAAAAAGATGGAAACCAGAAGCATATTCCCTACCACTTACTTCTGGACGTGAAGTGATGCTGGCCGCAACACCAAACGAATCACCAAATAGAATACCTGTAATTTGGCATGTACATAGGGTTTTTTTTGATCGAAGCCATTATAGTTCTGACAACATGGAGAAGTGCTATTACAATTCGGGTATTCTGAAACATGCCATTACAATTTTCGATCTCCCTGCTGCTTGCCATTTTCTACGTATCCCAGCACTTGGACCCATTGTCAGGCTTAGATACGTATACGGCCCTGTTCTGCAAGTTATGTTTCGGTTTATTTCAGCTTGTTTCAGCTTATTCTCTCTCACAGAATACTATTGAATCAGCCGAAACCAGCCGGCTTTTTCACCAGCCGAACCAGCCCTACGTGTCTTGCGTATAGACGCGCTGCCCCTGCCTGCGTGTTTCAACCGGCCGCTGGCCTTATCTTCCCGTCCGACTCCGTTAGCAAGCCGATGCCTTCTCTGTTTCCTTCCCCTGCTCGAAGCCCTCGCCCCCTGCCGGAGCGGCCGCCCTCGACTGAGCCCCCGCCCCCAGCCAGAGCTCCCGCCCTCCGCCGGAGCCCTCACCCCCTACCGGAGCAGCCGCCCCCGACTGAGCCCCCGCCCCTAGCCGTGGCCCCTGCCCCCTGCCGGAGCGGACGCCGTGGACGGAGCCCCCGGCCCCAGCCGTCACCCCCGCCCCCAGCCAGAGCGCCCGCCGCTGCTGTCACCCCCGCCCCCAGCTAGAGCGCCCGCCCCTGCCGTAGCCCCCGCCGGGCCACACCTTCTGCGGCAGCTGCTGCTCTGGAGGCTCAGTTCGTTGGCTGCCGCCACTGTGGAGCCATGACCGCAGGTGGTCTGGAAGCTCGATGACGGTAGGTTCTGCTGGGTCAAGCGCGACGGCCAGCGGCAGGAGGGAGTGCCCGTATTGCCATGTTCCTTTGGTTCGGATTTAGATCAAGCAGCCGGCGACCAACTACGGACCAAGGATCAGTGGTTCCTCAAGTGCCCGTGCAACATCAAGGTGGAGCTGCTGCATTTTTGGGTGATTTTTTGACATTGTTGTGTTCACTGTGTGATGATGCTTCTCTGATTGATGCCATATGTGTTGATTGCAGGACGATGATACTGGCTGTGAAACACGGGCACGTCGGAAGCTGGCTGTGAAGGGTGCAGGTGTTGCTTGTTGCGCTGATTTGAAGGAAGAATTGCAACTGCTGAAGATTGACTGCATCGAGAAGAGGAACATGCACATTGTGATTGATTCATCTATTCTAGTGCCTGTCTTTGTAGGATTTTTAGGTGTTTTGATTGGTGTGGTTGTAGCTGGAATGTGGAAGTGAACACATTAGTGTGTGTGGCTGTATGTTTCAAGAAAATTGAAATGAAATGAATGAATGTTTGTGGCTTCAGGGTGGCTGTCTTTTCGGTGGGTAATGGAAAACTTTGTCGCTTCTGGGAAGATTGTTGGGTGCAGGGGGCTCCCTTAAAAATGATTCATCAGGATCTTTATAAGCTAGCGAGGAATCCTTCTTGTCGAGTGGTGGACTGCTGGGAAGATGGCTTCTGGGGAGTTAATTTCAGAAGGTGTTTGACTATACAGCAGCATGATAGTTGGTTGGGTTTACTGTCTTTGCTGAAAGACTGCTCACTAACTGACAATAGATTTGATAGTGTGCACTGGGCCTTAGAAAAGAAGAAACACTTCACGACGAAATCCTTATATAGGTTTCTGACCAATAGGGGCTTTGGCAACAGAGTAGCGGGCTTTGTTTGGAGAAGCAAGGTTCCGCATAAGATCAAAGTTTTCCTCTGGCAAATTCTTAACAACAAACTGCAGGTGACCATCAATTTGGTGAAAAGGGACTGGAAAGGCAGCTCTCGTTGCTGTCTGTGTTACTGTGATGAGAACATAGATCATATTTTTTTTCAAGTGTCGCTTAGCTGTTTCCTAAGGCTCCTACTGATGTTATATACACTGCTCTTTCCTTGGTACAGAAATGGAGTCCCAGGCTTAAGGAGAAAGATCAGGAGCATATTCGCGAGATGAAGGATGCTATTTTCAGGTGGTTCAAGACGTTTGCTCCTAATCCAGTTGGCCTGACGGACATAGTGGAGATCTAGTCTTTTGTAGGCGCTGGCTTTTTTCTGTTTGCTTTGTTTGAGACTTTATGTTGAACTGGTATCCCCAGTCTTGTATCTGTTACGGTGGCTTTCCGAAAAGCCGAGGTTATCCTCCTTATAAAAAAATGTTTGTGGCTTCATGTGTATGTTTCCAGAAAATTGAAATGAAATGTATGTCTGAAAAACATATATATGTCATCTGAAAAACAACACAGCCATATATATGTCATTTAGGCCATCACAAGTACCATATATATGCCATTTAGGCCATCACAAGTTAAGATAAAAAAAATAAGACCAAATGTGCAACTTCATTGAAACAGCCAAGCTGACAAACTGCAAGTTCAAATGCCATTTAGGCCATTACATATCAGGTTCAGGTTCAAAGGCCATATAGGCTGCAAGTGGAGCCATTACACACAAAATAAGCTGTAGCTTGATTACTGCCCATCATTTAGCATATCAAGCAGGCTTCTAACACCCCGCCCGTCGTCTTCACAGATTCTGCATCTCCTCCGAAGGATGCGCCGGCCACAGACGCGACACCACCAGCTGCTGCCACCACCGTCGCACCTCCGTAGCTGTTTGTCGCAGCTCCGCAGGTAGCTCTCGCAGCTCTGCAAGTCTCCTCCGGCGGCTACAGTCTAGGGTTAGGGCTCGAAGGGAACAGAGGAAGAGGAAGACGGAGATGAGCACGGTGGAAACGGAATGAACGGGAGAGAGGGCAGCTACGACAAGCAGGGGCATCGGTCTCCATACAAAAGTCACGTATGACGTATGTGTTCCTCAACCTGACAATGGGCCCAGGCTGCTCGTATACGTAGAAAATGGCCAGAATCATCGAGCACAAGAATTCCAATGACAGATCTCAGAATAGCCAAATTGTAATGGCATATCTCCAACTTCAGAGAATTGTAATGGCTTCGATCCAAAAAAAAAAAAAAACCATGTACATAACGTCATGTGATTTTGGCAAGGTTAGCTTTGTAAACAATCAGAAAGGAACCATATGGATCTACAATTGGGGCAAGCAGGAGGAGAAACCATAAAATTCAAGTCAGAACATGGACGCTTGGCCGGCGTGCCGAGAGCCCGAGACCCATGTCCGTGACTTCCCACTCCCCCGGACTCGCTCGGGCGGAGCGGCACGGACTCGTCGTCAGGAACGTCGAGCATGGTGCCGTAGCGTCGGGGCACCAGCAGTGGATGCCAGCCGGATTCGTGACCGACGCGACCGGGTCCATGGCCGTCGAGTCCAGATCCGCCCGATTGCCGCACAGATCCGCTCCTCCACGATCTCTGCCATCACTCGGAGGATGTCTTCATCACGCCGGCAGCCAGGATCCATAGCACTGCTGCGTCAAACGTCAGGATCCACCTCGAGGCTGCCTCCGCAGCTCCGCTACCCGCGTATACCGCCATCCCAGGAACTCCGGCCGATCGGCGTCGAGGCGAAAACCGGATCTCCCGTCATCGGAGGTGGGAGAGAGGACCGCAGTCTCCGATACAACCGCAAAAATCCCGCCTCCTCCAATCCAATTTGTCGCAGCTGCGACAGCACCTGCGGTCGGGCGCATGCTGTAGACTCGAGGGGCGGGGGGGGAGAACGGAGAAGAGACGGAAAGGAAATGAGGTCTGGACTCTGGAGCTGGGAGGAGGGGTTACTCCACAAAATTGCCTGCGGAGGTTTTCTGTAAAAATGACGAGTAGCCAGAATTTTCTCTTCTTTACCGTTAAAATAAAGTTTAGATAAAGGATCTAAACGTAAAAGGTTTGAACGTGCGTACTGTTGATACCCAATTGGGTTGGATTGCGGGTTGGTTTACTAAAACCTAGAGTGCTTTTGTACAAAAACGCCAATACACGTGTCAGCACGCGCGGCCCTGAGTGAGCCGTGGAACGCGGACGGAGCTTGGATTCGCGGTAGGGCCTTGTTCAGTTTGCCAATTCTCTCCCCAAATTTCACTATGTAAAAAAAAGATTCCCCGTCACATCAAAATATCGGCAAATGCATGGAATACTAAATGTTAATGAAATAAAAAACTAATTACACAGTTTTGTTGTACTTTGCGAGATGAACATTTTAAGCCTAGTTAGTCAAAATTTGGATAATTTTTACCAAATACAAACGAAATGCTACAGAAATTTTGATACAGTGTTTTTCTCCCCAATTCTCTCATCTAAACAAGGCCTAGGTTTTAAGGATCCTGACTAGAAAAGGAAGCGCCCTTCCGGGCGCCCTACAAGTGTTCTATTGGGAAGCAATAATATAAAAAACATATGAAAAAACTCATAGATATATATTATTGATAATGTATGGCCTTACTGAGTGTATGGTCTTTGTAGACCATATAATATTTCTGTCTATCCATACAGATTACATGCCAATACCAGAATTCACATTGAAAAGAAGCCAACCAATTATGCATATAGCAACTAAGCAAGACATGCCAACGACACACACATTCCCTCTCCCCAATTTGATTTGAAAATCGCTCGACATGCATCAGCATGTATACCTACCATACAGAAAATACCTGCCATGTGTGCCTAACCAGGAAGATAATGCCAGCAATAAGTTTCATCATGTTATTATGGAGCTTTTGTTTGTAAGGAGTTATTTTTTTTAAAAAAAATGTTTCTCAGTAGTTGAAAGCTCCGCTGCTGCGTCGACACTGGACTCCTGTGGAGATACTATCTCGTTTCAGACCCCATCATTGGCTTTGTCATTCACTTTTCCTTGTTTCAGCAGGATATTTATCTATTTTTGCGTAGTGCACATTCAAATACCGACAATCTCATCAAGCAATTTTTGTGTTGTCTTCAGATACTTGAAACTCTGGATTGCCCGTGAGGCCTCAGAGTGTACGTCCTTCATTCTGTTATCATCACCCTGGTAAATGGGAAAGAGAAAAAATGCATCCAGAAATGAATGTTAGCAAATGGGCAGAGAATGATCAGTAGAACCATGTTGAAACAAACAAAAGAATTTAATTCTTCCAGAAATGATGAAATGGCTATAATTATCATTTTTTTAGAAATATAGTGCAACCAAAATGAAAGGGCTCGATTACTTCAGAATGATTAGGTAATTCTGAGATTTCATATTTTAATGTCCATGAGTAACATAGTCACAATTCAATGCTTGCTAATAACACTACCATGTGAGGAAAGACTATCTACAATGACCACACAACAGTATTCACCAAAAAAGATAGATGTCTCCTTTAGTGATGAAATGCGGTTCTTGAGTGTGCAAATTTATCTTGAGGTACACTTACACATAAGCACAACTATATAGTATGGGAAAGATATTTGCATTCCTTAACAAAAAATGGACATTTTTCAAATTTACTTTACACTGTAACAGAATATGGTTTCTGTTTTTCAGAGAAACGTTGCCTACTTGATTTTGGTAAAAATAAACACTAAATTTCAGTCAATTAGTAAAATCAATTGGTCTGTCAGGGCCTTTTTGATTTAGAAAATAATGATGCATTTTAGCTATGGAGAAAGATCATTTGGTTTAATTTTAAGGGGCAACAAATAGCAAGGAACGAAGTTACTAACCAATTTACTACTACTATCACAGCTCACAACGTCAGACATAAGAAAACACATATACAGTTAGCTCTCACTATGACAGTAACGTGCCTCCAAAACCAAACACAGAATATGATACAACTTCATTCGCTACATATAAAGGAAAGGATGATAGTAAACATGTTCTATGTACAACCAAAGCTCCATTAGTTATGACATGCCGTATACCTCACAAACCACAAACAGAAACACACACTTGCAGTCTAGAAAAGACGAATGCTCGCTCATCACTTACCTCAGTTTTTGGCCTCCTTGTCCTTCACCAACGATGATGGAGAGAAAGGGACACCAACTTCCAGGCTGCCACCAACAGGGCCGGTTGATCCATGATCCTTTGATCTTTTTAAGTGCCAAGATTCTTTTCTCTTCTTCAACATTGCTTATTTGCCCTCGAGAACCTACAAGAAAGATAGTAATAAATTTGCCTAGAAATGGATTCATCATCATGGAAAGCTCAGTAGCTCACACAAAGAAAGCTAGCTAATGCAGGAGACAGAGGACTATGAGCAGACCCGGAATACCACTCGGGTACGGAGACGACGAGGCCTGGTGGTGGTGGGTGCTAGGTGCGGAGTCGCACAATGCCTCATATCCATCCTAGGGAGCGGACCTCACCAAGCCAGGGGACCTCTAGCACACGCCGCCATGCGCGAGGTGGAGAAGGCCAGAAGCTCGGACGCTCGGCCCCACTGCTGTATGTACCATCGTCGCCTCGTGGAACTCCACGACGCCGCCGTGGACGCTCAGAGGAGTCCCGTGCCCCTCAGGTGGACGGTGGACGGTGGACGGAGGGCTCGCCGCCGCCACTCGTCTCATGGATTTGAGCCAAGGACGCCAAGATCCAGACGCTAGCCTCCTCATCCGGTGACGATGACGCCCGAGGAAGCTCCCGCCGCTTCCTGGTCCGCATGGCTCACTCGTCGATGGCTGCCCAGGGAACTCCCGTTACGTCCTAGTTCGTATGGCTCGCAGTCGCCGATGTAGCCATCTTGCGGGACTCGCGCAGCAGGGCGCGACACGCTCGCATCCGATTCCACGCAGCAGGAAGGTCCGGCGCTCCCACTCAGCACTGCCACGAATCGCTCGTGCCGCCCTACAGAAGGGGGCCCTGGAGGTGCGTGTGGTAGTGAGGGTCGGCGGTGGCGGTGGCGGCGGGGAGAAGAGGGAGAATGGCGGAACAGAAATGACGGGAGCTAGGGTTGGATTGGGAGCGCTGGGCAACTGGACATCGGGAGGGGGATCCCTGCAATTTGCCTGCGGGCGGTTTTATGCAAAATAGACAAGGATCTCGAATTTTCACTTCTTCATGTTAAAATAAATCTTACATGAAGGGCCGATCGACAAAATATTTGAACATCCGTTCTGTACATCTTAACAGAATGGGACCGCAGATTGATTTATAAACCATTGAAGGGTTTTTTCGAAAAACAGGATTACCACGCGCGTCGGCACACGAGGCCTTCGCTCGCCCGTGAAACGCTCCCGTGCGAACAATCCGCTTGAATATTAGGCGCCCTTCGGACGCCCTATCATGACTAATTGGCCAGATTTAAATACGGAGTAGATACTAAAGTATTTAGCCAAATTTATAACAATAATTTTCTCTTTTCATAAAGAATAAAATTAAGAAAATTGTGTGTAATACACTAAAGATTCTTACACAATAAAAAGAAAATTAAACGATCAATGTCGTTGGACATATTTGAAAACTCTTACATCAGGCAGCACTATGAAGGGTCATTGTACAATCTCAGAGATCAATTTTGGGGTGAGAACCATAATGAACTTCAAAAGAGTTTGTCCTGAACATGGTCTAAAACAGAAAAACTCATAGAGTCTCTAATTGATATGCCGTCAACATCAATTTATACTCCTAAACCCCTCAACGGCGGCTCTGCAGAGGAGTCGCTTGACGGCAACAGCAGGTCTTTACCGCATCTTTGTGTACCTTCTTCACAAATCAGCAAGACCACTAAATAAAATTTAATCTTATCCAAACTTTATAAGAAACATCTTACAAGCTGTCTAGAAAATTAGCCTTTCTACAAGCTAGTCCAAAATCAGTGGTAACAAGGCCACTGAAATGGTATACATGCTGTACAGAGTTATAGGCTGGGTAGCTAATTTTGCCAATATAATGAATGCCAATGATCCAGGGTGTAATTGTAGTGAGCATGTAATCACTAATCATAAAAATTAGAAATACAAGCAGCAAGCCAAAAAAAACATGGTAACAGTCACTAAAATATTGCACAAAAAAATTGAGCAAATCTTATAACACTATGATATATACTCTACCGAAGACAGGGTATACACCTATTGCTGTTGTCAGCTAGCCTTGGCCAATTAAAGTGACAACCATTGATTAAAGAATAAGTATCTACTGACAAAATAGTACTATTTTCTTCAATCAAAATATTGTGCGATCATGTCTAGGCCAATAATCAATCTATTGTATACTTCTGAGCTGGTGCAAAGAAACAACTCAATTCATTATAATGATAGAACGGTTAAAAAAGGTGAATTCAGATTTAGTCTACTGAGTACGGCAGATTCAAAAGGAGATAAAACATTGGAAAGAGATATACTTAGCGTGCATCATATCTTCTATAATCATGCTTAGAACTATAGGCCTCGTCTCTGCCATCTCTGATTTTCAGCTATATTAAATCATGCAATGTAATCGTATTATAAGGCTTTAGGCCAAGAGACAACAAAGGTTATTTTGTCATGTTCACCAGATAGCATTTCAGTTGATTCATGCAGAGGTACAGGGTGAAAAAATGTAAAATTGTATCAGCAATTCAGGGAACACAAAAATACCAATTCTTGAGGACTCAAATCCATCAGGCAAATCCAGTAGAGGATTGGGGCAGGCTAACACATTGTGTTACTTGCCACCACGAAAATTTATTGCCAGTTAAATCAAGAGGTCTGAGATCTGAAATATGGAAAACAGCTATCAGTAAAACAACCGAGACACTTCTGCCTCGTCGAGAAGGCACACATCTCTTCTGAATGCAGTGTAGGAAAATATGTAATCAGGGATTGTTATAAACGAAATCCAACAAAATGCAATGATGGTTGCACAACATTTACTTATCTGAAAGGAAGCAACGCATTGTGACACTAAAATAAATTACAAAGGCACATATTCATGCTAGCTGTTATCATGCATGCATTGTACTAACCTTGTCATGGATGCGGCAGCAGAGGAGGAACTGGAACTAAGGCAATCGAATCTACAAAATTTCGTGAGAGAACTCAGAAATACATAACAACTTGCTCATAGCGCAAGAACTTGCATCACCTGGACCTGGCAAAAGGCCGAGATCTAGCTTGTCGTCTTGCTCCTGGCCGCTAGATTTCTCCCCCGCTGACACAACTGGGGCAGCTCACCAGAGATGAATGACACCCGTTCAACTCCACGCACATCCACGGCGCCTAATTGGGATCGAGGTGATAAGCAATCGATGGATCGACCAGGAGCACACAGTGTGCAGAAGGGGGTGACACGTACCTGGCCAACGTGTTCGAGACGGATGTGGCGAAAACTTCTTCGCGTGCGGGGAAGCAACCGTCGTCTCCACCGCGCCAGATTTGGACGAGGAGGTGTCGGCCGGATCTAGAGGAGGACGAAGCTACCGGATCTGGAGGAGGACAAAGCTACGGGATGGGTGGGGGAGGGGGCAGCGGCCTTGAAACTGCCAGATCTGGCGTCATTCACTACGGCCGATCCCTCCACCGATTTGTCCGCCTCACATCTTGGATCCGGCTGCGGATTCTCGCGAGCTAATGACACCTCAAAGCCATGGGTCCATCGGAGGTTGGTCCTCCATGATGTGCCATCGCACTGGAGCTCACCGGCACAGCCACGCCAGCTCCCAGTCTCACAACGACAGAGAGATGGAATGAAAATAGAGAGGGAAAAAAGGAGACAAGAAGGAGAGAGAGTGGCAGCGGGGAGATGAGGCTACGGTAGCTACGCGCCTACGCGGAGGAACGCCCGGAGGAGGTGGAAGAGCGACGGCGGTGAGCCCGGGGTTGCGCGGTGATACGCGAGGCGCAAAAGAGAGAGAAAGGAGAGAGGAATGAGAAAGGTGGCGGCGGCGAGGACAGCGCGTGGCACAGAAGGAGTGGAGGCAGGCGTAGCGCGGCGGATAGGAGAGAGAGGGTGAGAGTGCGGTGGAGGAAGGAGAGCTCTCGGACGGCGCAGTTAGCGGCGAGGTGAGCGATGAGCTACCGTCGAATCACTCCAGAAGCATAGGGCTCGCATTTGGGCGCAGGTGCCAGGCACAGATCTATTGGAGTCCGACCGCATCCACTGCCGTCGAGGCCAGAGGCGGCCGGATCCGCTCGGTGGGCGAGTAGCGGCGGCGGAAGGGAGAAGAGAGGGGCGGGGAGAAGAGAGAGAAATGAGAGTGCAGAATGAGGAAGGGAGTTAGGGTTCGGGCCGAGTAGACTGATGAACCGGACTGCGGGTTAATTCCTTGGAAGACGGAGGGTGTTTCTGTGAAACCTGCAGTGCCACCTGTCGCTACGCGGAGAAGCCAGCAATGCCTCGATTCCTCTGGACGCAGCAAACGGGAGGAGTCTTTAAACAACCCTGATTCCTAGAGTTGTTCACGTGAAACAAACAATTTTAAGTTCGGTCGAATTTATAGAAAAAAACCTAAATTTATGACATCAAATTAGTATCATTAGATATACGATAAAATATGTGTTAGTTTGGTTCTAATTTCTTTTTGCAAGATTATCTTTCGTGAGAGTGACACCTTTGTTAAATATACTATGTTTTTTTTTCTAAATTTCTGTGTTATTTTGATCTTTCAAATTGGGTAATAGAATTGTACATACCAAGAAAATACCACTACTATTTGAGCTCCAAATACAAACCACGAGCTCTTTTCCCAACATATGTGGCCCTGTTCGGCAGGCTGTTTTTTTGGCTTATAAGTCGGCTGTGGTTGATTTGCTGTGAGAGAAAAACACTGTTCCACGGCAGATAAACTCAGCCGAACAGGGGGTGTCACTTCTCAAAAGTCAAAATCCTCCCGTCTCCTTTAAAACTGACCCGTAATCTGCAGGAGCGCACGGACGCGGGCGCGGGCGCGGCTCAGTTCAACCACTTCTGCGAGGAGCATATGTACAATTTTTTTTGGTCGATCCTCACACACATGTCAGACAGTCTTTGATCTTCCCTGGCTGAATTTAGGCCTCATTTAGTTTCTCTTTAAAATTTTTCACCCCGTCATATCGGATGTTTAGACATATGCATGGAGTATTAAATGTAGACGAAAAAATAACTAATAACACAAATTGCTATAAATTTACGAGACGAATTTTTAAGCCTAATTAGTCAATGATTTGACAATGTCATGCTACAGTACACATGTGCTAATGATAGATTAATTAGACTTAATAAATTTGTCTCGCGGTTTCCAGATGAGTTATATAATTAGTTTTTTATTAGTATCCCGACGTCCAATAAAACATCTGATATGATATTCTATAATTTTTCAACTCAGAAAATAATAACCCCTTAAGGCCTTGTTTAGATTCCAAACTTTAGAGGCAAAGTTTGCATAGTAAGTGTCTCGTCACACTGTAGCAATTTTGTTTTTATTTGGTAATAATTGTCCAAACATTGATTAATTAGGCTTAAAATATTTGTCTCGCAAAGTATAACAAAACTGTGCAATTAGTTTTTGATTTCATCTACATTTAGTACTCCATATATGTGCCGACATTTTGTTGTGATAGAAAATCTTCTTTTTACATAGTAGAATTTAAAGGTGAATTTGAGTATCTAAACAAGGCCTAACATGTTGCTCCGTATTGGCAAGAGCGCACTGTCCATACCGTACGTCCGCGCTGCTGGCATTGCTGTTTCCAGTTGCAGGCTTGCAGCCAGCATCAAGCGGAGGAAATGAATGTGACGTACGGTACCGCACGTTCATTTACCTAGGCTGCTAGTGCTAGGCCAGCCTTGTACACATGCCCATGTGGCCATGCCTGGTGCAGTGGTGCCTCGCTAGTCGCTACTAGTAGATCCTGCTGCTCGTGAGCCATGAACCGATCGGTGGACGCGCGAGTGCATGGCCACAACAATGGCAGCAGAAAGTGAAAGGCAGGCCCGCCGGTCAATGGACGATGGAGAGTACAGTACTGACGCTAACACCCATCATCTCAAATTTCATGAGCTGACTACCAACTTGTACACTACAGCGACTATACCGCCATCACCACACCGGTTTTGGCTACGTGCACCGACGATTCGTCCTTCAAAGGAAAGCCCATCGATCGACAGGGTCCATCAAAGTCGCACAGAAAGGTGGCAATCACGGCATGGCCAGTCCAACTACACGGAGACCCGGATCGCCAGACGTTGCGCTCTGCCAGTGACTAGTTGCACAGTGCATCACCACATACGTACACGCGCCACTCCTGTCACAAAATCACCTTCGATAAATCCCGTTCTCGCACGTAGTGTTTCTTTGCCCTCGTTTAGATCCCAATTTCTCCCCCAAATTCCACTATACAAAAAGAAGATTTCTCATCACATCGAAATGTCGGCACATGTATAAAGTACTAAATGTAGATGAAATTAAAAACTAATTACACAGTTTTATTATACTTTGCGAGACGAACATTTTAAGCCTAATTAGTCAAAGTTTGGACAATTTTTACCAAATAAAAACAAAAGTTGCTACAGTATGACGTGACCTACACTATTCCAAATCGGCAGCTCCAATTCCGCATCTAAACACGGACTTTGTCTGGGGGAATCAATCGAGACCACGTAATGTGATAATCTTGCTGTAGTTGCCGCATTGAAGAATGATAATTCCGGCAAACTACCCCTGTACATGCATTGAAGGCGCCTTCATCCATCCCACCCTAAGCCTCGTTTAGATGCTGAAAAAATTTGAACTCGATGAATAGTACCATTTTCGTCTTATTTGACAAATATTATCCAATCGTGGACTAACTAGACTCAAAAGATTCATCTCGTGATTTCTAACTAAACTGTATAATTAGTTATTATTTTTATCTACATTTACTACTTCATACATAGGTCCAAAGATTAATGTGATGGAGAGCGTGAAAAAATTCTAACTTTTCATGTGCATCTAAACAAGGCGCTAATCCCAATCCCATTCCCCCCTCGCGGACACGAAGAAAATTTTGGAAAAGTTACTGCACGCTACGGCTACTGCAGGAAGAAACATTAGAGCATCTCCAGCAATACTATCTAAAACACACTCCCTACTTCTCTATTTAGGAAGCCACCTATTTTGAGACTACTCATATTTTACTTCTAACTCCAGCAATACTACCTAAACTATACTACTCAAATTCGTTTTAGTAGTCAATGACGCGTGGGGCTCTTTTGTCATCTCTCTCATTCAGATTTTGCACGGTGGAAAGTAGGGGGCCAACAGAAGTAGAGGGTGGAGAGGAAAAAGTAGGCCAACAAATGTAAGGGGTCTAGTAGAGGGCCTGTTGGAGTTGGTTTTTTGACCTCCACTATCTAAATCTGAAGTAGGAGGTCAAGCAGGAGTCCTGGAGATCTCTTACTGAAGCGCCGTGTGAGCACGCAGCTGCGCGGCGCGCCAGGTGCAATAAATAGGCCACCCAAACCCCGGCCCGAGCTCTCGGTCTCAGCCTCGCTTTGTAGAAGAGTGAGCTCGTCAGTTTGAGAGGATGGGCACCGAGGCGGCGGATGGCGCCGCCGAGGCCGGCGGGCTGCTGGGCCTTGGGGACACGGTGCGCGAGCTGCGGGCGGCGTACGAGGGCGGGAGGACCCGGAGCGTGGCGTGGCGGCAGGCGCAGCTCCGGGGCCTCCTCAGGCTCCTCCAGGAGAAGGAGGCGGAGGCGTTCCAGGCGCTCCGCACGGACCTCGGCAAGCACCACGCCGAGGCCTACAGGGACGAGGTGACGTCCCTCGCCGGCATTCAACCATCGCTCCTTCACGTTCTTCTTTTTCTGAGTGCGTTCGTGCGTGCCTTCGCTCTGTTTGAATGATTTATCGACATTTGTCTTGGGTTTTTTTCGGTTTTGTCAGGTCGGGTTGCTCATCAAGTCCACCAACGGCGCGCTGCAGCAGCTCGGCAAATGGATGACGCCGGAGAAGGCAAGACACAGCAAAATGCTTCAGAATAGTGATCGATCGAGAGCAGCCGTTGTTCCGGCCGGTCAGCTCTCTGACTCTGACGCCTCTGTGCTGTGTGTCTGCGAACGCAGGTGTGGGTTCCGCTGATCGCTTTTCCGGCGACCGCGCAGGTGGTGCCGGAGCCGCTCGGGGTCGTCCTCGTCTTCTCCTGCTGGAACGTCCCCTTGGGTAACTAACGAACGGCCTCATATCTATCAGAGAAACAATCGCAATCTTCCATTCGTGATAAACTGCTCCCTTGCACTGGAGATGTCATGGTTTAATTTCACCTAAAAGATTCCAGGCCCCGACCCGTTGCACATATTAAATATAATCCAGGACTACATTTATTTAGCACAGTATAACGCCAGTCTGTACGTGTCCTACGAACGTAGGACTCCAATTACTTCTCTCCACTGTAGTGATGCTAGCTGCTGCTTTGCTTCAGCTATGTTATCTGTGGTAGACCTAAGTAATTGTGGACCGTTGATCTAGATGTCTTTTATCACATATTACTTCATAAGAGGTAATAATAAAATAAGTTATTTAATTTCTTTTAATTTTGGAATAAAGAAAACTTCTAAATATGTGGACTATTTCTTTTTGGAAAGTTTCGTACATCTAATATTTTTTAACATAAGAGAGAATTAGCAATGTTTTTCTAACATGATAGGTGTGTATGCATGTATGGTGCATAACATAATGGTACCAAAATTTGGAACTTGATACACAGGTGCGCGGTGTTTTTTTATTTAACACGACTTTTTTATAATGTGATCAAAGGCAAAATTGTGATCTTCTGTGTAACTTTTTTGATAAAATAATACAACAAATAATACAAGGTGCATGACAGCTTGCTACGTGTAACTGCATATAATTACTAGGTAATCAGTTTTTTTGTTACGTGTGCATCGTCTTGATTGCACAATATCTTGTACGTTGTACAATATCCTAGCAAAAATCTCGGATGAAGATTGCCATGACATGATTTTTTTCCCTATTGTTGATCCATGCTTGCGGCGTTAGGATAAAGAAGGGAATGGCCGATATTATTTGTTTTTACCATTATTCTCAATTATACAAAACTATTTTTGCATTTAAAAATATATTTATTTGTTTGAAAATCAAGGGCCATGATTTGTTCAAGATATTACTTCTTGGGAAGTAGAAGGCGTACCGTTGGTGTTGGGTGGGAACGGGTGGAGTGCTTGATCGCCACCGAGTTACTGACAGCGACGACTGATGCTACAACTAGTTTTGATGCTACACTCGGACAGTCACGTAGTGATGTGCTAATCAGTCACCCTACTGACAGCTACTGATCCTAGAACGAAGACCGCATTAGCTTTGATGCATTAATTTCTGTCCTCCGATGGATAGCGTATGTTGAGTTGTTGACAGTACCTGGCGCTGCCGTAGGGCGCTTCTCCTTTGTCCTTTCATCTTGTGCCACGTCTATGGCCAGTGACCCAAACCATCATCTTGTGTCATACTCTCTCGGTCTCGGTTTATCTGTCGTTTTCGGTTTTCGTGTCATAAGTTTAACTCGATTTATAGAAAATACGTGCAACATTTGTATCTCCAAATAAATTTATTAAAAACTAGATTTAAAGATATTTCCAATGATACCAATGATGTATCATAAATATTAATATTTTTAATATATATTTTGTCAAAGTTGTTTCTCGAGCGAAAGCGACAGATATTTTAGGACGGAGAGAGTATATTTTTTCCTTCATCATGAAACAATTCTTTCCAGATGGAACATCCCAAGAAAGTTGTATAGTTGGGAACAAAAATTGTTCCCCTGAGAAGGGAAAAATGTTCCACTAGATAGAACAATAAAATGTTTGTTGACGAGGGAAACCTATCTTTTGTAGCAAGCGGATGGAAAACTTTGGTACACATCCAAACATACTGAGGGCGCCAGCGTACAAGACTAGCTCAAGAAGCAAAGACCCACACACATTGACACACCTAATGACTGCTCCCACCGTCCTAAAGAAGAATACAATTCTAGATTTGTTCTTAAATCCAAATATTTTAATTGACCATATTTGTTGAAAAATATTATCAAATGATATCACAGAGGTATCCTAACAAAATATAGTCCATAATGATGATCTAATTATACTTATTTCATATTATAGTTGTGAAGCTTTTTATTGAGATGGTTTGAATTAGTTTGCATTATTTTTGGAATGAAGATTGGAGGGAGTAGAAGCTAAACCAGTGGCTATAGACATAACGCTTCTACCAACAAAATCCGTTACATTAGTTACCCTTGTTGAGGCCCTTTGAAATCTTCCAGCCATGTTTTGACTCGATCGAACCATCCGACCATCAGCATCCTTGTGTAGCACACACACACCAATACTCCATCTCTGCACAAAGTACATTGATTTGTACTCCATCGCCTACAAATATAAGGACTTCTTGATATGCTGCTGCTCCCTGCCACGTACCGATCGGAGGTTGTACGAGTGGACGATCGGAGGACGCGGCTTGAAGGCTGATCGGCGGCGAGGAGCCAGCGGCGAGGCACGAGGGAGAAGAGAGGTGGCGGCTAGGTTAGGTCTCCCGGCTCCCTTCAGGAAGCCGGAAACAAATATGTTTCTGCTTAATTCCCAATAGTCCTGATTACAAGTATTTATGCTAATGAATAATCCCTTTTGCTAATTAACCCCTTGGGCTATTTGCTAATAATAGAAAAATAAATGCTATGGCTCATTAGCCACTAATAGGCCGGCGCCTGGCATACTGCAGGCCGGTCATAACATCTCTCCCCGCTTCGACAAACAGCTCGTCCTCGAGCTGGATATCGGGGTAGAGAGCCTTGAAGTCATCCAGGGGCTCCCATGTTGCATCGTCTTCTGGAAGCCCATGCCACTTGATGAGGAGATGCCAAGAGCCGCGGCGCTGCTTAGCACGCAGCACCTGCTCGGGCGCTGGCAGAAGGCGCCCGTCCTGGACTGGGGGCAGCACAGCCGGCGCTGTAGGCGGGGCACCGGTGGAGATGTAGGGCTTCAGCAGCCCCACGTGAAAGACGTCGTGCAGGCGTGCCTCCGCGGGAAGTTGGAGACGGTAGGCCACCGGCCCAATGCGCTCCACGACCTGGAACGGTCCGGCGTAGCGAGGGCGCAGCTTGCCCTTCGACGGAGAAGCGAGAGCATGGGTGGGGCGGTGAAGTAGGCGGAGCAGCACCCATGCCCCCACGTCGAACTCCACCTGACGATGATGCTCGTCGTAGTGCCGCTTGGCGTACTGCTGCGCCTGCAGAAGACGCTCACGGACCTCCTCCAGGAAGGCGTCCCGATCCCGCAGCATGGTGTCCACCGCCTCCGTCTGGGCTGCCCCCTCCTGGTGCGGCAAAAGAGGAGGTGGAGGCCGACCGTAGACGACCTCGAACGGCGTCGCCCGGAGCGCAGAGTGGTACGAGGTGTTGTAGCAGTACTCCGCCCAGGAGAGCCAGTCGACCCAGGAGCGCGGCCGATCACCTGTCGCACAACGCAGATACATCGCGATCACCTTGTTGACGACCTCCGACTGGCCATCGGTCTGGGGGTGGAACGCCGTACTGAGTCTCTGCTTCACACCTGCACACTTGAAAAGGTCGCGCCAAAGGTTGCTCGTGAAGACGGGGTCGCGGTCGCTGACGATGGAGCTGGGGAAGCCGTGCAGGCGCACAATCCCCTCGAAGAAGGCGCGAGCGACCGAGGCGGCGGTGTAGGGGTGGCTGAGGGCGATGAAGTGGGCGTACTTTGAGAAGCGATCCACCACCGTCAAAACCACCGACTTGCCGTGCACCTTTGGGAGACCCTCGATGAAGTCCATGGAAATATCAGCCCACACCTGGGACGGCACGTCCAGGGGCTGGAGCAGGCCGGCCGGGCGGGTGGTCGGCGTCTTGTTGCGCTGGCACACGTCGCAGGAGCGGACGAAGTCGTGCACCAGCTGGCGGTCGCCGGGGATATAGAAGTCACCGCGGAGGCGCACAAGGGTTTTCTGGACCCCCTCGTGGCCGGCCGAGTGCGCAAGGGCCACCACTTGGTGGCGCAGATCGTCGACAGCCGGGACATAGATGCGCTTGCCGTGGAGGAGGAACCCGTCCCTGGCGGCCCATGGCGCGTCCAGGGAGGCCGCGGCCAGCTGCTGTAGCAGGTCGCGTGCAACCGGATCGGCCGCGGTGGCGCGACGGATGTCGGTGAAGAGGTCGAAGGACGGCCCGGACAGCGCACACAGCTCTGCCGCTTCCTCGTCACGGCGGGAGAGTGCGTCGGCCGCCGAGTTGAGCCGCCCGGGGCGGTACTCGACGGTGAAGTCGAACCCGAACAGCTTGCTGATCCACTGGTGCTGGGGCACGGTGGACAGCCGCTGGTCCAGGAGGAACTTCAGGCTGTAGTGGTCAGTGCGGACGAGGAATCGGCGCCCCCACAAGTACGGGCGCCAGTGCCGGACTGCTTGCACCAGCCCAATGAGCTCGCGCTCGTATGCCGCCAACTTGACATGGCGGGCGACGAAGGGGCGACTGAAGAAGGCCAGGGGTCCCGCCCCCTGGTGAAGAACGGCACCAAACCCGGTGCCGGAGGCGTCGCAGTCGACCACAAACAGCCGCTCAAAGTCAGGCATCTGCAGGACCGGCGCTGACGAGAGCGCCCGCTTCAGGGCAGCGAAGGCCTCGTCCGCCTCTGCTGTCCAGACGAATGCCTCCTTTCGGAGGAGGCGCGTGAGTGGCGCCGCAATGGAGCCGAAGTCTCGAATGAACTTCCTGTAGTAACCGGCGAGCCCCAAGAAGCCGCGCACACCCCGCGGGGAGCGCGGCGTCGGCCAAGAGGCAACCGAGGTCACCTTGTCGCTGTCCATCGCGACGCCGTCGGCGGAGATGACGTGACCGAGGTAGGCGACGGAGAGGGCCCCGAAGGAGCACTTGGACCTCTTGAGGAAGAGACTGTGTGCTCGCAAGGCGGTGAAGACGAGGCCCATGTGCTGGAGGTGCTCTGACCATGACGAGCTGTAAATGAGAATGTCGTCGAAGAAAACCAGCACAAACCTGCGGAGGAACGGGCGGAGCACGTCGTTCATCAAGGCCTGGAAGGTAGCCGGGGCGTTGGAGAGCCCAAACGGCATCACCAGAAACTCGAAATGACCGTGGTGCGTGCGGAAGGCGGTCTTCTCGACGTCGGCCGGGTGCATCCGCACCTGGTGGTACCCGGAGCGGAGGTCGAGCTTGGTGAAGAACTTCGCCCCGTGGAGCTCATCGAGGAGCTCGTCGACCACCGGGATGGGAAACTTGTCCTTGGACGTGCGGTCGTTTAGCGCGCGGTAGTCGATGCAGAAGCGCCATGACCCGTCCGCCTTCTTTACCAGAAGCACCGGGGCGGAAAACGGCGAGGTACTGGGGCGGATGATGCCTTGCTCCAGCATGGCGGCGCACTGCCGCTCGAGCTCGTCCTTCTGCAGCTGCGGGTACCGGTAAGGCCGCACAGCCACTGGCGCGGTCCCCGGCAACAGGTGGATGCGGTGGTCGTAGGAGCGGGCCGGAGGAAGGCCGCGCGGCGTGTCGAAGACCGCGCTGTGCTGAAGTAGAAGCTCGTCCAGCAGCGGCTGTTGCGGGTCAGCCGCGACCGCAGCCAACGACCGCTGCTGGGAGGACGCGCCCGGAGCGCCCACACACTGCCACGTCACGCGGCGGCCGTCCCGCTGGAAGGACACGGTGAGCCCCTCGAAGTCCCAGGTGAGGGGGCCCAACGTGCCGAGGAAGTCGACGCCCAAGATGAAGTCGAAGCAGCCCAGCGCGAGCCCGACGCAGGTGATGGAGAAGGGCGTCCCACCGATGATGACAGGCACGTCGCGGGCGATCCCCCCGCAAGGCACGCGCTCTCCGTTGGCGACCGTAACATGCAGCTGGTCGCCCCCCTGTGGAGTCAGGCCAAGGCGGTGCATGGCTACACCCTGCAGGAAGGTGTGAGTGGAGCCGGTGTCCAGCAAGGCGAGGAGGCGCTCGCCCTTGATCATCACCGGCAGCAGCATCGTGTGGTAAGTCCGGATTCCTGCAAGAGCATGCATAGAAACCACAAGGGTGTGAGCGTGGGCAGCCTCGTCGACGAGCTGCTGCTCGGGCACAGCCGCGTCCTCTGCTGGCTGCCCGTCGTCGTCCACAAAGTTGTCCGCCTCCAGGTAGAACAGACGGGGGCACACGTGACCACGCACGTATGGCTCGTCACAGTTGTAGCAGAGGCCTTGGCGTCGGCGCTCTTGCATCTCGGCCGGCGAAAGACGGCGGAAGGGCCGCGCCGGGGCTGGTGCGCCCGGGACAGCAGCTGCCGCGCCCGCTGCGGCTGGGGCTGGTACGCCTGGCGCGCCGGCCTGAGGACGTGAAGGAAGGGCCGGCCGTGGTGGTGGACGAGCGCCACGCTGCTGCTGCGGTTGTTGCAGTGCTGCCGTAGCCGAGGCGCGGCTCTCAAAGGCGCGTGCCAAGAACATCGCCGACTGGAGGTCGGGCGGGGCGCGCATCGCGACGTCCACCCGAATGTGTTCCGGGAGGCCGCCGACGAAGAGCTCCGCCTTCTGGCGCGTGGAGATGTCCCGGGAGTGCGCGAGAATCGCCTGGAAACGGTCCGCGAACTCCTGTACCGTGGAGTGGAATGGGAGCCGGCCCAGCTCAGCCAACCGCGAGCCGTAGATGGGTGGGCCGAAGCGAAGACGGCACAACTCCTTGAAGCGCTCCCAGGAAGGCATGCCCTCGTCCAGCAAGAGGGCGTAGTACCACGTCTGAGCGACGCCAGTGAGGTGGTACGAGGCCATCCACGTCCGTTGCTCCACCAGGGTGCGCTGGCCCCAGAAAAATTGCTCACAATGTGTAAGCCAGTTCAGCGGATCAACGGAGCCGTCATACGTGGTGAAGTCCAACTTGTAACTCTTCGGCTGAAATTCCGCCGCGCCGAAAGCCGCGGGGGCAGCAGCTGCGCCGAACGCCGCGGGGGCGGCAGCCGCGCCGAAAGGCACTGGAGCGGCTGCCGATGGCGCTGTGCTGGGCACCGGAAGCGGCCCGAAACTGGAGCCGTGGAAAAGGGGGCCGTCAACGCCGCCGTAGAGGGTGCCCGACGCAGGAACGCCCCCATGGCCAAAACCCGCGGTGATGTGGGGCGCTGGCGGGATGGCTGTACGCGCCGGCGGGGAGGAGTAGACCGGCAGCGACTCGCCCGTGAGCCATGCCGGTAACGGGGACGGTGAGTGGGGGAACTTGATCTCCTGGATCGGCACACCAGCGGGGGACATCAATGATGCCGGTAAAGTGGTGGCCGCCGTGTCGTCGGACGGCATCCCGTAGGGGCACCCGGCGGTAGATGACGCTGGAGGAGGAGGCGGGGATGGCAGCAGCGGCTGCTGCGATGGCGGTGGCGGGGTCGGTTGCGGCCCTAGCAGGAATCCATGGATCCCGGCCACCATCCTGCCGAGGTCGAGAACAGCCGCCGTCAGCTGCTCGTTCGTCATGACGGCCACGGCGGAGGACGAGGAACCCGTGGTCATCGGCAAGGACAGCTGTGGCACCAGGGCCGTCGTGGAGATCGGTAGCGGCGGCACAGCGGTGGGGATGGTGGTGGAAGGCAGGGGCGGCGTGGTGGTGGAGGGCAGCGGCGGCACGGTCGTGGAGGGCGGCTGGATCGACATGGCGAAGTCCGATACCAGGTTGATATGCTGCTGCTCCCTGCCACGTACCGATCGGAGGTTGTACGAGTGGACGATCGGAGGACGCGGCTTGAAGGCTGATCGGCGGCGAGGAGCCAGCGGCGAGGCACGAGGGAGAAGAGAGGTGGCGGCTAGGTTAGGTCTCCCGGCTCCCTTCAGGAAGCCGGAAACAAATATGTTTCTGCTTAATTCCCAATAGTCCTGATTACAAGTATTTATGCTAATGAATAATCCCTTTTGCTAATTAACCCCTTGGGCTATTTGCTAATAATAGAAAAATAAATGCTATGGCTCATTAGCCACTAATAGGCCGGCGCCTGGCATACTGCAGGCCGGTCATAACACTTCTACCATTTGAAATCTGTCCACGAATATAAGGAGTTACTTTAGTTGCATAATTCAGGAGCAGAACACCCTTTAATTGTGCCAATCAGGAGGTAGTCGATCTTAATTGCAACAATCACAAGCTACATCCCGGCTGGACAGACCTTAGTCCAACGGCTGAGAAAACACAAACGCTCGATTTGTCCATGGGGCACAACTTAGCCTGTCACCAGCACATGCTGTGAGGATCTAGTGTAGTGATTGCAAGTCCAATGGTGCGATCTGATCGTTTGATGATGAAACTGCACCAAGAGATTTAACGATGTTTCTAGCAAATGGTTCTGCATATTTTCGTAAAAAAAAAGGTTTTGGACACTGGTCAAATGACTCAAAACCACATGACATGCCCTATTGATCACTGATAACTCTGAAGCAAACTAAACCGAGAAGAACACTCGTATGGGAAAATGGTTGCAAGCATCACCAAGAGCCCGATAGATCGACAGTCCTACAGAGCAACTAGTGACATGTGAATTCGTACTTTAGGGGCAGCCAGGCCGGGCCAGAATACAACAGCCAGCAGTTCTACTTGTACGTACTTTAGAGGCAGCCAGGCCGGGCCAGCATACAACATCCAGCAGTTCTACTTGTACCCGATTCGGCAGGGGCAACACAGTGAACATCCTTTCATACGTTCTTTCAGGCTCCATGCCTCCATGCCTCCATGTGCCTTTCTGACTTGTGGGGGCAATTCCCCTCCCGTCCTTCCAATCGACTGTCGTCTAGTTTGAAGGTTTCAAGGCTTTCAGCAGCACACCCTGAATGCGGTGGCATAAGACATCGATTCAGGCAATCAGGCGTTCAGCGGCCACGTGCTGAGCGAGAGCGCCAGAGAGTGGTTTCAATGCGCAGAGGTTGAACTGACTGAGCCTTGCATAGCCATACCGTGGCTGCTAATCTTATGCTAGCTAGCAAGATTAGCTTATTTAGCAATTTAGCATGGTGGCCTGGTGAGTTTGGTTCCATCTGTACTGGCGACTAGCCAATTTACCAGCTGTCCTGTCCAGCACTCCAGCTCCAGCCAGGCGAAATTGTCCAAAAATGTCCTCCTTGAGGTAACCACTCCGAGATTAGTAGGAGTATGTACGTTCATCATTTTATCACTCTGCATCCGCAGGCAGTCGGTACTCGGTCGTAAATTGTTCGAGTACTGATTGTCGTCTGTGGTAGTAAGTGCTAGTACTGCCTACGACCAGCAATATCACATTATGCCCTTGTTTAGTTCCCAATTCTTACACCCAAATTCTACTATGCAAAAAGAAGATTCCCCGTCACATCGAAATGCCGGCACATGCATGGAGTACTAAATATAGATGAAATAAAAAACTAATTATACAGTTTTGTTGTACTTTACGAGACGAACATTTTAAGCCTAATTAATTAATGTTTGGATAATTTTTACCAAATAAAAACAAAAGTTGCTACAGTGCGATGTGACATTCACTGTTCCAAGTTTGGGTTCCCAATTTGGGAACTGAACAAGGCCTATGATAGCCATAGGCGCACAGTTTTGCAAGTACGGGACATAGATACGTACTCCCTCCGTCCCGGAAAAAGTGTCGTTTTAGGTTTTTCAGACATCGTGTTTGACCGTTCGTCTTATTCAAAAAATTTTAATAAATATTATTTATTTTATTATGATTTATTTTATCATTAGAGATACTTCAATAATGATTTATTTATTTTATAATTTACACAAATTTTTTTGAATAAGACGAACGGTCAAATACGATGTCTGAAAAACCTAAAACGACACTTTTTCTGGGACGGAGGGAGTACTCAGTAATGTCACGAGCGTTTGGTTCCACACGCAGGCCTGTCGCTGGAGCCGCTGATCGGAGCGATAGCGGCCGGGAATGCCGTGGCTCTGAAGCCGTCGGAGCTCTCGCCGTGCACCTCCAGGTTCCTGGCCGACAACATCGGGAGGTACATGGACAACTCGGCGGTGAAGGTCGTCCAGGGCGGCCCGGAGGTCGGGGAGCAGCTCATGGAGCACCGCTGGGACAAGGTCCTCTTCACCGGTAAGCTGGTAAAGTTAAGTGTGTCCTTAAGGGCATGTGTTCTCACTATTGAGTAGTGTGCACACACACATCTCAATGCACTTCTCGACGCGAATCCAATGGTCTTGATGGTAGCAACCAAAGTGTTTGCGCAAGCACAAGTTCAGGGCGGTCATCACTTTAGCACACTGTCAATTGCCCCACGTACAGGGAGCCCGCGCATCGCGCGCGCCGTGATGGCCTCGGCGTCAAGGCACCTGACGCCCGTCGCGCTGGAGCTGGGCGGCAAGTGCCCGTGCATCTTCGACGCCATGGGCAGCGCCAGGGACCTGCAGATCTCGGTGAACCGCATCATTGCGGGCAAGTGGTCGTCCTGCGCTGGACAGGCCTGCATCGCCGTCGACTACGTGCTCGTCGAGGAGCGCTTCGCGCCCATCCTGGTGCATTGCTGCCTACTGTTTGATTAACTATATATTGACCCCCTCAGCTTGTCTCTGATCATGCTTAAATAAAATAGACCATGTGAGAATGTTTGCATCTGACGTGCGTTTCTCGTTGTGCATGCGTTGCGTTTTCGCTCGCTCTGAAGATCAAGGTGCTCAAGTCGACGCTGAAGAGGTTCTTCCAGGAAACGGATCACATGGCACGGATCGTGAACGAGCGCCACTTTGAGAGGCTGAGTAACCTTCTGAAAGACAGATCTGTGGCACCGTCCGTCCTGCACGGCGGCTCCATGGACGCCAAGAACTTGTGAGTTTCTGAACATCCGATCATTTGCCAACTGGCTACCTGTGTGTAGACAGGGTCATTGTTCTCTGACGAAACTGTCCCAGGTACATTGAGCCCACGATACTGCTGAACCCACCGCTGGACTCAGCGGTCATGACCGAGGAGATATTCGGCCCCCTGCTCCCGATTATCACGGTAAATTCGTGAACACTGTCCCAGGTGGCGCCTTTTGCTCCGGTGTCCGGCCGGTGAACTGATGCGTTGCTTGACTTCCTTCTGGCTGAGTACACACAGGTCAAGAAGATCGAGGACAGCATCGCCTTCGTGAAGGCCATGCCGAAGCCGCTCGCCATCTACGCGTTCACCCGAGACGCCGTGCTGCGGCAACGTATAGTGGAGGAGACGTCGTCAGGGAGCATCACCTTTAACGACGCGGTAGTGCAGGTACTCCCTCGGTCCCTCCTACTAGGCGTAGCCTAGGCAGAAATTCATCACGTTGCTGTGGTTCTTCTGGTGGTTGATTTGTGCTCTTTTCTTCGCAGTACGCGATCGACGGGCTCCCGTTCGGCGGCGTCGGCCAGAGCGGGTTCGGGCAGTACCATGGGAAGTACTCGTTCGAGATGTTCAGCCACAAGAAGGCGGTCATGAAGCGGGGCTACCTCGTGGAGCTGACACTCAGGTACCCGCCGTGGGACGAGAGCAAGGTCACCCTGATGCGCTACCTCTACCGCTTCAACTACTTCGCCTTCGTCCTCTCCTTCCTCGGGCTCAGGAGATGAACTCTACTCCAGCATCAACGCAAGGATTGCACAGGGATTGGACCCAATAAACTGACAGGGGATGCAGAAATATAAGCCAATATAGATAATATGCAGTAGCTGTGTTGCTTGTGAGGAGCAAGTATCATGCATGCCGCACTTAAAAAAAAGTGCTAACCTGCACCCTATCGATGATTACCTTTCAATCTTTAGCAGTAGTACATTTGTCGGAGACGATCTATCTATCCTCTGCATAAAAGTATGAAGTGCAAAGGAGCAAATGATTTGGACAAAGATGTCTCATTCCTTGGTTCAATGGACCTTTCCATCAAGTTTGGGGTTAAGTCCAATGTACAACCTCCAACTCTTACCAATGGATACAAATGGAAAAAGAAAAGGAAAAATAGAATATAATAGATTTAATCCAATGGATACCTATGGAATTCGTGCCAATGAAAACACATGGAGACGAGTAGTCGATCTAACAAAGAAACAATACTATTTACAGAAATTAATTTTAAGTAAGAAAAACCCAAATGTTAAAACGACGAAAGCTAGCTACCCACACTATTTGCGTGGGCAACCTTTGCTTAATTGTTTCTGAAACAAACTTGTCTACACGAGAACAAGGAAGAATAGCAGCAGCAAGCAATGGCCGGCGATCAGCGACCCCCGCAGAGCCGAGGCTCCGTTGGGCAGTCTGGGGTACTGGTCTGCCGGCGGCATAACGCATTCGTGCCCGTTGAAGTAGACCCTCCTCGGGAACGCCCAGCCCCCGGAATAGGTGAAGTCGCTCTCCTTCTCTAGAATCATCTCCGTCTGCACGTTCCCGTCCTGCAGCAGCATCTCGTTGTAGAAACGTAACCCCCAGAACATCCCCGTGTCGTCTGCAATTTTAAGAACAAAAACGAAAACCCACAAGCCTCGCATCATTTCCTCTCATGCATACTCGCGACTATGCTTCAAATTGTGCTGCGCGGTCGGTCACTTACTGAAGCTACCGTACTCGACGAGAGGCTTGTAGTTGAAGCTGAACAGCTGCGTCAGGCTTCGCAAGTTCGGGTGCTGCAGCACCAGGTTCCAGTCGCTGTAGTTCTTCACCAGGTTGTAGTTGGACACCGTCACCTTCACCCGCCAGTACTGCCGGTAGTTCACCTTCACGTGCCAGTGCACCCGGATCGGGCACATGTGCTCGGAGCACCAGACGATCGGCGCCGCCGGCTCGTCGTCGCTGCTCGCCGGCAACGCTGGCGTACCTGGTTGGTCGACGCTGGAAAAGAGAAACACGATGTGCACGGATCAGGAAGATGTACATATGGCGCTACGATCTAGTATACGGGTGAGCGAGCAGGACAAGAATTGGTGCGGGACTGGCTTTGCCTGACGCATTGTGGCGACATTGGGGACCCTTGGCAGGCGCAGCTGCAGCGCGGGCAATCCACGATCGTGTCGCTGTAGAACGTCGACATGGAGACGCAGCACGACGGCGCCCCCGACGCCCGGTACTGCGAGTACGAGCAGGTCACCTGCCATGTCACTGCACGGCAGACAGCGCAGCAGCAAGGAAACCACACGGAGTTCAGCTCGATCCTCAGGTGGTGCAGCTGTGTATGGTGGGTGCAGATGCAGGAGAACGCGCGCGGCACGGCCTTTGAACGGCCTAGACAGTGCAATGCAAAAGGAAAAAAAAAGGCATACGGAGCACTTGTTCGTAGCGGTTCTTGTCGACCTTGACCCTGGTCGGGGCCACCGTGGTCGCGTTGCTGCAGGTGTACCCTGGCACGCCGATGTCGAAATGCCACGGCTTCTCGGGCTCCATATTACCGCTGCCGTCGTCCTTGGCGAGGGCGAACTCGCCGACGACCATCTGGAACGCGGCGGTGGACGTCAAATTGTTCTGGACGAGGGACGACAGCACGCCGCCGCGGCAGCAGTTGGCGACCTGCCTGTTGTACGGGGTGCCGGGCGGCAGGTCCACCATGACGGGCCGCCTCTGGCAGCAATGCGGGCGGGCGTTCGCGGCGCCGACGCGGGAGCAGTCGCCCTGCTCCGTCGTCTCCGAGCCCACCGTGTTCCAGATGACCTCCTTGCCGGTCCAGTTCCAGCTCAGCCGCCACCCCGGATGCTCGATGTGCCGGTACATCTGGTAGTTGTGGATGCTCACCATGACCTACGCACGGAGCAAGCAAATCGATTCATTTTCTCTCCTTCGATCAGGAGACATGCTTGGATGGATGCGCACCGATAAAATTAATTACGAAAGGGAGAAAATCGCTACTTGGATTGGAACATGAAAGACAATATATCGGTAGCATTAACCAGTAAGGATAGGAAGAGAAGTCAGAATCTTTCTTGGTGTGCATCATCAGCCGGAAGATTCACACTGGTGGTATAGGATGGCGATGCTAAAACTCACAAGCACGTATGCGCACCGTGTACGGGGACGTATCCTTGACGTTGAGGACCTGAAAATCCCAGTTGATCGTGATGTTCCCGTTCGGATCTATGGGGTCGTAGGCATCTGATTCAACGCGGTCAAAACGATCAGCAATAATCGCGGCTTGCGCAGCCATTTCTCAAGAAGAATAGCATAACGATGGAAACGCGCACGAGCACGAACACGAAGAAGGAGAAAGATCACCTGTGAATCGGAAGGAAGAATTGCACAAGAAGACGAGCAGGAGGAAGACGAAGCGCTCCATCCCGATCGTCTCCTCCGAAGGCGATAGAATTCCCCACACGCCGAGCCGGCGGCGCCCCCTCCGTATGAACGCGCTCAGCGCTCGGTTTTGCAGGAGACGAGGGGAAGACGACTAGTAGACGAGAGGAGTACGAGGAAGAGGACACCGGTGGAGTCCATACTATCAGCCGTAGATAATCCAATCGCCGATGTGACGTTTCCTCATCAGCCGCAGCATCTGCCTCGAATTAAACGCCAGAGACGGGGGGTTTGCGCAGATACGCCACCGCGCTGCCACGGCAAAACATTGATTACTCCTTGTAACTACTGGCTGTCTACCGCTGGTGGCGCTCCAGTTGGCGTTCGCTCACGGCTCACCGCGTGGTGGTAGACTGGCGGCGTGTTTGGATTGGAACAGGAAAGCCACCCGAGATTGGCCATGCAGGATCAGGCTTTCCCCTGCGAGCACCGGCGTCACGGAGTTGCCACATTTGGAGGGAAGTTTTGAAATTCGAGGTGGTGTCACGTTCACTGGCGTCTGCTCCCTGGAAATGGTTCATCATGAAAGGTCAGGCTCTGGTAGTGTGTATTTGACATGCTCATACAACATACAGGCCCCCAAATCCCATACACCCAGCTAACCATTCAGAAAGTCTGGCTTTAGGCAGCAAGCAGTTGGGATTTGGATCAAGCTGGATCGAAATCGACCCGATGAATCGAACGGGGAAACACCGTTCCATTTTCGAAAAGTTTTGCTTTAGGCAGCGAACAATTTGAATGAAACTCGATCGAAATCGACCAAATTAATCGAACAAGGGAAAGCACCGGTCCGTTCCCTTTTAGGCTCATTTTTCTCTTCGTTCGTTCGTTCTTACAGTACCTTGTAATTAGCCCAGTACAAATCATATTACTGAAGACGGCGAGCTTTTCACCAGTTCGAACAGGGAGGCGAAGGCGACGCTCTGGGTCGCTTGCTGCCGCCGGCGAACTCCGCGTGCATCTGCGGCACCCACCGCTCCCAGCTGGCCCGCTCGTCTGCGACGTCAGCGGGCCCCGTCCACGGCATGTAAGCTTCTTCTTGCAGCACTCCACTGATCTGTCCATGTTGTCCCTGCTAAAAATGCAAGTTAAATGGCCTCACGCCAAGTGAGTCCAAGCATGAAATGAATTTCTGCCTTTTTTTTCATTGTTTTATTTCAGTATATATGTGCAGCACATGGTTAAAGTTAGTTCATTTCAAACGCAAAAATTAGCACGGAGACAACTGAGAAAAAGATCCGCGAGCTGTTCGCTCGTATCAGATCATATCGTATCTAGGTGGTCTCCACGAGACATTATCCTGACAGACTGGTCCAGCAACTCGCTCGGGCTTTTCTTTTTATTTATTATTTTGTGAGCATGACAACGAACTGCTCCATGATTATCAGCTCGCATATATTGCCAAAGATTGTATAGTGGTTAGGGTAGATCGCCGGCGGCGACGCGTATGTCGCATTGGCCTCTATGGCTCTGTGCAAATGGCGTTGTCAGGAACGCCTCAATGAAAGGTTTCTTCGTGCACGCTCACACTCTAGAAGCTTGCAGTAGTATTTGCATGGCACCGACTCGGCGGCTGGGATGATGGAACTGAACTGACCTGATAGAGGCCGTCCGAGCAGGCGCCGACGACGTCGCCGGCGGACGCGTCGTCAATGAGGAAGTCCTCGACGTGCCACCCGGGCAGGGTCTTGGTCAGGTACTCGGAGATGCTGCTCCCGTCGCTGGCGCTCACCGTGATCGCGGCGCCGGCGCCGGCGCCGCTGCAGGCGTCTTTGCAGGGGCTGCTGCTGTTCTCCTGCTCCTGCTCCTCCTCCTCTGATGGGCCAGCAGAGTCCACCGGGGCCGAAGAGAGGCGCACGCCGGTGAGCAGGAACCGGCTGTGGCGCCTCGTCATGTCGCTCGCGCTGTGCACCGGCGCGTCGCACTCCCGGCACAGGATCGCCCTGTCCTCCTTGCAGAACAAGAAGCCCCTCCGCTCCTGCACGCCGACGCCGACGCCGACGCCCGATGGGTAGCGCCCCTACTCGGTTAGCACCACGTACAGCATCATCTGAGCTAGTCCAAGCTCGATCAGGCTGGCTTGATTGGACGGAAACACTAGTAACAGCTACTCAGCTAGTACCTGGCAGATGTCGCAGAGCGGCGGCTTCTGTGCAGCGGCGGAGGAAGAGGAGCAGGGCTGGAGGAGGGAGAAGCGGCGGTGCTTCCCCGCGAGCTTGTTGGCGCGGTGGACGCGGCGGTCGCACGCGTCGCACAGCGCGGCCTCGTCGGCGCAGCAGAAGACGGAGGCCGCCTCGGCCGCGCATACGTCGCACCGCACCTTCATCGCTGGCCGTGGCCGGGCGCCGCCTACTCCACTCAGCCTCTCGATGCGATCCGCGCGGCGAGCCAAAAGGACACTGATTAATCGCAAAAAGGCGACGGGCCGGCGTGGAGAGGTAGATAAGTAAGCAGATTGTTCAAGTCAATGTCTCCGCTAGAGATGTTAGCAACTGAAAGAACTGCTGATAGAATAGTGGCACAGGAGATGCGTTTCATATTTATATATACACATTGGAAGGTGACAAAAAGCGGAATGGAGTCATGTACTATAATCACACAAGAGTTTACCAAAATTCACTTGGCAAATATCGTGATTTGGTAACTCGCTAAAATATATGGCAAGTGAAAAAATAGACTCTCTCCAAGAGTTTGCCATTTGAACTTGGTAAAATAAGAAGAGCTCCGTTAAGAAACGAAGAGCTCCGCTAAGAAACGAAGAGCCTCGCTTAAATTTGCACGTGAAGCCGGATGTGCACTCGCGCTCAGCGCGTAAATATGCGCGTGAAGAGGGGAGATTTGCTAAGTTGCTAAAATTTACCAAGTTAGATGTCAAATGGTTGGAGCACAATTTTTTCTGTTTTATCAAAAATAGATGGATGCCAAGTTAATTTGGCAAACTGTTGGAGATGTTTTATAGCGGGAAAAGTAGGCCCTGGCCATCGATAAATATCACCCGTTGCCCACCTTCACGCACTCGAGTGCGCCAAAGGGGAAAAAGGCGTTGTGCCCATCTTTCATTTCTTTCATCTCAATAGCGTTGCCATCCTTGTGCAATGCATCCGGCTCGATCAGGATTGTTTAAAAGAAAAACACCATAGCGACTTTGCTAATTCTCTAGAACACTCCGAGATTGGTTTTGAAGAAAAAAAATGTATGTGTAACCTGCTGGATTTCATCAACCCAAACTCATGTCTGCAAAATATTTTAAATCACTGTTTTTCTATTATGTTTCTTCATCTCAGTTGCATTGCTTTGGAGCTCTCAATGGATTCTTCAAGAATTTGCCCTTGTTATTCTCAGGTATCTATTTTGCAACTCTTTGAAATTTGTTCATTCCACGACAGTGTCTTAGTGTTTTTTTTTGCATTGACGGTACTTTGCAAAAACATACATACGAGATGCAAGGATGTGTATCTATTTGATTCCATACAAATGATGGGTGCTGGTGGTGGCCAACTAGGGCATCTTCAAGGGGGGAGCCTGGGTTCTACGACTACAATGGCTCGGAGCAGATCAGCGCCACCTCCTCTAAGGGACATTTGATATGCCTATGATGTGCTTGACAAAATGAATAAGAGGAAGTGTTGTGATCACTTAAAAAATTTGACATTGTTCTTGCCTAGAATGATCTTTCTCTCCCTTAATTATTACTTAAATTAGCAGTTGCATCTAAATGATTTTTTAAGAGACATGTGCGTGTCACACGTGCATGGCTACTAATAAAAGATAAAAATACAAACGTAGCAGACTACTCATATAAAATATGTTCTAGAATTTAAAATCTAAAAAAACTAATGTCATCGTCGGACGCCAAGATAATTCGCTTCGCTTAGCTTAATCTGTGGCTCCCGCGTCACCCTACCCACGTGAGTCCCTATCCAAGAGTCTGCATCGCCCGAGTGTCAAGTATTATTCGTTTCGCCCCATCTTAATGGTGAGTGTGGTACGTGAACCCCGCACGCTCCCGCGTTGCCCCACCCAAGTGGGTCCGTGTCGAGTCCCACCTCTTCGCAAACAAATCATGCCCCTGCCCGTGCCCTAGCTCTAGCCTGCGTCAGCGGTGGTAGGCAACTATGACATGTTGCCGTGCGTAGTCCCGACATACCGAGAGCACGTGTCTCGCTATGGACACGGGCGACGCGATATGCTTGCGGCGGCTACGGCGCTCGCCGTGTACTCTGCTTTGACCGCACGTGCATGCCCTAGCTCCAGCCTGTGCTGGCGACGGCGGACACCTACAAACGCTCACCCCGCTCGCCCATCAGCGCATGCCCGCGCACGTGTGCTCACGCGTCTACGCCCTGCTCGCCTCGTGCAAGTGTGGCCGCGCATGTACACTCGCTTGCCCTCCTGCAAGAGCAATAACGAAGGAATGACATGCCGTGAGACAAACAAACAGAGTTCCTAGCCCCACGTAACATATGAGTTCGTTGCATGATGATTTGCTTGATGCCAGCACGTAACAATATGGCTCATTAGTCAACCATGTCCATGTAAAAGAAGGAAAACTGGAGCATTTAGAAATAGTTTAAGAGTCCAAATGCAAAACTATTTATTAGACTTTTATTAATTTTTGAAAATATAAAATAATAAAACACAAATAATAATAAAAAACGAAACCAATTTTATTAGGTTTATAAAAACCAAATCTACACAATATAGGTCATAAAGATCATAAAATATTTTATGTAATTAAATTTGTATATTTATTAATATGTTCGTCGAAATCATAAGCCGTGTGCATTGTTATAGATGTGGATAAAAAATTATTAATACGTTCATCTAAATCAGAACACACGTGCGTACAATAGACACAAATTCGTTACGGGCAGTGTAACAAAAAAAATGCGGTGGGGAGGGGTGTAGTGTTTTATTTTTTCTTTTTTGTTTCTGAATCTATCTAGGGTTTTCTTATCTATATATCTGCAGTAAAAAGAGGAACACCAACATATCCGCATCCACCTATCCGGTGTGAAAATGTACACCCAGATCCGCCTATCGTCCTCCGGCATGCCGTCGACTCTCCTGCGGGCTGCCCGTAGGGCATCACTCGCATCTCGCGCCGCTGCGATGGCCTCCCGCTCAGCGCGTGCGGCCGGCGTAGCCGCAGGCGCCGCTCGCGCCGCCCGCTTAGGCTCAGGTGTCTTATGTCTCCTCAAGAGGTGCCCAACTCGCGGCGAAGCCTCCATGAAGCCACATGACGGTGCTCCCAGCCGCTTCGCTTCCGCCGCCGATTACGCGCGTTTGCCAGGTAAACCAATCCCACCCTCTTCCTGATGCAGGGTTCCCAGCTTTCGTAGATAGGGTATAACGAGGGGGTTCCCAGTTTTTGTAGATAGGGAGGACTAGGACTAGGAATCCATCTATCTCAATTTTTTTGTGCGCGCGCGACAAACAAAATTGCATGCAATTCGCTGTGCGTTCATGAGATTACTAACTCTTATGAAACTGTCGTAGATGATGCTAAGACCCCGACGGACATGGACCTTGAGTCGGATGAAGCTCTACGCTCCTTATATGAGCGCTGGTGCAAGGCTTTCAACAAGGAACGTGACCAACGTGACCATGCCGAGATGGATCGCAGGTTCAAATTATTCAGATATTCTGCAAAGTATGTGCATTACTGGAACACTTATGTTCCTAAAGATCCAGAGGAAGCAGCGATTTACCTTGGTAAAAGAAGAGAGGCCGAATTACTTCTTTCAAAAGACGAAGACATCTCACACTTTGATGAGTGCTATCTGCCAATAGAATTAGGTGCATTCGCTGATGGGGGAGATCCATATTTTAATGAACGTGACATGAGCTTATTGAAGGCAATAGAAGAGCCGGATGTTAAAGCATCCTTATGGAAATCCCAGACCTTGAATGAGATGAACTGAACCCACCGGATGGCTCCACTGCAATAAGTTAGCCTTTGCTGTTCCAATGTGTACTAAATTATGCTTCCATGTGTGCTAAGTTATACTTTCATGTGCACTAAGTTATACTTCCATGTGTACTAAGTTATGCTTCTGTTCTTTTTCTCTAAGGGGTCATGATATTTTCCATATGCTTCCAGCTGAGCAAAGTGTCCATTTTAGTCTTTTATGTTTATAAAGACACAAGAGTTCAAACAGATCAATATCAGTATGGAGTTAGTAATATATGGCAGTTGTTTGAACATTAATTCGTTGGGCATTATGGTAAAATAAGTGAATTTTATGGTGCTTGGAAAAAAGTAGAGTCATCCATTTGGAAGATCATATGGCTATAAAATAAGAACAAATGTAGAGGAACTTAAGTTGTAGGCTGGAACCTAAAATATGTGGGCTAGGGAAGGTTAGGATTTATTTCTAAAATAAATTTGAAGGGCAGAATAGTACTTTCTGCCCCCTATCTCCTTGTGCGAGCTCTATCTCCATGTCTCCGCAGCTCCCTTCCTCTCCATCGCGGGCGGCGTGGCTCGCCGAGTGCGGGGTCCGGTGCGGAGGCTCCCAACGTGTGCGGCCCCAAGTGGGAGGGCTCCACAACTCCCTCTCCTAGCACGGTGGCACGACAACGGCGCTTGCACTAGCTAGAGCTAGATCTAGATTGGGATCCACAGCAACTAAGTTGTGCTTTGGCATAGATTTGGACATCCTCAGATTGACTAGGATACAGTAATCCCCGCATTTAGTTTGGGACACGAAAACAGGCCAAAATAATTTTAGTTGCTGGGTCCCCTGTTACTTCTGTTTAATGAACTTAGCTCTATGCTCTTGGATATTGCATGCTTGCAGCCCAATCTCAAATAAAAAAGTTCAACGGAGTAGATGAGAATTGTACAGGAAGAATGATGATGTATCATTCACTTGCAGTGCCATTTATGAAATTTTGACTACTTAAAAAGAGTTTGATTCTGTGCTTACAAAATTGATGTGCTTTTCATTTTCTTACAGAGCATGAAAAAAGTGCAACAAAGGAAGCCATTTTACATTCTTGAAGAGGTCAGCGCTCGTCAATCTTTTTTTTTAACAAACAACGCTCGTCAATCTTGGTCCACAGTATTTAATTGTCTTTCCCAGTAGATAATTCTAGTGCATGAATCTATCTTAGATAATTCTAATACAGTAGTACTATGCACTGTCTAAGTTTTCTGTAAATGAAAAAAAGCCCATGACACTTGCCAGCCTTGACACAGTGTTCATTCTGTAATTTTCATTTACGTGGGCTGGGTTAAGAAATTTAGACATGTTCAAAGCTTGTTCATGATTTGCTACACTGGCATGAAAATGGTAGATCAGTCGAGGACAGGGTTGCAGCATACTAATGGGATGGAGACCTGTAGATCCATTTGAAATTAGTGTTTGACGTAAACAGAAGGGTGGTAGAGTGTGATGTGCTCATTTTTTATTTTAGAGGATTAATACTTGTATGGAGCCAAAAAAAAACTATTTTAATACTTTTTTCCTTGTATTTTTGTCTCAGTGCTTTGCCTGGAGCTACTTGAAATGTGCTCCACTGTAATGTCCTTTTCAACTGAGATGTTTGACTTGAAATGCTCCTCTTGGTTTGAAAATTAAAAAATATGAGATTGTCGACAGGGGATAAGAAACAGAAAAATGAAAAGGAATTGCTGACAAGTTGGACAAATCAACAAATATGATCTTGGTGGCCAAACAGGAATCACCCAAAAGAGTTTAGCTGCCAGGTGAATCACACTGAAATTGACATTTACAAGTTGGGTGCATGTCTTACATCAAGGATTGAATTGTCCACTAAATTGTGAGGAATCGCACAAAAACAAATCTACACAGTAGGATCGCTAGATTTGTTTTTACACGGCTTGCAACTAGAGGAAGGTAGCAATCTTCAGTGCGCTCCAGGCCCTCCATAGGAAGAAGGGCTGGTAGAATTGAAAAGAAAACGGAAAGGAAGGTTAACTAATAGTATGTCTGAGACATCCAAGTCATGGAGACATACTATTTGTTGATGCAGCGCATGACAGCAACATTTCAGATAATATTGCAGATGATATATTCTCCTACTGCACCTGCCAGCTTCTTGCAAACATCATGGAACTAACTGATCAGTGAGTACAGTCACAAGCCAAATAATAATGCAGTTACATATTTTGTATGGAAGAAAAAAGAAACAGAGTCAATTAATAGATCCAACTTGAATTAGCTGAACATAAGCTAACTGCTCAGTTTAAAAAAATGAGGAAAACTAGTCGCAACATGCAACTAGCATTAGGATATATTTAACATGGCAGAAAGGAATTCTTATTGCCTAGCACACAAGTCCTGCAACTACTTTTGTGAAGACACATTGCTTTGAAGCAAACAAATCTGAATAAGAAAAATTTTAGATAAACTTGCATACCCTTTGACCATTACAGCTGCTTATAGGGGCTCATGTAAAACTAGCTGGGAAGGTAATAGGCTTTGTGTTCTTATTCAGCACTAATAAGCTCCAGAGGCATCCCCAGACATTTATGGGGACAAATATCTATCATTGGAAGTATATATTAGCTCCTAAGTGGAGTGGTGGGTACTAGAAAATCTGTATACAGAACACTAGATGCATTGATGCTAACCATTTGTCATGTTAAACATATTTTGACAACACTTTCGATCCACGACCTTTTGATTTTAGGATTGAATTCACCATGTTGGCCTGGTAACTCTTGGCTCTGGAGAGTGGAATTGAATGTTATTTTGTCATTTTCTACATTAGAAGTGTATGCATAAACATTAATCACCTGCAAAAATTGATAAGAAAACATATAAGCAACGAGGTGGCAAAAAATGTACACATGGGCAATCAAGCATACTTACGTCATCATATAGCCATCCATCGTTGATATTTGGCTTTAAGAAACTAACTGTAAGAGGAATTTGCACAATATCAACCACAACAGTAAGAAACTAACTGTAAGAGGAATTTGCACAATATCAACCACAACAGTATTCATAACTATGCATGATAAAACGTATTGCATCTTTGTCATCCTTTGTTAGGGTGTAGTCGTTGTCAAAACCTGCTAGTCAAACATATTGAATGATGTAATTAGTCTTCTTCCTAAAATTTGTGTTGTGGTTAGAATTTAGAAATGATGTTGAAACAGATCCTTACCAAGATATTCGGTAGAATCAGTTTTGTCCTTGTCACTAGTAAATAAATAATGTGTTGTGCTTTGGTCAGAGATGTCACAGCCTCCGGTCTTGTGTAGTAGTGGTTTGCTAAGTAGAAGCTATCCCCTCAACGTTTGCCTCTAATTTGTTGAATGTTTCTGACATTTTACTACATTCAGGAATGTCAGGCTAGACGTTTTTGGATGTATGGGAGAATGTTGGATTCTTGGCTGCCGTCTGTTGAGCTGGTACATGTTTCAGTGACATGTTGGATTTGAATAAATCCTTCATTGGCTTATTGTACCCATCGAAGCTGTGATATGTTTCATTAGGGGAAGCTGCAAACATCCTAGCTGAATTTGTAAAGACTTTCTGTTGTTCAAGCGGTGTGCATGAAGTATGTTGTAAAGGCTTTCTGTTGTTCAAGTTGGTACATGTTTCAGCGATATGTTGGATTTGTAAAGGCCTTCTGAAAATAAAAAAGGTGGGCTGAGATGGTCAAATGTCTCAATATGTGGCTGCACTCGGTAATATGTGGCTGCACTCGGGATAGGGTTGGGGTGGCACCAATTGAGGAGAAATTGATTCAACATCGGTTGAGATGGTTTGGACATGTCCAACGGAGGCCTCCTGAGGCGCCGGTGCGTAGTGGAGTTCAAAAGCGGGCCGATAATGTAAAGAGCGGTAGAGGTCGACCTAAACTAACTTGGGACGAGTCCGTTAAGAGAGATCTTAAGGAGTGGAATATCTCCAAGGATTTGCTATGGACAGGAGCACTTGGAGATTGGCAATCAACGTGCCTGAACCGTGACCTCTTTTTGTCTTGTGCCCTTTATGTCTCTTTTTGTGTCTCCCTGTTTCTCGTCTCTTTTGGGTTTTATCTCTAGCCTACCCCAACTTGCTTGGGACAAAAGACTATGTTGTTGTTGTACTCGGTAATTTGACATGTAAGTATCACCTGTTCATATCGATGACCCTTCGTTACTGAATTTTTGTCGGTGTATGCATAATGAAGTTCCTGCAAAAATTGATATGTGTTGGTAAATTTTGACTGGCATATTTGTTAATTTAATGTGTACAACGCATACCTTCACATCCCTTCTCATTTGTCCAATCTCATCTTCGATAGTAGAGAGCCTAGTACGCAGACCACCATCCAATCTCTGATCACCAACTCTTGTATAGACCGAAATTTTTGAAACATTGTCTTTTTTCCATCTGCATAACACAACACTCCATTGACAACTGATTTTTTGTGATGGCTTCAAATATCGTTTCCATCTGGGATAGAAATATAGATGTTTATCATATGAATTACGATTCACATTAATACAACCAGGGTATTAGAAAAGTAGCGAGATGGCTTGTTCTTACTTGTTGGTTGCTCGTATCTTGACAATGATCAAGATGGGTGCCCCTTTCAGTAGGCTGTATTCCTTGTCCTGTTTTTGGTGCCTGAGAACTTGAAGTGTGTCCAGGAAGGATCGGTGAAGAAAGACACTCAATAATCTTGCATTAGTAATCATATATAAGTGATAGAAATATAAGGCAGCAAGCATGAGACATAGTTGCATGAAGTTACCACTCCCCCGTCTATGTTGTCAGCCTGATAAGCATCCATTCTAAGATTTGCGTTTCGCTCATCCCACCATTCCATCAGTGGATGAGGCACAGGAAAGTAGGAAACACCGTGGTTGCTGTAAGCATGGACATGCTCCCAATACCAGTAGTAATAATCAAACGGATAAACATTGTGAGATGTAGCACTTGCAGCAAAGCCAAATTACCTTGAAGATTTTTGTGCGTTCCCTCTTTGAAATTTTGTAAGCAGCTCAATAAATTACACAATGTGAATTGGCCCCAGTTAAAGTGTGGAATGTCATCACTCTTTTATCTATTGCCAAATATTTAGAATGAACATGCTATTTCATAGTAGGTGCCAAAATACGTCCGATGGTGTACAAAATAAATTGATGTATGAAGTGATCATCAGGGTACTTGGACTTATGCTCAAGAGCCTTTAGAGTAATAGGATTGTCACCTGGGGATTGGCTTTTGTATGCATAGAACAATTCTTTATTGATCTTTATATTGTGTTTTTTTAGGCAATTGATCTTTATATTGTCCTGAACTACTATATCACTGCCATCAGCCATTCGAAGCAATACCTTGTAGTTAAGAGTCCTCTGGAAAAGCAGAATCCCCGAAATCACTTTCCCTACTGCTACGTTGAAATGAAAATGCCCGCCTCCAATCTGCTTAGTTAGACCAGACTCTCAGAATTATGATTGTTGAGTTAGCCAAGTGAGGGGTCCGTTCAGCCCTCAGATGCCTCGGGACAGAGTTACTTTGGGGATGTGGTATACATCTGATGGAGTCATAGGAAGGTGAGTAACAGGGATTATTTTTTTAATTTCCATGTTATACCTGCTCACAATCTTTGTCAGCATCGTATGGTGAAGAGGTATTGGCTTGGATGGTCTTGGCAAAGAGTTACCTCCTCACAATCTTTGTCAGCATCCTCCAAAACCAATCTTCCTAATGACGGTCTTGTGTGCATCAGATAGACCTTGGATGGTCTTGGCGTATCTACTGGGTGAAAACAATCTTTATATCTCCGCACTGCCAAGGTAGGATCTGCTATTAGATAGTGCATTTTACTTATTGGACCCCATTTTTTAAGTGTTCGGAGACCAACACATACCTGTGCTTCGGTTTCAGCTTGAATTGTAGACTTTTGAGATGGAGACCGAGTTGCATTCTGATACTGTACTTGCTTAGGCACACTGGTTTCATTCAATAGTGAACACACTTCTGCTTATGAAATTGAATGAAGTAAGTTGTATGTGTTGCATATGTGCAGTTCATTGATACATAGAAAACTACAACTAGTGATTTAGGATACATATTGGTTCCATCTAGATTTATCTGAACATTCTGATGAACACTGAAGATGTGAGTGGGTCTCCTTATATTGGATGGGATCATTTCTATCAAATGCCATTTTTTCTCTGAATATGGTGCTTATTGGTTCATACTAGACTTCAGGGCAATTCAATGATTACAGAACAAAAAAAGAATCTCGTGGTTGCCAGATAGATGTTGTTAAAGCCCTGATAGAACTATCCTGCCTGATTTCCCTTGGTTTTAGTAAGAAAAGAAAACTGTGAAAAGGCAGGCATACACATACCTATACGTCAAGGCACTGAGATTGCGGTTTGACTGATGTGGCATCGCTGGATTCAAGTTGAACAACATCTGCATAAAGGGGACACTAGAGTATGTCCGTGAATGCTGTGAAGGCAGCCTCGCACGCCTAGATGTCGAATACATTGACCTCTATTACTTGCACTGCATCGATCAGTAAGTGCCCATAGAGGAAACTGTGTGTATCTGTGCCTTGACATTGTAAACTTGACTCAGCAAGCAGGAAAGGTTTGCAAATCTGATAGCCACTTTCTTATACGAGGTTAGATGAGTGAGCTCAAGGAGCTGGTCCAAGAAGGGAAAGTGAAATGCATTGGCATGTCTGAAACAAGCATGGATACCTATATACCATAAGGCGCGCTCATTCGGTTCACCCTCTCACTGCAGTGCAGATAGAATGGTCTCTATGGGCCAGGGATATAGAGGAAGCTATAGTTCCACTATGCAGGTATGTCTTCTTGGTTCTTGCAATGATATTTTGAATTCAATGTTCTTATTACTGTATCATCTGTGCCACTTGGGATGCTTCCATTTATCTAATTCATAAAATATCTTCTTTTCAATTGCAACAAATACTAGAAACGTCAGTTCATGTCATAGTCCATCACATCATACATATTGATTCCATCTAGATTCATCTGAACATTCTGATGAAGTACAGGAGGCTAGGTTGAAGACTGATATAATGATGTGATACTACACCGTGAACTCTGAAATTTGTCATTTGATTCGCCAATGGAGAACAGCCAATCTAGATTAAAATTGTCTTATCATTTCAAGTTTATCAGAACGTGAATGTGCTCACCTGATGGCCATTTGTTTCGCAGGCACCTGCTGTTTCTAAACTAAACCTGCAGATTTATGAAACAAGTGTAAATGACAAATAGTAATTCAATAATCACTAGAAATTAGGCACGGTGTTGCTGCGCACCTACCTATGCTGAGCTGGCTTGCAATACATTGAATCATATAAAGACTATTAGTGCGCTAATGTAACCATCATCAAATAGAAGAACTGTATACACATTGATGTAAATAAGGATGAAAACGGTCGGAAACGGTTGAAAACGGACTTACGATATGGAAAAACGAAAACGGTCGGTTCGGGATATTTCTACATTTAGCAATTAAAGAGTACAAAAAATGGTTGAAAATGGTTGTGAAACCAATTGAAACTGACAATTTTTTATGTTAAAAAACGGTTCATAATATAGAAAACGAAAACGGTCAGTTCAGAATATTTCTGTTCCGTTTTCATCCCCAGATGTAATGATGTGTCAATTCAGTGATGCATGGTATTAGAGGAGTAATGAATCATGTATATTTCTAGAGGGAAATATAATTATGGCACCTCTAGTGACAGTGACATCAGGGAAGCAATAAAAAGGACTTAAAATTAGGATATACTGTCCCAAAATAACTGTCTCGTTTGCGTTTCCCAAGAAACAACTTTCAGCCTATTCGCTTGAGATTATCAGCCAAATCAGCCAGCCAACCAACAGTGTTTTTCTCTCACAAAAATCAGCCAGCAGTACTTTTAGCCAGACAAATCAGCCCAAGCGAACAGGCTGTTTGACTAAATACTCCCTCATTTAGAAGTCGTTTAGGACATGATTGTGCTTACCAAGGAGTAATTAATTAGGGGTATTTTTCCCTGTTAGCCTCTATTAAATACGGCTGCGGGTGCATTTCATACTAGAAATAACCAAGGCCTACATGGCTAGTGCAGTGTCTGCAGTGCTGAGGTCCCGGTTCGATACCTGGCTGGGACTACTTTAAGTTGCTATTAATGTTTGGAGATTACTGGTTTGTAATAACCAATTTCCTGATTGGCAGGGCATATGGCGTGGCATAAACTTGGTCCGGTGGAGCCCGAGCCGGTGGAGCCGACCATCGGCGGGCACCCGACGAAGCGAGCACGGACTCCCTATATAAATCGCTACCCTTCGGCTCCCTCTCCCGCTCATCTCATGCTTTGCTTTTCAAGGTACTATCCTCGTTCCCTCTCTTTCTCATGCTTTGCTTTTCGAGGTGCTATCCTCGTTCCCTCTCTTTTGTTGAAATTTGTTCAAATTAGTTATTTTTCTTACTTGTTTATTTACTCGGTTGATCGAGCCTCACCAGCAGCTTCCATGTCTCTTCCCCTTCCTTCAAATTCAAATTAGTTCCCTCCCTCTGAATGCGTGAGTCTCTGCTTTGCGAGTTAGTTGAAATGGGGAAAAATGGGGAAAATGGGGAAAAATCACAGCTTCATTTGATGAACACATCGTAGTCAAGCACGAAAATGGGGAAAAATGAAGAACACATTGAACGAAAATCACAGCTTCATTTGATGAATCCCAGAGGACACAAGGAGGATTCGGGCCTCCTTTCCCATCTCAAAAATCTCAGTTTTACACAACCACGAATTTCTAGTTGTGGACCTCTCTCATGAGCACTAGAAGAGCAAACCCTAGGTGGAAGGAGAAAATAAGAGAATGGGGAGAGAGGTGAGGGAGATGGGGGGCTCCCTCATCTTATTTAATAGGGCTATTACACATTCACCGATTTGCCCCTGGATACAAATGAGCCAAACCATTTAGCCAAAGGGCGTAAAGGTCCAACCCGGTCTTCATCTTGATCCGACGGCCACCACGCCTCCTCACCGGTAGCTTCGCCTCGACGCGACCTCCCCGATGCCGCCACGTGCCGTCCATTCCTCCTCGGAACCTCCGTCCGGGTTTTGAGGCCCAAACCCGTAAACCCGCCTCTGATGGTTTTGAGGCCCAAACCATCAAACCGCTCCGCGAGTAGCGTACTCCATACGCGTCCCCCGCCATCCGACGCGTGTCACCTCCACGGTCAACACGGTCACTCCCATGTCTTCTCGCGCTTGTCGATGTCCCAAGTGTCAGCCACCGCGGCTAGCCACCCAGCCTCTGGGTCCCTCGGTCCAAGCCTCACGTCTGTCCTTCACCCCTCCGGTCCATCGGCACGGCACGTCCTCCATGACCTTCACCTCGCCGTCGGCTACCGCCTCCGTGCTCCACACATGCACAACACAATCCAAGAGACATGTCGCACACAAGGCTTTCGCCAAGGTAGGGTTAGTCACCACTCAACCTACTTCGTGGATCACATTGACAATCACTCATCACAAAACGAACACACAAGGGTACTTGTCAACCTTGTGTTCGCAGGTAGAATGTATCCTCCATTTTCTTTAGAATCTCCTCCACAGCTTCAAATCTCAAGGCACCCAACAAAGTCAGGTGAGCAATGACCTCACCAAATTGTGTTGGAGCTTTAGGAAGGTCAATGCCAATGTCATCCAGCAGAGCACTGTATAACAAGCAACCGGCTTCCAGGTCTTCAGTCTTGAAAATTTTCTTCGTGTACAGATGCTCGAGTAGCCTAACGAGAGGATCAACAAAATTGGTGCCTTTATCTAGAGCAGGATTGACAGCTTCTTTAACAATTTCTGGGTAGTAACCAGGACTCTGCAACTCCTTGATACATTGTTGTGCTTCATCTAAAATACGTATGCCGAAATACTCCTCAAGAAGAGAGATTGTTTTCTTCTGAAGGTCAGCAGAGCTCCCAAGCATTGGCTGGTTTCTCAGGAGCAGGGGCAACATCTGGTGCTGCATTTAATGGTTTTGGTGATGGTGTGGTTTGAGCTGGTGCTGGCCCAGGAGTAAAGCTGAGGACAAGATGGTGGAACACCAGTTCCCAAAAGTGCACTCTTGCCGATTAGTGCTGTGCTACTGCCTTGAGGAAGAAGCCACGTGTTAATAGATGATGCCTTTTGAACTGTTGATGGCTTATTAAGCAACGGCCCCTGGTTGCGAATCGAGTCACCTCTTGGCATTGATCTAGAACAGGGAACTTCCCAGTTATCATTGTCCAACCCAGGCATTCTAGGCATCTTTCTTGAACCAGGCATTCCAGGCATCATACCTCCAGTTCCTGGGAGATTCATCAGAAACCCACCTCCAGGCGAAAGGGGCCCTCCTGGTGACCTATGGCCATTCCTAATGACAGATGCTGCTCCAGGTCGTAATCCAAGATTCTTTTCTGCCTCAGAGTGAATTTCACTGATTGTCTTGGCCTTAATCTGAATGTCACAAACAGCATAGATATCATAACAATTTTACAAGGAACTGAAAGTGTGGCTATGTTCTGTGACCTATGTATGATATACGATACCAAGAATGTTCTAAGTGATGCATCAATATCACAGATTCATTATATGCATCCAAAATCTAGAGTCAAGCATTAACTTCAGTAAAATTCATGCTGGCATATCGAAGTAACAGAATGATTCTAAGCATGCCATTCAGTCACATAGTACATGTGAGATCAAGGTATTAATGCCATTACAAATCCGAGGAATGTAAGGTAGTTAAATCATATATATACAGTAGAGTGATTTAATTACCTCCTCACGTTGAGGCACCCAGTTATTTGATCGGAGATCAATCACATCATGAACCATAAACCTCAATCGTGGTGCGAGCTGGGGATTCATTGTTAGCTCCTTCATCTGGATGAAGTAGGTATTATTAATCCGCCGAGACTTTGGGTTCTCATCAAGCTGTTTACCAATCGTACTGAAGAAACGACAGATAGCCGCGACATCTTCCTCTTCAGGGCATGGTTTCTTATCGGGCCCAGACCCCAATAGCTCCTGCATACAAAGAATGGATCAGAAGAGTTCTCACTGGATAATAGAGGTACTTTTGTTAGTTCCTGGTATACCATGACAATGTGATGAACTATCTCCTCAGGAACCATTTTTTGCTTGAGTAGCTCACCAATTAGCTGAATATTTCCAAGTGTTCTAAGTTTGACCAACCGTTCTTTGTCCCTTCTCTCCATCTCTTGGTCACGGCCAGTTATTTTAGCAATCTCAGCCCTTAAGCTGCTAGCACCTTCAAAGGCTTCCTGACAATTGTTCAATAGCACATGCTTGAATGTGATCTCTTTGCCACTTGGCTCTTCAGGAGGGAATGTAGGGAGCTATTCATTGAGATCCGCGACGAGGAGGTGGTTGAGGTGGCCATCGGCGGGGGAGGAGAGGGTGGGCGGCGGGCCCAGGACGGGCGCCGGCACGGGGGAGGGGGCGCCGCCCCTCAGGCGGCGGCGGGGAGCCAAACGTCGGCTAGGGTTGCTCGCATCTTTTGGCCATCTCCTCACAAAGGTAGTTACCCAAGGAGGAAAGGAAATGGAATAGCCTTGACAAGTTATTGAAAACCAAAAGCGGGAAGCACTATGTATGTCTTAAGAAGGAGAGATATGATACGGATTATGCCATTACTAACTGCAATATAGTAGGATAGACATTGTTCTGCATTTTGTCTTTGTATATATATTCATAGCTCAAACCTTTATGTAATAGTTTGGCAATTTGGATTTGACACTACTAATGCAGGACGAATTCCTATGATCATGCATTTGTATATATATTGATCCTATTCTATTACAAATGAGTTTATGCAATTTTTCTTGATGCTAAAAACAAAGAAATTATTGGTGCTTTCTGAAAACTAAAAGGTTAGCTGGCTTTCTTGCATTTGACACATACATTGTTACAGCATTTTCACTTTATGTCCTGTATTGGAGCTTTGTTTAACACAATTATTGCGATGTCAATGACAAGAAGCAATTTAATGTATATGCAACCTTCCTGGGCATATGTCATTGCTAATACTTTCTTGTTGCTGCTGGTACAATGTGGTGTGAGTGATATAGCCTAGATCAAGCTGCAATGCAGTTGGATATATTGATAGATATGTTTTGGGGGATTAATCATCTCTATACACAGTCACTCTGGATCTGATCAAAAGTACAAAACAATTCTTAGTACCTGTAATTGATTTTTTTCCTCAATCACAATGCAATTACTGCTCCATTTCAAGGGAACTTTGCTTCCACTTGTGGGTTTTTAGGAAATGCATTGTGGTCAAGAAAATTTCTAATATGCACACTCACCTTGAGAGAATAAAGCACTCGCTTTTGTTGGGCTTTCCAGTCCTTGTGCATGGAATTCTCATGCACTTCACTAAGGATGCTTATCCATGATATGTTGAGACATGGACTCAAATTTACAATCCTTGGACTCAGTTTTTGCATGAATTGCTCCATTCTTGTATCTGTCCCAATCAACAAGATGGTACAACTTCAACCATGTCTGCTTTATAGGCAGTGAGGCACGAATTGTTCTTCCAGCTTTCTGTATACTGGTATAGTTCATGCCTACAATGTAGGCACAGAACTTTAGTACTTGGATGGTTTCATCAAAAGATACAAAAATTGGAATGTTATTTTGTTCCCCTAGTTATGTAATGAACAATACAAGTAACTGTATGCTTACCTCTTTTGATTTCAGTTATATCTCTCGGATTTATCTCATTCCATGGCAACAATCCGTAAACAAATTTGAATTACCGTAGTCTTATTTTTGTTCCTGCTGCAACACATGGATATAAACCTAGTACTGGATATAATTGCTAGCTTATACATTGACGAACAATGCATGAACAATAGTGATAAATATTTTAAATTTTGGACACATAACAATACTCACCTTTTTTTTCGTCGTAATGTTCAATGAATTAGTGTTCGAACAGCTGCCATATATTACTGTCTCCATACTAATCTTGAAAGGTTTGAGCTCTTGTGCCTTTAAATGCAGAAGACTAAAATAGACACTTTAATCAGATGGAAGCATATGGAAAACATCATTACCCCTTAAAACAGATGTTACAGAAGCATAACATAGTAGACATGGTAGTATAACTTAGCACACACGGAAGCAAAAGTACATGGAACAGCAAAGCCTAACTTATTGCATTCGAGAGATCTGGCGAGTTCAAATCATCTCATTAAGCAAACTACTCTATTATGACATCTTTGACAGCACTGCATGCTTCACTCGCTTCGATTAGCTTCAACAAGTTATAATCGCATTCACGAAGAAATGGATCGCCCCCGTCGGAGAGTCGACCTAATTGATATGGCACATGCCACTCATCAAAGTGTGAGACGTCTTCGCCCTTTGAAAGAAGTAATTTGGCCTCTCTTCTTTTCTGAAGGTGAATGGCTGCTTCCTCTGGATCTTCAGGAACGTAAGTGTTCCAGTCGTGCACATACTCTGCATAATATTTGAATATTTTGAACCGGCGAGCCATCTCGGCAGGGTCGCGTTGCTTCTTGAAAACCTTGCACCAGCGCTCATATAAGGCCCATACAGCTTCATCCGACTCCATGTCCTTGTCCGTTGGAGTTTTAGCATGATCTATGACAGTTTTATGAGAATTAGTAGTGTCAAGAACGCACAGCGACTAGCATGCAATTTGGCTTCTCGCGCGAGCACAAATAATTTATGAGATGGATGGATCCGTAGCCCTCCCTATCTACGAATACCGGATCCCTGCACCAGGAAGAGGGTGGGATCGGCTTACCTGGCAAGTGCGGGTAATCGGCGATGGAAGGGAAGGGGCCGCCACAAGCAGGGCAGCTCTTGAGGGGGCACAAGACCCCTGAGCCTAAGTTGGCTGCTGCGGCTACGCCGGCCGCACGCGCTGAGCGGGATGCCATCGCAGCGGCGCGAGATGCAGCTGCCGCAGCGGCGCAAGACGCGAGCGACGCTTTACGGACAGCCCGCAGGAGAGTCGACATTGTCGCCATGGCGGGGTGCTTTGGTTGCTGCAGATCTGAGGATAAGAAAAGAGATTAGATCGATTATTTGTATTGTATATCCTCCGCAGTTTTATCAAAATCCGTCTACAATTAGGTAGGGATCGCCTAGCCCAGCTTATTTGGGCCCAAAGCCCAATGGCAATATTTCCCCCTTCTTATGGTCTAGGCCTGGGGCTACTGTCATTGGCGAGGCGACGGTGTGGTGTCGTCGTCCTCGTTGGCGCCGGCTCCGGTTCCGTCGCTTTCGTTGTTGAGGATCCTGAGGGCCGGTTTAGATCCGAAATTTTTGGCAAAATGACACTGTAGCGCTTTTCGTTGTTATTTGGTAAATATTGTCCAATCATGGTCTAATTAGGCTTAAAAGATTCGTCTCGTCCATTTTGTCTAAACTGTGTAATTAGTTTTATTTTTTACCTATATTTAATGCTTCATGCATGTGTCTAAAGATTCGATGTGACGGGGAATCTAAAAAATTTTGCAAAATTTTCTGGGAACTAAACAGGGCCTGAACTCGAGCACGGACGTGTACTGGTTCGTGGGGCTGGAGCCCGCTGGACCCTGCACCACAAAGCAAACATGTTGGTCTCGGTATGGATGCTGACGGCGGATCCACCGAAGTTGGGGCTGCTTGTGCGGGATACGGTAGAGAACGGGAATCGTTCTGGGAGGAGGGGAGGGACTCCATCCGCGCTGAGATGAGGGACATCCCATCGGGCCTGTCGCCGTAACCTGTGAGTGGATCCACCGGCGACGAATCGGCTCCGTATCCCACAACCGTGGAAACTCTGCCGTGCACTCGCCTCACAACACGACGGAGACGTCGAGGGAATGAGGGCGCAATGGGGCTGCTAGGGCGGTGGGTGGGAGCGGAGGAGGCAAGGGAGGGGGTGAAAGGATCCGGGCTGGGACACAGTCACGAAGCGAAATGCGAAGGCAAGAGGCAGCGGATGTGGCAGAGGAGGCGAAGAACGCAATAGACAGCAGAGGAACGTGCGGCCAACGATTTTCTCCGCCCAGACGGGTGGGGAAGGCCACCGGACAGCCACCGCGCACCACCGACGCCACCGAGGACGGCCGACTGGCCGAGAGACCCGCATCGATTAGCAGTGGCGAATCCAGCCAGCAAACTGACCTAGGACGGACTTATATACTATAAAATTTTGGCACAGCACAGGGCACGAGCTGGAGCTTAAGGCTAGGGTAGGCAGTCTGCAGAGCTGGGCCGGCCGACGGCCGCCGAGCCGCATCCATCGAGGGCCGAGGCGCGGGGCGGGGCTACAGGCCACAGACGAACGGCGGCTGGTGGGAGCTCCGAGCGGACGGGGGCTAGGGGGACGTGGGAAGGCGAGGGAGTTGCCGAAAGCCGGAGCGGCGGCGCCGAATCGGCGGGCGCTGGACGCGGACGGGATCGTGGGATGGCGAGGGAGAGATTGTAGGCCATGGCAGCGCGACAGTCATCTGGTCGCGGGAGCCCGGAGCTGGAACGGGCGAGGGCGAGCGGCTGTGGCCTGTCGTGGTGCTGCCTTCCCAGGGCCACTTAGCATGGGCGGCTGGGTATCTCTTGGGCTGTTGCAAACGCCGCGGCCCAGTTTCAGGTAGCGAGGCCCATGACGCCCTCTATCTCCGCCTCGTCTCGAACTGAATGGAAGCAGCGCCGCCATCGTCTACAACCTCGGCTCCTGGCCTCCTCAGCCTCCCCGCCCTCGCCGGTCGCCAATTCCAGGGATAGGGAAGGGGTGCCCGGCCGAAGGGACCTAGGGTGGCCACCCTAGCTTGACCTAGTGGTGGCTCCGCCTCTGTCGATTATGACGAGCACAATGATATCCAATTTCGTAGCTAAAGGCACAGTTCTCTGCACTTCCCCTGACTTTGGAGCACAGGGAACTGTGCCCAAGTGACTGTGGAAGCAAAGGACATTGAGAAAAGGAAATTGTCAATGACCAGACGTTCGATGGGACAGAATTTCGTCGGACGGTATCATGGACACACATCCACCGAACGGCCTAGCAGAATGGCCCATCAGAAAACGCCATCACGTGACCCCGGCTTCGATCACCAGCCCGCCCACCCACCGGTGCTTGTGATGCGCCATTCGTTGTTGCACGCGTGTGTCCGTCCTCGTTCGCCTCGTCCCACCCCGCACATGTATCTCACCCTGCGTCCGCTGCTCCTTCCCCTGATCCCTTCTGCTCTCTCCACACGGCGAGACCCGAGAGTCGGGATGAGAACAAGCACGCCCCTTCTACAGGACCCCAGGTGCACCGTACGCCCTATCCACTGGCCCCCGACTCGCCGCACCCCTTCCCTGACGCCCGGGCCATGCCCTCATGACTTCCTGAATATACCTCTTGAAACACTTGCAACATGAAACACTTAAATGCAACATAAGTCTAAAGCAGATGAAACATTCGGAACATACACTTGCAACATGTGTGTGAAACATATGCAACATTTAGGTAAAACACTTGTAACTTGCAACATCAAAACACTTATTGCAACATAAGACTGAAACAACTTAAACATTTCAAACGTACTCTTGCAACAGATGTGTAAAACATGTGCAACATCCAGATAAAAAACGCATACAACATACATCTAAAATAGATGAAACATTTTAAACAAACGCTTGCAACATGCCTCTGAAACACTTGCAACATCCTGATGTACTTTCGCAATATCCATATGAAACACTTACAACATGCATCTGATAACATCAAAAACACTTGAAACATACATTTGCAACATAGGGGGAGGGAGAGGCTAGGGCCGGTTGATTTCGGCATTGGAGTGGGAGCCAGCGCCGAGCGGCAACGTGCAAGCACCACCAGCATGGGCGACGCTCGTGGGTGCACTTGGTTCTGTGGGGATCGACCTGAGGCGTGAGATGGCACCACCAGCATTAGCGGAGGCGGGCAGCACACCCGACAGCTCGGGTGGGCGCACAACGGGTGGGACTGCAGGAGCAAGGAGCGTGAGGCTTGGGTGGGGCACGTGATGGGCAGGAGCGAGAAGCAAGCAGAGTAGGATGAGGCCGCATGGGGAGAGATGGCTGCTACGGCGAATGCGGAGTGGGATGGGCTGACGGGCGTACGACGCTGTGAAGCATGCGATGGGCAAGCAAATAGGAAGATATTTTGAGATGAAGGAGACGTACAGAGGAGGAGGCAAGCTTGTTGGGCCGGTAGTATGCACGCTGGCCCAGGAAATAGCGTTCGATTGGACGGAGCCCGACCCTGAGCATTACCGTTGAGAAAAAGGCTTCTTGCCCTCTGTTTGAGAGATTGAGGAGAGGTTTTAGGAGGATTGAGAAAAAAAAAGAAAAGATGATTAGAAAAAGGACTGCTACAGTAATTTTTCCATAATTTTTCCATGTCATTCCCTATATGACAGTTTTTAGTGAAAGCGGATTGCTCAATCCGATCTCCATTTCTCTTTCCTTGAAAAGTTGCTATAGCTATAGGGGATTGTGAAAGATTCTAAGTGGCTCGAGGGGGATGAATAGTCTAATAAAAATCCTATAAATTGACTAGAGCAACTTGTTAGACAATAAGATGGCGAAATAGCAATTTGCTCTAACTCTACTTTTACCACTAGCAAGCCACCTACACAATGTTAGTCACTACAAGCTGCATGACCTTTTATGTGGCAAGTTTAATTTCAAAGTATGTAGCAAGTTATATTTTGATCAAGTGACAAGTTATTTTCATTACCACTATATATAAAATACATAAGTAGCTACTATACATACAACATAAGTTATCACTATATAAAATAAATTTCAAAATATAAGCATTATGGTTCTAGTTTTATAGCTCTCATAAAAAAACACAACGGTGCAAATAAAACTGAAAACGGACTACATATACAAAAGTTTTCGTATTTTAAAAGAAAGAAAGCAAAATTAAAATGCATAGGTTTGTGCTTGTATCGAGTTGCATGCATGACCATTGTATCTAGCTGCATGCAAGGCCATGTGCTAGGCGGACCAGGCCGCGTGGGCAAGCCGCGTAGGTAGACCAGGCCACATGTGTGGGTTGCGCAAGCAGGCCAGGCCGTCTGGGTCGCGCACTCGTGTAGGAGCGTGACGTGTTGCCAATCAGAGTCTGCACTTTACAAAACACATAGCAATTGTGAAGTTCTTTTTAGTGACTATTTGTCTTGTGTAATACAGAAATGCCTCTCCCCCTCCCCCTCAATTTCACCTCACCCTCTACCAAGTTGTGTAACATGAGGTACAACAAAAATAAAAAGAAAAGGAAAAATAGAATATAGTAGCTTTAATCCAATGGATACGTATGGAATTCGTGCCAATGAAAACACGTGGAGACGAGTAGTCGATCTAACAAAGAAACAATACTATTTACAAAAATTAATTTTAAGTAAGAAAAACCCAAATATTAAAACGACGAAAGCAAGCTACCCACACTATTTGCGTGGGAAACCTTTGCTTAGTTGTTTATGAAACAAACTTGTCTACACGAGAACAAGAATAGCAGCAGCAAGCAATGTCCGGCGATCAGCGACCCCCGCAGAGCCGAGGCTCCGTTGGACAGTCTGGGGTACTGGTCTGCCGGCGGCATAACGCACTCGTGCCCGTTGAAGTAGACCCTCCTCGGGAACGCCCAGCCCCCGGAATAGGTGAAGTCGCTCTCCTTCTCCAGAATCATCTCCGTCTGCACGTTCCCGTCCTGCAGCAGCATCTCGTTGTAGAAACGTAACCCCCAGAACATCCCCGTGTCGTCTGCAATTTTAAGAACCACAAAAAACCCACAAGACTCGCATCATTTCCTCTCATGCATACTCAGCGATTATGCTGCAAATTTTTTGTGCTGCGTGTGGTCACTTACTGAAGCTGCCGTACTCGACGAGAGGCTTGTAGTTGAAGCTGAACAGCTGCGTCAGGCTTCGCAAGTTCGGGTGCTGCAGCACCAGGTTCCAGTCGCTGTAGTTCTTCACCAGGTTGTAGTTGGACACCGTCACCTTCACCCGCCAGTACCGCCGGTAGTTCACCTTCACGTGCCAGTGCACCCGGATCGGGCACATGTGCTCGGAGCACCAGACGATCGGCGCCGCCGGCTCGTCGTCGCTGCTCGCCGGCAACGCTTGCGTCCCTGGTTGGTCGACGCTGGAAAAGAGAAACACGATGTGCACGGATCAGGAAGATGTACATATGGCGCTACGATCTAGTATACGGGTGAGCGAGCAGGACAAGAATTGGTGCGGGACTGGCTTTGCCTGACGCATTGTGGCGACGTTGGGGACCCTTGGCAGGCGCAGCTGCAGCGCGGGCAATCCACGATCGTGTCGCTGTAGAACGTCGACATGGAGACGCAGCACGACGGCGCCCCCGACGCCCGGTACTGCGAGTACGAGCAGGTCACCTGCCATGTCACTGCACGGCAGGCAGACAGCGCAGCAGCAACGAAACCACACGGAGTTCAGCTCGATCCTCAGGTGGTGCAGCTGTGTATGGTGGGTGCAGATGCAGGAGAACGCGCGCGGCACGGTCTTTGAACGGCCTAGACAGTGCAATGCATAAGGAAAAAAAAGGCTTACGGAGCACTTGTTCGTAGCGGTTCTTGTCGACCTTGACCCTGGTCGGGGCCACCGTGGTCTCGTTGCTGCAGGTGTACCCTGGCACGCCGATGTCGAAATGCCACGGCTTCTCGGGCTCCATATTACCACTGCCGTCGTCCTTGGCGAGGGCGAACTCGCCGACGACCATCTGGAACGCGGCGGTGGACGTCAAATTGTTCTGGACGAGGGACGACAGCACGCCGCCGCGGCAGCAGTTGGCGACCTGCCTGTTGTACGGGGTGCCGGGCGGCAGGTCCACCATGACGGGCCGCCTCTGGCAGCAATGCGGGCGGGCGTTCGCGGCGCCGACGCGGGAGCAGTCGCCCTGCTCCGTCGTCTCCGAGCCCACCGTGTTCCAGATGACCTCCTTGCCGGTCCAGTTCCAGCTCAGCCGCCACCCCGGATGCTCGATGTGCCGGTACATCTGGTAGTTGTGGATGCTCACCATGACCTACGCACGGAGCAAGCAAATCGATTCATTTTCTCTCATTCGATCAGGAGACATGCTTGGATGGATGCGCACCGATAAAATTAATTACGAAAGGGAGAAAATCGCTACTTGGATTGGAACATGAAAGACAATATATCGGTAGCATGGAAGAAAAGTCAGAATCTTTCTTGGTGTGCATCATCAGCCGGAAGATTCACACTGGTGGTATAGGATGGCGATGCTAAAACTCACAAGCACGTATGCGCACCGTGTACGGGGACGTATCCTTGACGTTGAGGACCTGAAAATCCCAGTTGATCGTGATGTTCCCGTTCGGATCTATGGGGTCGTAGGCATCTGATTCAACGCGGTCAAAACGATCAGCAATAATCGCGGCTTGCGCGGCCATTTCTCAAGAAGAATAGCCAACGATGGAAACGCGCACGAGCACGAACACGAAGAAGGAGAAAGATCACCTGTGAATCGGAAGGAAGAATTGCACAAGAAGACGAGCAGGAGGAAGACGAAGCGCTCCATCCCGATCGTCTCCTCCGAAGGCGATAGAATTCCCCACACGCCGAGCCGGCGGCGCCCCCTCCGTATGAACGCGCTCAGCGCTCGGTTTTGCAGGAGACGAGGGGAAGACGACTAGTAGACGAGAGGAGTACGAGGAAGAGGACACCGGTGGAGTCCATACTATCAGCCGTAGATAATCCAATCGCCGATGTGACGTTTCCTCATCAGCCGCAGCATCTGCCTCGAATTAAACGCCAGAGACGGGGGGTTTGCGCACATACGCCACCGCGCTGCCACGGCAAAACATTGATTACTCCTTGTAACTACTGGCTGTCTACCGCTGGTGGCGCTCCAGTTGGCGTTCGCTCACGGCTCACCGCGTGGTGGTAGACTGGCGGCGTGTTTGGATTGGAACAGGAAAGCCACCCGAGATTGGCCATGCAGGATCAGGCTTTCCCCTGCGAGCACCGGCGTCACGGAGTTGCCACATTTGGAGGGAAGTTTTGAAATTCGAGGTGTCACGTTCACTGGCGTCTGGTCCCTGGAAATGAGGCTCGATGGTTCATCATGAGAGGTCAGGCTCTGCTAGTGTGTATAGATGGGCTGGTCAGGTGAAGAGGACCCGAGGGACAGAATGACGCGATTACTGATTTTTTTTTCACTTCGTGCCAAATGTCAGTGGACATATTGCAAAGGTTTGATGCTTCGTTGTGCCACAAATTTAGTGCCAATTAGTGAATAATATGTATATGGAACAGTATACTGTTGTGTACTAGAACTTACTATCTCCGTTCCAAAAAAAAAGATGTAATTCTAAATTTGGCAGTGCTAGCGTCTGGACGTCCTCCATTTTGTGAGCTCCACGTAGGGCCCGCGCAGCCTGAGCGACAAGAGGGGGAGGGGCACAGCGTCTCCGATCCGGAAGAACCCGGCCACAACGTCATATGGATGCCCTGTTGGTGTCGGGAGGAGGACACACCGAGTCGATGCAGCATAAGTTGAGGAAGAGACATGCAATACCCGATCTACTTTTGAAACATCTAAATACAGCAGTTACAACATACGTCTGAAAACAGTTGAAACACTTGAAAAAACACCTGAAAACACTTGAAACCATTGCAACCATACGTAACATAAAAAAAACATATACAACAACCAGATAAATACACTTGCAACATGCGTCCGAAAAACACAGATAAAACATACCTCTAAAACATCTGAAACACTCGAAACATACACTTGCAACATGCTTCTAAAACAATTGCAACATATGCAACATGTGCAACATCTCTCGATCTACTTTTGCAACATCCATATGAAACAATTGCAACATACACATGAAACGTCAAACACATGAAACATACATATACAACGTAGAGGAGGGGAAGGCTGGGCTAGTTAGTTCCGGTCATCAGGGTCGGAGACAGCGGCGAGCGGCTGTGCGCGAGCACGACTAGTACCGGGCTTAGCTCAGCGCCGCCGGGGTGGGGGGGAGCTTGTTCGCCGGCGTGAGAGAGGGTGCCGCGACGGGTTGGGGAGAGCCACCCACTCCCCTGCAACACCGCCGCGCCACCTCCATGGATCTCGTCGGTGTGGGGAGAGGGCCACCGGATCCACGAGCATTGGGCGCTCCCGATGGGTGAGGACGCCAGGGTGGAGGGAGAGGTGTCGCCGGGGTGGGAGAGGGCGCACGCCGGGGTGGGTGGGGGCGCCGCTGCCAACTAGGGAGGCAAGACCGTGCACCGGGGTGGGCGGGGCGCGAGCGCGGAAGGGAGGAGGAAGGGAGGGAATGGGTGCGGGAGTGAGCAAAGTGAGGCGTCCACATCTTAATTGGAGCATTCTCGTTTTAGATTTAAATTACGTCAAATTTCTTCAAGTTTAACTAAGATCATAAAAACTATTATTGACATGTATGACTTTGTAAATATATCTCATAATTAATCTAATGATACTTACTCATTATTGAGATATTAGTGTTTTCTTATTATAGACTTAATCAGACTTAAAAAAATTCCACACGAGATAACCCCGTTTCCATTATAGCATAATGGAAAGACTTAAATTATTTGGCTTCTGAAAAAACGAAATTTGCATTCACAACATGATAATAAAACATACAAATGTGTAATGGGAACAAAACGCTCTCGGTTCAAACTTGCAAACTACTCCGCCCAAGTCTGTTTGACAAAGAGCATTATTGCCCAAGGCGAATAGGCTACTTATGAGCCAAATTCCGCCTCAAGTCCATGGTGCTTTGAGAAGAAAGAAGGCACAACAAATGACCAAATACAAAAAGGCCCAAACCGTGCTAGGCCCTGGCCTCTATAAGGCCCGCGTTCATACGGTTATCTGCTCGACAAAATCTAAGCAGCAGGAGGGCCGTCGGAAGCGCGCGCCATCCAGACCTGCCAGCTTTGAGATGCTCTTAGAGCAACTCCAACAGTTTGTGGGCATCTTTTTTTTTGGATTTGCCAAGTCCAATTTGCCAAACGCTTGGAGATGGACTATTTTTCAACTTGCCATATTATTTTGGGACTTGGCAAACAACAAGAATTGCCAAACAAAAATGCAAAAATGTTGCTTATACAACATACATACAGGTCCCCAATCCCGTACACCCACCTAAACATAGAAAGGCTGGCATTAGGCAGAAAAAAATTAGGATTTGGAACGAGCTCGATCGAAATCGACCCAATTAATCGAACGGGCAAACACCGTTCCATTTTCGGAAAGTCCTGCTTTAGGCAGCGAACAATTTGGAACGAGCTAGCTCGATCGAAATCGACCCCATTAATCGAACAAGGGAAGCACCGGTCCGTTCCCTTTTTTTGGCTCATTTTTCTCTTGGTTCCTACAGTACCTTCTAAGAGCATCTCCAAGAGTTTGGCAATTTTCATTTGGTAAATCTTGTGTTTTGCCAAGTTGTAAAAAGATATGCCAAGTAAAAAAACAGTCTCTCTCCAAGAGTTTGGTATAATTCACTTGCCAAACCCAGATCTAACTTACATCAGGAACCCTGAGGGAGAAACAAAATTATGTTTATGCCCTTCCACCTCTTAAAAACTTACATCAGGAACCCTGAGAGAGAAACAAAATTATTTTTGTGCCCTTCCACCTCTCTCGTACATACGGATGCCAAGTCCGCTCCGCGCGCGCATATTTGCGCGTGCGAGGCCGGTGGATGTCAAGTTGCCAAGAATGCCAACCTCATTTGCCAAACTGTTGGAACCCAAATTTTCTCATTTTGCCAAAATTGAAAGGATGCCAATCTCATTTGGCAAACTCTTGGAGATGCTCTAATTAGCCCAGTATACAAATCATCTTACTGAAGACGGCGAGCTTTTCACCAATCACCAGTACGAATAGGGAGGCGAAGGCGACGCTCTGGGTCGGTTGCTGTCGCCGGCGAACTCCGCGTGCATCTGCGGCACCCACCGCTCCCAGCTGGCCCGCTCGTCTACGACGTCAGCAACCACCTGCTCCTGCGCCGTCCACGGCATGTAAGCTTCTTGCAGCACCCCACTGATCTGTCCATGTTGTCCCTCCTAAAAATGCAAGTTAAATGACCACACGCCAAGTGAGTCCACAGTCCACACATGAAGTGAAATTTCTGCCTTTTTTCTATTGTTTTATTTGTATGTAGATGTGTAGCACATGGTTAAAGTTAATTCATTTCAAGCGGAAAAATTAGCACGGAGGAGACCTGAGAAAAAGATCCCCGAGCTGTTCGCTTGTATCCGATCATATCGTATCTAAGGTGGTCTCCACGAGACATTATCCTGACAGACTGGTCCAGCAACTCGCTCGGGCTTTTCTTATTGTTTATTAATGCAATTGTGAGCATGGCAACGAACTGCACCATGATTATCAGCTCGCATATATTGCCAAAGATTGCATAGTGGTTAGGGTAGATGGCCGGCGGCGACGCGTACGGCGCATTGGCCTCTATGGCTCTGTGCAAATGGCGGCGCAAGGCAGGACCAGACTACTTCTATGCACAAGTAAATGTTCATGGCGTTGTCAGGAACACCTCAGTGAAAAGGTTTCTTCGTGGATGGAGACCAATGTTTACTGGAACAAAGGAGGAGGAGTTGATGCTGGCGATCCAAAAGATGGAATTAAAAGCCTCCTAGAATTTGCTGGCATCAGTTAAGTCTACCAACATTGGGATCACAGCCTTCGGTAGCAGTCTTCAACGCTGTGACTCAGCTGAATTCTAGTTCTAGATTGCTCGAAAACTCATTGTTGGATGATGGGATTGCTTAGTCGTTTTTCTGTTAGGGCGGGCGCGCCGATACGCAAAGTGCTGTGAACGCTCTATTACGCTTTATGTTCAGTAAAGCATGAGAAACCTCTTTTCTAACTAAAAAGGTTTCTTCGTGCACGCTCTAGAAACTTGCGGTAGTATTTGCATGGTACCGAATCGGCGGCTGGGATGATGGAGCTGAACTGACCTGATACTGATAGAGGTCGTCTGAGCAGGCGCCGACGACGTCGGCGGCGGACGCGTCGTCAATGAGGAAGTCCTCGACGTGCCACCCGGGCAGGGTCTTGGTGAGGTACTCGGAGATGCTGCTCCCATCGCTGGCGCTCGCCGTGGTCGCGGCGCCGGCGCTGCAGGAGCCGTCGTTGCAGGGGCTGCTGCTGTTCTCCTGCTCCTCCTCCTCTGATGGGCCAGCAGAGTCCACCGGCGCCGACGAGAGGCGCACGCCGGTGAGCAGGAACCGGCTGTGGCGCCTCGTCATGTCGCTCGCGCTGTGCACCGGCGCGTCGCACTCCCGGCACAGGATCGCCCTGTCCTCCTTGCAGAACAAGAAGCCCCTCCGCTCCTGCACGCAGCCGACGCCCGACGGGTAGCTACTGGGTTAGCACCACCGCATCATCCGAGTGACCGAGTCCAAGCTCGATCAGACTTGAACGGAAAGTACTAACAGGTAACAGCTACCTGGCAGATGTCGCAGAGCGGCGGCTTCTGTGCGGCGGGGGAGGAAGAGGAGCAGGGGTGGAGGAGCGAGAGGCGGCGGTGCTTCCCCGCGAGCTTGTTGGCGCGGTGGACGCGGCGGTCGCACGCGTCGCACAGCGCGGCCTCGTCGGCGCAGCAGAAGACGGAGGCCGCCTCGGCCGCGCACACGTCGCACTGCACCTTCATCGCTGATGCTGACCGGGCGCCGCCTACTCCACTCGATCAACCTCTCGATGCGATCCGCGCGGCGCAAAAGGACTCTCGCTGATTAATCGCAAAAAGGACTCTCGGCCAGAGATGTTGTTAGCAGCCGAAGGAACAAGTGATAGAAATAGAACAGTGGCAAAGGAGATGCGTTTTATATTTATATATACACATTGGGAGGTGACAAAACGCGGAATGCAGTCATGTACTATAATCACAGGTTAAAGCGGGAAAAGTAGGCACAGGCCATCGACAAATATCACCCGGTTGCCCACCTTCACGCACTCGAGTGCGCCAAAGGGGAAAGGCGTTGTGCCCATCTTTCATTTTATATACTTACATTTCTTTCATTTCAATAGCGTTGCCATCCTTGTGCAATGCATCCGGCTCGATCAGGATTGTTTAAAAGAAAAACACCATGGCGACTTTACTAATTCTCTAGGACACTCCGACATTTGTTTTGAAGAAAAAAATGTATACTAGCTATACAATTAGAGATTGTAACCTGCTGGATTTTATCAACCCAAACTCATGTCGGCGAACATAAAATTTGTCCACTAAAAGTACACGACCCATCACGGATTCAATTTTGAACTTAGACTCATGCTCACTCGGGTCATGAATACCTAACGGATCGTCCGTGCCCGCTGCAGTAGACACACCGCGTCACCACTAGTCAAATGATAGTAGTATAATACAAATTCACAATTGTCATATAGTTATGTATCATGTATGCATATTACATAGTATAATAAAAACATAACATAAACGAGAAATCATATTTCACCAATTATACAACAATCAACCACCATAGTTCATGTATATTTGCATACATATATCAACCAATTGAGGTCTCAACCTCTCGAATGCGGTGTGAGTGTGACACACGAGCTCGAGCGCCAATATGTGATCTAGATGCACGGCCGCAATGGTAGTGTGGCTGGTTGGGGAAGGGGGAGTAGTGAGCTAGGTTTGGGTTTGGAATGGACAAACTGTCTTATATACGCCTTTAAATGGACCAGTCCATTTTAAAAAATTAGAGTATTGTAGACTATGAGTTGCTCTGTCATCATAGACTAGGTTTAAGAAACACATGGGTTTATGGGTTTGGATACTATACTTTGGGCCCACAAACATGCTGTCTGTTAACAAACCCACAATAGAGAAATTGACATATACCCTTGTCCTACTAGGGTAAAAATCAGTCAGGTTTTGGATACCGTTGCCATATCTATATATGATGATGCAGATTTCAATGGAGAGGACATGGAAGCCACCGGGGCTAGGGTTTCCGCCGACTAGCCTTAATTTTCAGATAAAATTGATGAGCCGTGACGGTACGAAGCGGGAGGTGAAAATGCCAGAGACGGTATCTGTAAGAAAAACGTCACAACTTTAGTCATTGCTTTCATGCTTCCGTATCTCAGAGAAAAATGCAGAAAATGATAAGGCAAGTCGCTTTCGGGACCACCTGTTGTTGCTATCTAGACGCGATCAAGCTCTGCCAGCATGAAGCTGGCACCGGTTACGTCTCCACATGTAAGAGAGAGTCTACACTGAAGGTAACGATGCAGTGTGATATCTATCTTTTTTTCAGGGGACAGTGCAGTGATACTGTCCCAAGAAAAACATGGTAGATGTCTCTAGGTAAATGTTAATGCACGGCCGGTTTGGCTACATGCCGATGCCGGTGCACACAAACAAGGTCTACTACTTGCCTGCGTCTCCAAGTGCATGAACCTGTAAAGGTGTTCTGAAGATGATACAGAGTACTACGCTATCGCTCCACATTATCCGACCTTTTGGGAGACGAATACTGAAGGAAATTTTCAAACCCGCTGCTGGCCAATGAATATGACTCGCATTTCGTGGGTCGCTGATGGGCGCGAATGGGCAGGCGGTAAGGGTCGGAGTTCAGACATGGCCACATGGGAGCGCTCAGGTCAGGCTCACAAGTCACAGTAACGACTTGCTTGATGCCGCCTCCTTTTCCGAGTGTCCGTTCCTGCACCTTCCTTCTCGCGGTAGCATTGCTTGTTATCATCTGTGATCTGTCTATCAGCAACTACGAACTTTACCTCTCCTTTCTATCATCAAAACCTCAGAGTCGTCAGAGGTACACCAACACCAAGAGGTTGGCATCAGAATTCAGAGGTCGGATGTGGTATCATGTCATGCGTGTTGAACTGTTGACACTGCAATATTTTCTTTCTGCTGGAGCCTGGGTACGCACTTACATTCAGTCCATCAATTTTCTTATAGCCAGATTCACTATTGACGTACACTTGAAACGGGCCTATTTTTGTAAGGTTGGTTGCAGAGTAATAATGGATATAAATATGGCTGCATGCCAGCTTTCAGTAAAGGTTCAGAAGCAGTACAATTATGCCCTAAACAAAAAGAACATTGCGGATTTCTAAATCGCAAGCAGTGCTGGAAAAATCTTGCGCCCTGCCGGTGGGTGCTACGTTCAAGAAGAAAAAAACATTAACAGCACAAATTGCAAATCTTTTTTCCCCTAGGACAAACAGAACCGCCTTGCCAGTGTTCCCCAGATCCTGCAGTTCATTCGCCCAGCATATAGGACCACTGCTAGATCATGGCCAGTTTAGTGATAAAGTACGCATACGGTTCTAGAACCATACCATGGTCCCCCATGGTTAGCTTACATATTGGGTATAATCAAATGCAACTGCTTCACCAAAATACCTTTGAATTGAGGTCATGCGTGACCTCATTTCATTACCGATTCTCCTTTAATAATCCATGTTGCCCCCAAGCTCGGATACGCCAGGGTTTGGGACCTGAATCCATCATTCGCATGGAGGCTCGATCAGTTAACAAGTCGTTTGTGGGACGTGCTTGCTTGTACGGCCCTGGCGGAATAATAAGAATTGTTTCCCATGCATATGATTTGGGGGTGGTAGCCTGGTAGGGCTGGAAACTGAAATGGGCAAGCAGGGTTGTTCAAATGTACTCCTAGAAAGCTGTACAGCAAAGGATAGATATATTGTACGTGCAAATAACTCCGTGGCACGGACAGATTACTGTTGCTGATATGGTTAGGTGTAAGTCACTGTCGATCTGCTGCTTGCTTACAACGCACACAACATACCGCGATCCTCACTGTAGTTGTTCACAGCTTCGGTTTTTCGTAGCTACAAATGCTACCACTTTCTTTATGTCCTGGGAGCAGTACGCAAGCTGCATAACCAAAAAGATGCCGACCTTGTTCAAGAAATTGGATATTCATAGAGCTTTCGACACGGTAAATTGGAGATACTTGCTGGAGACCCTGTAAGCCCTCTGCTTTGACCCCGCTGGCGTGAATGGATCTCCATCTTTTTTTCTATAGCCTCCTCGACTGTACTACTTAATGGAAGACAAGCCCCCAGTTTCACCCATGCTAGAGCCGTCCGTCAGGGGGGCCGCTCTCACCCATGCTCTTCATTTTGGCTATGAACCCGCTCCAGCGATTGTTTGATCTAGCAACTCAGCAAGGGATCCTTACCCCTTTACCCCTCACAGCAGCAAAATAGAGAACATCCATATATGCGGATGATGCGGCCATATTCATTAACCCAATCAAAGAGGACGTAGCAGCTGTCAAAATGATTTTCAAAGCGTTCGATACCTTCTTAGAACTCCACATAAATTTACAAAAGAGGGATCTAGACCAAGTCCTATCACCCTTCACTGATAGCAGAGGCGCCTTCCCATGCAAATATCTGGGACTGGGACTGCAGCTTCACACTAGATCGCTTCAGAAGGTCCATGTTCAGCCTCTCATTGGGCGCATCTTTTGGACAAAGACTACCGAAATGAAAAGAGCGATGGCTAAACAAAGCGGGGCGCCTCACTTTGGTCAGTTCAGTCCTCTCCTCTATGCCAACCTACCACCTCACAATGTTCCCTTGGCTGCTTGGGCAAGGAGGAAAATTGACAAAATTAGGAGATCATTCTTATGGAAAGGGGAGGAAAATGCCAATGGCAGACACTGCCTAGTTAACTAGCCCACACTTACTAGACCTAAGGATCTCGGGGGCTTAGGGGTGCCTGATGTGGACAGATTTGAAAGAGCTCTACGCCTACGTTGGCTATGGCAAGAATGGTTGGAAGAATCAAAACCGTGGCTCGGATCAGAACTCCCCTGCAGTGATGTTGACCGCCTCCTCTTCAACTCATCAATCAAAATAACATTGGATGATGGCGCAAAGACCCACTTTTGGCACCACAATTGGCTCGTGGGAGAGGCTCCTAGATATCTGGCCCCAAACTTGTTTCAGCTTGCTTCGAGAAAGAACAGAACAGTACAACATGAACTACAGAACAATAATTGGATACGCTTGCTAAGGGGAATGATCACCTCGGCTGTCTACATTGAAGAATCCGTCTTCCTATGTGTGAGGATTCAGGACGTGCACCTCCAGCAAGGCGTTAGAGACTCCATCACATGGAGATGGACCCCGGATGGGGTTTATTCCACCCATTCAGCATATCAGATCTAATTCAAAGGCTCCCTCGGTCTATTCCGAAGTGATCTAATTTGGAGAGCGCAAGTGGAAAACAAATGCAAGATATTTTCTTGGATTCTAGTGCAAGACAAGATTCTTACAACGTATAATCTATAGAAAAGAGGATGGTCACATCAAGAATGTTGCGTGCTTTGCAATGGTCCCTTAGAAATCGGCCCGCACCTATGTTTGTGTTGCCCCTTTGCTAAGGTGGTTTGAAACCAAGTCATCTCTTGGGAGAACCTCCCTGAGTTGCGGTCACAGATTCAAGTCAACCCTGTGCATATCAGCATGGTGGAAAGAGACAGCAATTAAGGTGCCAACTTCAGAGCCAAGACGGCTCAATGGGATGGTGATTTACATCTTCTGGAACATCTGGAAGGAGCGTAACAGAAGAATTTTCAACAACACCTCAGAGACGGTGCTATAGGTGGCTGCAAGAATTAACGACGACATCGAGCAAAGAAAGAGAGCTTTCGCTCACGTATAGCATTTTGAAGGTGTTTCTCTGTGTTTTTTCTGCAACAGTGGCCTGAAACCACTCACCTTTTTAACTGAAAGGCAGAGCTCCCATTGCATTAAAAAAATAGGTCAGACGCGGATACAAAGAAATGCTGCTCTTAAAACTAAAAAAATATCTTCGTGGCTGAAAAGGGCATTTCTGGCCGGGCTTGCTTTGTGAGATGGCATGTCGGCATTGCAGATCGCGGAGCCAGCGTGGACGAGAAGTCGATCGAAACCTAGAGCAAGTAGCGCCCTGTCCAAAGTCCAACAAATGCAGCAGCCTGTCGTCACAATCCACAAGTGTTGTGCTGTGCAAGGTGCTCCCCTGAACTTACTGACCAACCAGAGCCCCGCCGCAGTCTGGAGATACGCCAGGGATCCGTTCACACCACGGCCGACGGAGCCGATCGATCCATCCGCACAACCGGATCGATGCGTTTTCTTGCCTGACTGGTTCAAGCTCAAGAAGGCGTCCTGGTCAATCAGATGATCCAGTCAGAAGGACGATTGGTGCCTTTTCAGCGCGAGCGCCATCACATTGAACTCTCATAACGCAGCTTGATCAGGGGGAGGATCACTCACAGGGAAGCCAAAGCTTTTTGCGACGTGACACCCAATTAATCGCCCAGTAATCACAGGCCGGCGTGGACCTCCGGCCGGTGATGGCAATCGGGGCAGCGATCCCTTCACAGGACCATGCAGGGGGCAGGAGGAAAACAAAACGCCATGGAGAGCCGATGCATGAGACGAAAGGCACAATCCGACTGAGGAAGCGGGCCGGACATGCCGTTCTGCAGGGCGGTATGGGCAGGCGGCAGGCCGATGGCGATAAGACGGCGTAAGCGTGGGACTGATGCGACGGCCGGGAGCTGGGAGCCTGAAACCATGATCTCTGAGGCCAAGGACTCGCAGGCGCGCAGCAGCACTTTCTCGGCAAGATTTTTTTTTGAAAAAGGCGTCGATTATTGGTGCTTCGTGTGTGGTGAGGGATGCCGCACTGTTGCGTGGCCTCGCAGTTTCTCATCTTCCTCTGCATTATCCATCGACGTACTCCCTCTGTCCCGCATTGACTGTCGTCGGGAGTGACATTTTAAACGTCTGTATTCACACGGTCTGATACGCATCTGAACCCCGTGTATCCACGTTCATGGAATGACCGATGAACCTACTCAGAAGCTACAACGACAGGGACCGAAGGAGTTTTTTTTTTTTTGACGCCTCTCATCTGGGTAGAGCTGTAGCATCTGTTTATACACTCGCACGTCCACTCAACACACGTACACTACACACACCATCCGTGTACAAACAAACCTACAACTGCACTCAGATAAGACCGCGTCCAACGGAGGGAGTATATTGTTACTCCAGAAGTATATATATTATTATCTTGTAACGAGGGTTTGCTCATATTTATGTGTACTTAATTTTCTGGATGATCTTGATCGGTGGTATTAGTGTTGTACACCCTGTACCTGCTGGCAGCAAAAGTGGTTGGAACGTCGATGGATCCATTGGTCGTCTCCTCTATCCATCCACATGAGTTTCTTTTCCTCGTGCCTACTAGCGACTATTTCTTATTCTCAAATCACAATTTCCTTTCAAGAGGGTTTTTGCTCTTTAGGATTGGTCAGGGCCCTGGGATTGGTGTCATTGAGCGGTCCGGGTCAGGCAATGATAAGGAGAGTTTCAACCAACAAATAAAATAAGCAATGGGAATCATAATCACATAAACAATTGAGACAACAGTTTATGTGGAAAAAAACTTCTTAAGTGAGGAGTAAAAAATGACGGGATTAACCGGTTCACACCAAGCTTTCATAATAATCAACAACGAGTATAATAGAACCTTACAGCAGCAACAAAATATTCACCAAGTTGCAATTTGCAAACTTAGGCATCAACGATAGCAATCATAATCATCGAACAAAAGGCCATGGCAATAGACATTCAGAGAAATCTTAGATTATGTCTGGTAGTGTTAATCTCATCCAGCTCAGCCCAACAACCGAGTTGGGCCTTTGACTCGTGCCCTGATCGAGGGCGCCCAACCCTACATGGTTGGTGGGTCCCCGTCGCACTGCGCTATATTAAGAGGTGGGGCCGGCGGCTCCCAGTACGAGGTTCACCCACAACCACTGTTCCCACCAACAAACCCTAACCCGATCTGAGAGGGTGCGCAACCAGCGACGGGAAGCCGCCACCGTCTTCACCTCCGCCTCTGCACCACCGTCTTCGGCCACTGGACTGCGCCGCCGGACTTTACTGCATCCTCCACACCGTCGCCACCCTCACCGTCAACATCGACCTGATGGAGGCCTCGACATCCTCCAAGGCCACTGATGGTCGGTAACACCACCGCTCCCTCTTTCTCCTCTCTCTCTCTCTCCCTAGTTCTCTTTCTAGTCGATCTAGGTTGTTTATCCCATACGCAAGAAATGTACCCACTAGATCTATGACTAGTTGATCCTGTATTCAAACAATGTCCCCTTAGAACGAGGGGTCAACAATGCACGAAATTTGGTTAGGATGTAGTTCCACTAGTTCCCTACCGACCGACGAGATTTCAGCGTAAGCTGTAAGCAGACACTATTTCACCATTCAAACTGAACATCTATCAAAATTTAAGACTGTTATGTGTTGAAACTGCAATAACCAAACTGATAAAATCCTTCCCAACCCAATATCCACTTTGCTAATCATCAGGCCAACTAACTGAATTGTAGAAGTATTGTGTAGAGTGAGTTCACCAAATTTTGTGCCGATAGAACCACTTTTGAGGCTGCAATCGTAATCTTCAAGGGGGCTATTGAAACTAAAAAACTGTAAAAAAAATTGTTTCTTGGTTTTCCTCATTTCTTTTCTTGGGTTATGTTTTTTGACGGTCTTTCTTGGGTTATGTTTTTTGACGGTCTTCCTTGGGTTATGTCTGTGTTCTGCTCTCGTTATTACTCCCTCACTCGTACAACCAGCAATAGTTGGGGTAAATATAAGCTACGGTTTTCTTATTGCCACTTCTTCTCAATAAGCCATGTTATAACTCTATACACAATGGCTAGGACTATGGTTGTGGGCTGTTTTGTTGAGCTTAAAATCAAGCTAGCCCAGCCCAGATGGCCAGTTGACTAGTACGGCCCAACGTGTCACCTGTTGTCTTCACCTTTTATTATTAACTAGGTAGCATGCCCGTGCGTTGCTACGGGAGAACTAAACTTTTGTACTAAAAATACACGGATCGCACAATAAAATAACAATATTATATAAACATTTCCATACATTGCAACAAGAACAAATAATGCCCTGATAATTTGAGCATGAACATGTTGTATTCTTACAAAAAACGATAATGCTAGCGTGATGTTTGGAATGTCAATATTAGAAATTGAATTCTGTGCATGGCTAAAATTCTCATTGATGGTTTGCAATCATCAAGGTATGCATTTATAGTATTGTACATTTGTGCATACGCACGTAAAAGTTCATATCACCGTAACAAGATTAATTGATTCCTCAACCTTTTAGAACTAACCATCTCTTTGAATTGTCAATTTGCTTCGTACAGAACTCGGTGTTGTATATAGAAGGGATAGACAATGAGGTCAAGCGAGACACATCTCTTTCTAGTTTTTGTAACTTGAACATTTTTCAGTGACTTTGGAATAGGAGATGATCCCTGCAGACGGCTTCCTAAGCTGCCAAGTTTTATATAGTATTAGGAGATGATGTGTACGTGTACCCACATGTTGCAAACAGTTTATGCAAAAGGAAAACTTAAAATATGGAGGTATTCCTATGTTCTTTGTTGTTTCCCAACTGCCCAGGTAGATTAAACTAAGTCATATGAAAAACATGTGCTAAAAATCATGAACAAGCTGCACTGGAAGTTTGGAACACATGTTTCTTTCATAGATTCATGAATAGAAAGCTAATTTTGCTCACCTCTTATCTTAGTGCTTGATGTTTTATCCCACTTTTTGTCCTTGATAAGTTATGTCTTCAATTCTGCACAAGGAAGCACAGTCAAATAGGCGATAGTACAACATTTGTAAACTTAAACATAGATTATGTTAAATAGCCTATAAATGATATCCGCTACACTGGAAGGCTGGTTTGTCAAAAAAATGTATTTCAACTGAATAAAAGAAACCAAGATTAGGGGATGTAGGAACCATTAAATTATCTCAAATGAATAAGCAAATCAAAGATCACATGAGCTGAGATTGGGAACAACTATGCTGTATCAGAAACTATTTAGTAGATAGAAAATTGATTGAACGAACGACATTGGCGAACTGTAAAAGTTTCAATAGGCCTCTAATAAAGTGACGAGACAAATCTCTTGACAACTATAGCGACCCCTCCACATCCTTCCAGCTCTGCATAAAACATGCAACACGAATGTATAAATAAATGAGATCCAACCAGCCAAATTCTTTACCCACAAATCACAGGGTCAGGGTGAATCAGACAGGAAGAAAACAACATTTGCACAACTAAAAAGAAAAAAATGCAGGCAACAATCCTTCAAGAGGCTAGGGTTTTTGACTGTACAATAATATACACCAAACAAAAACAGGGGCTTTATATACACCAGACACCAGAATTGTAAGCTCAGGTCGAATATCCTAATTCACTCTAAAGTTGTAAACAGTCTACATCATCTGGTGCTTAACAGTAACACTAAACCACTGACAAAGGTGTAAACTAAAGTAACACATAGCTAGCATTTCTTTATGAAAAAAAAGCTCAGCTAACAGTACATTGCTCAACAACCAAAACCACGCTTAATGTTGAAAATTAGTGATAAATTGACCTGCAAGAAACATTGGATCATAATGACACTAAAATTCAGAAGAAAGGAAATAAATTATAAGGCATCTACGACAATCACAACATATATAGCAATAAGGTTTGAGTGTTGACAGTTGTGCTTAGCGAACAAGAACTAACCATATCATGCACGGTGATCTCAACATGGTTCCTGCCCGACTTCTTCTCAATTTTATAACATGTAATTCGGTCCGAAACCCAAAATCAGAAAAAAAAGGCGCGTATGAGGCTATGACAGTCATGGGTCACTGCATATAAATAGCATTAAGGTTTCAGTTTCAACAATGCTGCCTAAAACAAACACTAAACAGATGGTGCATGTCGACCTTGACAGGACTGCTGCCTGAATTTTCACCAATTTCCTCTTGAGGTTTGCTGCCCTGAAACCCTCATTTTTGACTGAATAATCACAGTGCAAGCAAAATAGAATATTGATGTTTATTGATTTAAGGCAAGTTAATCAAAACATTTGCACAGAAGTCTTTCTCTAACAAGTTGAGGCTTTTTAGGAGTAGAGAAGAGAATCAACACAGCCTCCCTAGTGGTATGGGTATGGTTCAACAGTTGGATTTGGATCACCAGATCACAAGTCTGATTTTGTAGCCCATTTCATATTAAAAAAAGATCATAATTTCTTGCGTTGCAATCTGACACGTGCTGTTGAAAATGGTCTAGAATTTGGAGAAAGAGAAAGAGTTAATAAATAAACTGAGCGGTAAACTTCAGAAAAAAGACATCCTGAGCTCGAGCTCTGCTTTTACTTACAACAAGATAGGAAAATGGTGAACTTGACATACAAGCAATAGTTGTCCGATTGAATTGCAACCCCAAGGTGCAATCAATCTTATCATTATTCAGACTTCAGAGGCTAACTCAGATTATGAAGCAAGCACAAATCGCATAAAAAACTTCTATTAACATTCAGTAGGATATACCTCATGAGCATATTGTTGAATACGCTGTGTGTAGCTCCAGGGAGGTGATCGTGGATGTGGTACTACTTCAATTTTCTTTGAGCTTCTATCATGTACTCACGTTGTTTCACTCCTTCCTAGCAGTCTTGCTAAGAAATCAATATTAGAAAAACAAAACACACCCACACTATCTGAAACAACATCAGTTTCTTGGTCCAATGTCCTTCAGCATGCAAATCTGCTCCTCCCCTGTCACAGCGTGCAATCAGTTTCGTAGTAAATTGTGGCTACATCAATGTATTTACTTACTCAAGAATTTCTAGCATTAGTGATCTCACCCTCAAGAATTCAACCAATAAACTGGGAGGCATCAAGAAGCAAATACTTGAATGCACACAAAATATACAATAGCACAAAGGCACCATTAGTGATCATCTATTGAGTTCACATAGTGGACATGCCAAAATTCCATGGTGACAGTGTGGGTGAGCAGAGTCAACCAACCCAGGGTCGACCACACAGGCTGGGACAAAATCAAATGAGGGCCTTTGAGATGGTGAGGCTAAGAACAAATTATCATCATTTTGTTGTTCCTGCCAGCATATGAGCTACAATCAATTCCAATTTTAGATTGCACAAGAAGTTGAGAAGCTAAAAAAATCGAACAAATATCCCAAGCCACTTATTCCATGAGATGTTCTAGAGAACCACATGTTGAAATTCTAATCTAGTGCAGCTTATATATCCTTAATCATCAAGCATTTACATATATCCTTAATCATCAAGCACTTACAACTAAAAACACCTTGTATACTATCCCTATTCATGCAAAGACCAACCAGATTGCTCCAAGGCCCTCAAAAAAAATCTTTTTCCAATAACATTAAATCATCACAGCTCATGAAGCTGGTTAGAATACAAATCAAGCCGACAAAATAAAAAGTAAAAGGAGCTCCAAAAATGACTGTCAAACCCCAATTTGATTATAAAGTAGCAGTAGCAGTGTCATCATCTGGCAAAACAAAGGCAGTGGTACAAAGGAATGAGGAACTAATTAAGAGCTGCATACAAATAGTCTCAATTTGTATGAAGTTGGCTTCTGCAGATCAGACCTCATCTTACTCTGCAGGATGATTCATCTGTGCCATGGAAGACTAATAGACCAAGCATCACCTGGGAAAGTAAACTATTTTGTCACTTCAGGTAACAATAAAAACCATCTATCTTAGGGCCAACTCAGCAATATTTTTTTCAGACCTGAACCATCCACTGACCCTTGCTCTAAATTAGTATATCCTTGAAAATGGAACATAAAAGGAGGATCTTAATTTTGCCTGCATACATGTCAAGCTAGCACTATATCCTACAAAATAATGATGCGAACAATCTGTCGCATAATTGATATGTGCATGTGAGAGCTAAACCAAACCTTTGATAAATCTATGACAAGACAGAGACATGGCAAAGATCTGTTAATATAAAAGTAATTTCAGAACAAAAGCAGGAAAAGACCTTTCAGATGACAGAAGCAGTTTGAAACAGTTTGAAATCACCAACCATGGTAGATGGCGACTTGATGGCAGGTGGTGATTTGATTGTACGAGGGATGCACCTATCGGGACGCAAACCAAGGTTTACCAGGGGCACCGCGGGGGAGCAAGCGAAGATTCCGGCGGCGTCGGCGCCTTGGCCGGGTCGGTGATGAACGACGGCGGCGTAGATTGGGGATGGGCCGGGAAGTCGCACCGGTTGTCGTCGTGGATCCCAGCGGCATGGCCTTCGTGGGCGTGTGAGGCACGGCCACTGTGGATGCAGCGGCTGCGGCGCGTGAACGGCAGCACAGTGCCGGGCGAACGAGAGGGCGTGCGGGCAGGCAGCCAGGCGAGCGTGCCGGAGACGCTATCGCGGGGGTAGCTGGAGGCGGTATCGCGTGGGGAGCGAGGCTACTCTATATCTATAATGGATCAACATGATTATACAAGATTAAGTAAGAAAATTTTCCACCAAAGCAGATAATTTATCAAACTTAAGCCCGTATAATCTGAGATTCCGTGAAATCACGAGGGATTTCAAACCAACCGACATACAACCAAGATCGTATTGATTTAGCAGCCACAGTCACATGCTACATAAAGTTTACAGCGAAAGTTGAATACATCGGAGTCTAGAATAAAAGTTATTACAACACAAGTTCAAATTAACATAGCGAAAGCAAGTAGTTTTAAGCCACACACACTTAGTTCAAATACAGTGCCAGAAGATAGCCATGGTCCACAAAAGCATTAGATAAGACGAACGGAGTGACCATTGCCCATGGTCCTAGTTGTCGCCCATCGCCGGATACAGACAGTTGACGTAGTAACCATAGTACATCTAACCATCTGCAACAACAATGGAAACAACGCTCTGAGTACGAGAAGGTACTCAGCTAGACTTACCCGTCAAAAACCAGAAATAAAGGATACCAAGGAGTATGCAAGGCCCTTGTACAGTGGACTGGCTTGACTCATTTGCAAAAAGCATAAGTTATCATGAATAACTAAATTAAATATGTTTGCATCATTTTTATTATGACCTATTCAATCTAGGTAAGCACCTATTGCTAGAGCAATCACTTGATTCACCATTAACATCTTAGTTACCATATCAGGTTTAGCATTTCCAACATCATTCACTTAACCATCCGTGTTCCATTATTGTTACTACGATGCCGTAGCTCGAGTCAAGTGCTCACTATTCAGGAGCGATGGCGATTCGAATCGATTCCTAACCAGCTGGTGATTTGTTCCTCACACAAACCATGCTTCCCTCGTCAGGATCACTTAGATCACCAATGACACTTTCCAAGAAGCTGCGGGATAACAATCATGGACCGCACTATCCAGGGACCGCCCGACTATCAGGACGCACCTTGGGCTCACTCTTCGCGTCCCTGTCATACCCCCTTTAGCACCAGTCTGCCAATCCGAGTTTATCCCGGTTCAGAATAGTGTCACTAGCTTCGCGGTCGAAAGGTACTTTATTCAGCCAGCTAAATGTGAGGCATGCGTTCAACATGACAAGAGGGACGAGCAACGATCGGTCCTTAATCGACACAGACAGAATCACTATAGTCCAAAACCCTATAAGAGTCCGCCCGGTCTTCCTCTATTTATCAACACTTGGTTACTTTCCATGATCATAATTATAGCTAACCATAACCAGGTATCCACCTATAGCTCGCAGGTGACAGGAAATCACCCGACTTCTACCGGTCTAAGCATGGCTAAGCATTTATTCGATCCTGACCTAACAGGGTAAAAGGTAATCAGGTGGACAAGGATAACCAATGCAACAACGGTACCACGCAACTCCTATAACTTAATGCAACAATATATATAACTCATATAATAAGAATTGCTTTTATAAAGTAGGAGACTTAGAATGCTCCGGGGCTTGCCTCTTTCGAACGAGCTAGGTTGATGGTCTACGCACTCGGGCAGCTCCTCGCCTTGCTCCTCTTCCTCGGGCACCTCCTGTGCCTGGGGCTCCTACTGATCGGTCCAAGCCTGCTCTTCCGGTACTGCTACCTGCGATTCCTCCTGTGACCCTGTATGATGCAAGTGCATAAGTAAACATGCAAACGGTGCAATGAATACGGTGGAATGCCATGATGACATGATATGCAGATGAGCACATTGAACGGATAGTATGGATTACAACAAAATCTTCTACAAGATAGTCCACATCATCCAAGAATATATACCACAAAATATGTAATCTATTCTTCTACTAGTTAGCACATAATATACACACAAGTGTTGTCACAATTTACCAAACCTTACTAACTTAACCCATCAAGTAAAATCAGCAAGGCTTTTTGATGCTTCAAAGATACACCAAACATATTTTATTACTTTTAATTTCTCATAAAGAATAACCTTTTATTTTCTATTTAACTAGGGTTACACATCAACACCTATTTCTGTTGCAGGTAAAAATCTACAAAAGATTATAGTAGCACACTCTTACTCTAAATAACCTACCACAAAAAATTCCTGGAATTTGGTGTAACACTCCGGTGTTATGCAATACATTTTTGCATGGCAATCATATTGCACCGCATTCATAACATCATGATCATATGTGACAATTTATAGTTTGATTTATACAAAAGCTTGAAATTAACGTATGTGATAAATTATATTAATATGATAATCACATTACACCAAAAACCTTGCAACCATAAATTCTACATCACTTGGAACCTTAGTTCAAATTTTGGAGCTCAAATTTTGTCAAAAACTTGTTCAAAAATAATTATGAAAAATATTCAAAACTATCCCCTATTTTAGCTTTTATTCTGTCATTCAAAATCTATCAAGAATTTTCAGTTGGCCCTTAATCAAAGTTGTAGAGAATTTAATTTTGAGCAACTTTTATTTTTGGGCCAATTCCAGAAAATGTCTTCTTCTTGTTCAAATTGTGGTTTGAAGTTTGAAATCCATTTGAATTAATTTTGAAAATTGGAAAAAACAAGTTTCGTCTTAGCAGGCCTCGTCCTCACTTCCCGGCCCGCTCGCGAAGCCGCCCGGCCCAGCCGGCCTCGCGCGCGCCCGCGCGACGCAGTCGGCCCGGCCCGCGACCCCGGCCTCCTTCCTCCTCCCGCGCGCGCCCGCGCAACGCTGGCCGCCGCGGCAGAGCGCGTTCGCCGCGTGTCGGCCATGCGCTGCCGACGCTCGCCGCGCGTCGTCCTCGCCCTGATCTCCCGCCAGCGCGAGCGCACTCAAAACGGCTGCCCGAGCCTCCTCGCTCCCTCACTTCCCCTCCCTCACCCGCCAGCCACCCCTCCTCTTCCCACCGCGCGGGCGGACGGCTCGCCGCCGCGAGCTCCGGTTTCGCCTCCCCGTTCCGGCATCGTCAGGCCACCACCATCAAATTCACCTCGCACCAAGCGCCGCCCCGTTCTTCCCTCCTCCGAACAAGCTTCTCCGCCCCCTCGCTGCCCGCGGTAGGGCTCCTTTCCTCCTCGCCTCGCCGCGCCACCGCAACGGTGCCGACGAGCCGCGCCTCTCCACCGCCTCAACCGCCACCTCTTTGCTCTCCCGCACTGACGTCTCGTGTTGGCCACTTCTTGGCGACTCTATTGCGCGTCTTGGTGGGTCGTTGGCTGGCCGGAACCGGCCGATTGGCCGTGACCGCCGCCGCGACGTCGGCGTCGGGAACGCCGGCGACGCGCTCGGGTCTCTTTCCCCCCCCCCCTTCCTCGCTCGGTGGGCTGAGCCGTGCCAGCGGGCCGAGCCCGAGCAGGCCGGCTCGGTCTCCTCCCCCGCGCGAGCGAGATGGGCCGCGACCGCCATGGGCCGATCATTTCCCTCGGGCCGGCCCAACGACATTTAAATAAACCCGTTTTCATTTCTCTTTTTATTATTTTTGATGAAAAACACTTGGGAAAATGATTTCTTGGTCATTTTAGCTCCAAAATTTGTGAAATAAATTTTTATATACTCATTTGAATCAGATCTACAATATAAAAATGTTGCATGTCAATATTTCATTACTTTTCTGTAGTGTTTTATTTAATCCTTGAAATTGGTGTTTCCTTGAAAAATTGATAAGAAAATGTAGAAAAATCAGAAAAATGTGGTTCCAAGTTTATTAATCCTGTTATGCCATGTACTTGCTAGGGTAATTTTATTTCCTGAATGTTCTGTAGAAAAATGTATAGTTACAGTTCAAATGCTTTCTATCACTAATATTTGTTATTTTTTGTTATTTAAATAAATTTGAATAAAACATGCAGGTGATAAATTTTCTATAGTGTTTGTTTAGGTAATAGATAGTAGGAAAATTCCTAAATCTGTTGTTTGATACTTTTCATAATGTAAAGTATTTTAAATACCTATTTGAGGCCTTAGTTTGTTATTTTTGTGTAGGCAGTTCTAGTTATCCAAATGCAGTAAAATTTTTATGTCAAGCTATTCTTGATAGTAGTAATCTACTGTAATTTTATAAGATTTTTCTGAGCTACTAAAATATGTGTTGCTGTTCAACCATAGGACTAATTAGGGTTTCTATTTATTCTTAATGTAAAGTTAGTTAGAGAAATATACTTTGGTGTATCTTTGAAGCATCTTGATTGTCAAATACTCTCGCATGGTAGAAATTAGTGTTGGTAGTTTCCGAGTACATGTTCTTGGATGACGTAGACTACCTTGTAGAAGAGTCATAAGTTCCACATAATCCGATAACGTAACATATTCATTACATCGCATGCATTCCGCATCATCATCATCTCATGCCACCTCTGCAATGCACCTATGCATGTTGCACTCATACTTCTGCATCATACAGGATCGCAGGAAGTGGTTCCGACAGTTGTTCCCGAGGACGCAGAGGAGCAGCTCGAAGCGACGGAGCCGGAGCCAGCAGAAGCAGAAGAGGAGTCCGGTGAAGAGCTTCCGGAGTGCCCTGACCATCGTCCCAGTACCTTCGAGCGAGGCAAGCCCCGGAGCATTTCTCCCCCAGTTTGCAAATAATTATTTATTAATTTCACTTAATCTGATGCATTAAGTTTAGGAGTTGTTTGCAAACGTTGCTGCATTATACCTTGTTTCACATTGTTTTACCCGATCCTTGTCACCCTGGTGTCTACGGTTAATACTTGCTTAGCTTGCTTAGACCGGTAGAAGTCGGGTGATTGCCTGTCATCCGCGAGCTATAGGGGATTACCTGGTTTTATGTGAAAGAAATGTCATGTGAGAATAACTAAGTGTGGAAATGAATGTGAGACCGGGCGGAAGCTTGCAGGGTTCTGGACTGTAGTGTCTTCCGTCTGTGTCGATTAAGGACCGTCCGATATCGGGCCTCGGGTCATGTTGAACGCATGCCTCACATTTAGCTGGCCGAATAAAGTACCTTTCGACCGCGAAGCCGGGAGATTATTCGGGCCGAGTGGATTGCCCGCAACGCACTGTACCGGAGCAGTAGTGGCAGGAAACGGGGGCGCGATGATAAGGCCAAAGAGCAGTCGGGCGGCCCCCGGGTACATGTGGTTCCTGGCAAGCTCGCGACTTTACCTGAATGGTTGACTCGGTGACCAACACCTCACTTTAGCGGGTGAGTGAGGTTTGTGTGAGGAATAAACTACCAGCTGGTCAATAATCGATTCGAATCGCCATCGTTCACTGGACAGTGAACACTTGACTTGAGTACTTCATCGTAGTATACTGATGAAACACTTGATAGTTATGAGGAAATGACATGGTAACTATTGTTAATTATCAATGGTAATCCTTGCTTGCTTAATTACATGATTACTTTAGCATAAAGGGCAAACATAGTTGACAGGGGAATAAAGAATTAAAATATGACATGCTTTTATAAATGATTTGGTAAGCTAAAAATGCTTTTCTTGCAAGTGAGTCAGCTACCCCACCAAAAAGCCTATCATGATCCTTGGAGTCATTTTGTTTTGGTTCTGTCGGGTAAGTCTAGCTGAGTACCTTCTCGTACTCAGGGCTTTGTTCCCACTTGTTGCAGATGGACAGATGTACTATGGTTATTGTATCAACTGTCTCTACCCTGCGATGGGCGAAGCCTAGGACCATGGGCAATGGTCACCTCACTACTCCTCGCCCGAAGCTTTTGTGGGAGATGATCGCGAGCTGGCACTTTATTTTGGAAAGTTGTGCGTGTGTGTGTGCGCTTTGAACTAATGCTTCCGCTACTTTATTCGCAACTGGTTTGTAATAACTATGTTTAAACTCCGATGTATTTTGTGCCACAAACTACTGTGTAACTTATGAAAGGTAATCGTGAACTTATTACGATCTTGGCTGTGATGATGAAATGGTTTGAAATCCGTCGAGATTTCACGGACTACCGGGTTATACGGGGCCTTAAGTTTGGTAAATTGTCCGTCCGTTGGATGATTTTCTTACTTAATCTCGTATAATTGGGCGGTTCTGTTACAGCTGGTATCGGAGCATGGTTTAGCGTAATTACTGTTCATAAGTGTATTTAAACCAAAACCCTGTTTAAAAAGTTGTGATTTTAAAACTAAAAAGTGTGCCAGTGGTCATATCCTGTATGCCCAGTTAAGGACTCTAGGTGGCTATTTAAGTACTAACTTGGGGTTCTGCACCATATTTCTTTTTTTCGTTGCTCATACGGCGTGCTATTGTATGAGTGCCACTTAATTGAGTGGTAATGTATGGATCAGTTACCTCTACGCTTCGGTAAGTGTGAGCTGTGAGAGCATGATCGGATACACCGCCGATCTAGGGAAAGTGCTTATATGATACTTGGATAATTACATGTTTTACACATGTTTTTATAAAAGTGTCCGCATGTGTGGGTGTTCCGTCCGTTGAGGCGATGCCGTCAATAGGACGATGTGTTTTGGTAGTTACTACCGTTGTACACGCATCTGGGGATTTGTGTAAAGCGTGTAGGTAGATTTACTGCTTTCATGCATTCATGGGGGATGGGCTGAAATGAGTTTTCTGCAGGTACATAACAGCGTATCGTGTAGACCGAATTAGTTACGTATATGAGAGATCGTTGAATGCCACCGAATTCACCGTTAGATGTTTTTATTTTATAAGTTTGTGAGAACGTAAGACTCGTGCATGCATCATATTGTCTGCGCATTCCATTCATGGCATGCATTCCTCCCCTTATAAAAGGATTATCCCATTTTGATAAAAGTGACCTCAACTAAAATATGTTCTCACCGGGTAATTAAAACTTGTGCTACAGATGGCCCGCACGAAGCAGACTGCCCGCAAGTCCACTGGCGGAAGAGCACCCCGTCGTCAGCTAGCCCCGCGGGAGCACCGCAACACGAACACTTTTCTAAGCGAGTTTGGCATGCCCACCTTGCTTTGGAGAGTGCTTCGTGATGTGGGGTACCCGGAGGGACAAGAGCCAGTTTACTCTTGGAGCGAGAGCCAGCTAGCTGAAGATGGACTTGCTGTTGTAGAGATCACCGTCCCTGCTCTTGGTGATGCGCCAGAATGAGATGGTTGGCATTTGGAGTTCGAAGGACGCACTCCAGTCGAGGGTGCAGAGGGCGCAGCCTTTCGCGTCATCCGAGACCATCATGAGCAGATTTCCCAATGAGTTAGCAGCAGCTTGGCCGGTACCTTCCCGAGAGATGATCCTCGCGATGCCGTTTGGGTACAGCTAGAGGCCCCAGTGAAGGACGGGCTAGTGACAACCACACCATGAGTGCCATGTATGCAGCCATCAGAGCATATCAAGGTCTGGAGAATACCTATTGGACCTTGACTGGCCTACGCGGTGATGATCGGCTTGAAGCAAGAAAACAGAAGAAGAAGCAAGCACGTGCCATAGCTAGCTTGCAGGAGCAGTTGGCTGACATGAGCTTGCAGCGGGACCGCGCTCTCGAGAGAGGCGAGAGTTCCATGCAGCAGGTACAGAGGCTGACTCAGGCCAACAGGAATGCAGATCGCCTGTTGGAGCAGCTAGTACAAGAAAGGAATGAAGCCTGGAACGAGAGGGACCTTCTGAGGCAGAGGGTCGAGGAGCTAGAAGAGTACAATGCCAACTTGCATGAAGAGTTCCATGCCCTCTACAACGGGATGGGCCCGTATGCTCCTCCGAACGCCGCTCAGATGGACCTCGACGACGACGCCGCTGCTGAAGGTAGCGATGGCGACGCCTCCGACATCGACGATGGCCCCGAGGGGTAGGATAGTGTCCTACGTTAGTAGCTAGGCTTGACGCGATGGCCTTCTTTTGGTTTTCATGTATCATGTTGTATCCTGTTCGACCTTGAGACTGACGATCTTTAGAGTTTGGTTGTGTATGCGATACCCGAACGCATAAAAGTCCAGTGTATGTATGCTGGCCACGCGGTTGTATGGAACGTGATGTTGCATTTGAAGTAACTTAATTGGTGCTGTTGTTTAATTGGAATGAAATTATTGCGCCTCTGTTTTCTTGTATGACTTGTTCTCTCCAATGAATTCAGTATGGCATGATTGTTCATTCGGACACAATTTTACAACTTCACTCAATGGTGCTTGTTGCTGAAATATGCAGCTGAGACTGGTGGCAATGGTGCAGGAGCTGGTGGAAGTGGTGCCAACAATGTCAACCACCAGGAACCACGTCCAGAACCACATTTGCCCCCTCCTCCGCCGCTCACCACAGAGATGTTCTTCACACAGTTCCTTGGAAGTCAACGCAATACTGAACAGTCACAGAGGAATATGGAAGACTTTCTGCGTACCATCGCGGAAAATGTTCAAAGAGGAAATAACCAAGGTGGTGGCCATGGAGTGAACCAGTACAGCAGTTTCAAGGACTTCATGGATACTAGGCCACCTATTTTCAAAGAAGCAGCAGAGCCACTTGATGCCGAAGAATGGATCAACACTATGGAAGATAAGTTCCGTGTGTTAAGACTGACAGATGTTCTGAAAACAGAGTATGCTGCCCATCAGTTACAAGGACCAGCCGGAATGTGGTGGAAGCATCACCGCACCACTTTTCCTCCCAATGCTCAGATTACTTAGAGGGATTTCACTGAAGCTTTTAAGGGAGTTTATATTCCCCCAGGGTTGGTTGAGATGAAGCTTGGAGAGTTCTTAGCCTTGAATCAGGGTACCAAGACGGTGACACAGTATCTGCATGCCTTTAATAACTTGTGCCGCTATGCTCCAGACATGGTTGACACAGATGCAAAGAAGATTGCTAGTTTCAAGAGAGGGTTGAGTCCGAAGATGATGAAGCATGTGGGTACCAATACCCGCAACAGATTCAACGACTTTATCAGTGATTGTTTGAAGCAAGAGAAGAAACTTTATCAGTGATTGTTTGAAGCAAGAGAAGAACAATAATGCTTACACCGCATCCAAGAATCGCAAGAGAGTGTTCGAGTCAAGACCATCCTAGTCCAGAGTTGTCCCTGCCAATCGTTCATCTTATCGTCCGTCCGCACCTGGTGCGAGGTTCAGGCCGCCGCAGCATAAAACCCAGAACTACAAGGGACCACAGAAACCGTACAAAATGGCAGTGCCGCCAACAAAGACCAACGCAGCAACAGAACAGAGCAACTCCAAGGGAGCTATAGGGTCTGCTGGTACAGTGAAAGGGCCCTGCTACAACTGTGGTCAGCCAGGCCACTTTTCGAAGTTCTGCCCTTATCCGCCTAAAAAGAAGCAACAGACTTACAATGCTCGTGTGCACCACACCGCCATTGATGAAGTTCCTGAGGGAGAGCCTGTAACTGCTGGTAAGTTTCTTGTGAACCATCACCCTGCAGTTGTTCTTTTTGATTCTGGATCTTCGCATTCTTTTATGAGTCAAGCATTTGCACGGAAGCATGAACAACTATGCACAGAATTGAGTTATGGTTATCGCATAAGTTCAGCAGGAGCTGATGTGTTAACCAATAAGATGGTTAGAGGGGCAACCCTTGAGTTAGGTAGTCGGAAGTTTCGGGTGAACCTGGTAGTTATGCCTGGACTAGTTTTGGATGTAATAATAGGAATGAACTGGATGAAAGACTGGGAAGCAGTCATAGATACAAGCAGTCGGATGCTTACCCTTAGAGATCCCCAGGCAGAGGGTACTTTTCAGGTACCATTGCCTAAAAGAACAGATCTTGTGAGCGTGACCTGTGCCATGGAAGTTGCTCCTATCCATCAGATCCCAGTGGTGTGTGAGTTCCCGGATGTGTTTCCAGACGAGTTGCCTGGCCTTCCTCCAGATAGAGATGTTGAGTTTGGAATCGAGTTGATCCCCGGGACAGCTCCAATTTCGAGGAGACCTTATCGGATGCCTCCGGATGAGTTAGCCGAGTTGAAGAAACAGTTGGAAGAGTTATTAAAGAAGGGATTTATTCGCCCAAGTAAGTCTGAATGGGGATGTCCTGCCTTGTTTGTAAAGAAAAAGAAAGAGGGTACTCTCAGGATGTGTGTGGATTATCGACCTCTTAATGCTGTAACCATCAAGAATAAATATCCCTTGCCACATATTGATGTTCTGTTTGATCAGTTAGCTAAAGCTAGAGTGTTCTCCAAGATAGACTTAAGGTCTGGGTATCATCAGATAAAGATTAGACCTCAAGATGTTCCGAAAACCGCCTTTTCTACCAGATACGGGTTGTACGAGTATCTTGTTATGTCATTTGGACTAACAAATACTCCTGCATATTTTATGTATCTGATGAATACGGTTTTCATGCCAGAGTTGGACAAGTTTGTAGTTGTCTTCATTGATGACATTCTAGTATACTCTGAAAACGAAAAAGATCATGAAGAGCATCTGAGAATTGTCTTGACCAGGCTGAGAGATCATAAGTTATATGCTAAGTTCAGCAAATGTGAATTTTAGAAAGTTCCTTTCCTCGGTCATATCCTATCTGAGAATGGAGTTTCTGTAGATCCGAGTAAAGTGTAAGAGGTTATGGATTGGAAGACTCCAACCACAGTGTCAGAAGTCAGGAGTTTCCTAGGGTTAGCTGGTTACTATCGCCGTTTTATCCCAGACTTCTCGAAGATTGCCAAGCCAATGACAAGTCTGTTACAGAAAGATCACAAGTTTGTGTGGACAGAGGAGTGTGAGACAGCTTTCCATACCTTGCGGAAACTGTTGACCACTGCTCCAGTTCTTGCACAGCCCGACATCGAGAAACCTTTTGATGTGTTCTGTGACGCATCAAAAACAGGACTAGGGTGTGTGCTAATGCAAGAAGGAAGAGTCATTGCTTATGCCTCCCGGCAGTTGAGAAAACATGAAATCAATTATCCGACACATGATCTTGAGCTTGCCGCTGTAGTGCACGCCTTAAAGATTTGGAGACACTATCTACTGGGTAATGTGTGCAACATTTTCACCGATCATAAGAGTCTCAAGTACATTTTCACCCAACCAGAATTGAACATGAGACAGCGGAGATGGTTAGAGCTGATCAAATACTACAACTTGAATGTACAGTATCACCCTGGGAAAGCCAATGTGGTAGCTGATGCTTTGAGTAGAAAGTCACATTGTCTGAACGTGTAACCCTTACTTGAAGATGGTTTCGATCTAATGCACCCTGCCGTGCTACATAGTATTCAGGTCAGTTGTTCCTTAGAAAGTAAGATTATAGAAGGTCAGAAAGCAGACAAAGGGGTATTCCACATCAAAAAGAAGATTCAAGAAGAACCCTCGAAACACTTCAGGGTGGATGAGCAAGATGTGTTGTGGTTCGACAACCGTCTTGTTGTCCCAAAGGATAGAGAACTTAAGAACAAAATTATGGATGAAGCTCATCTCTCTAAGTTGTCTATTCATCCTGGCAGCAGTAAAATGTATCAAGAACTAAGACCTCGTTATTGGTGGACCAAGATGAAGAAGGAAATTGCAGCGTATGTAGCCAGATGTGACACATGTTGTAGAGTAAAGCAATTCACATGAAGCCTGCCGGAATGCTACAACCTTTATCAGTACCAAGTTGGAAGTGGGATGACATCAGTATGGATTTTATCACGGGTCTACCCACTACTCAAAAAGGTCACGATTCCATTTGGGTAATTGTGGATCGTCTTACTAAGACAGCCCACTTTCTGCCTGTCAAAACGGAATATAGACCACCTCAATATGCTGAGAAGTATATTGCAGAGATTGTGAGGTTGCATGGCATACCAAAGACTATAGTGTCTGACAGAGGGTCACAGTTCACTGCTCACTTTTGGGAGCATTTGCACAAAGGTTTGGGGACTAGTCTGATTCGTAGCACTGCCTATCATCCTCAAACAGATGGTCAGACTGAGAGAGTTAATGCTGTTCTAGAGGATATGTTAAGAGCTTGTGTGCTGTCTTCCAGAGGTTCATGGGAGTCATGGTTACCATTAGCAGAGTTCTCATACAATAACAGCTATCAAGAGAGCATCAAGATGGCACCTTTTGAGGCTCTGTATGGCCGGAAGTGTAGAACACCGTTAAACTGGATTGAGCCAGGCGAAAGAAGGTATTATGGTATTGACTTCGTAGAGGAAGCCGAAAGGAAAGTTCATATCATCCAGCAGAATATGAGAGCAGCTCAGTCACGTCAGAAAAGTTATGCAGATAAGCGAAGGAGACCGCTTGTGTTCGAAGTTGGTGACTATGTTTATCTAAAAGTTACGCCAATGAAAAAGAAAAGGTTTGGTGTGCGCAGAAAGCTGGCCGCCAGATTTGTGGGACCTTACAAAATCCTGGAACGGAAGGGTCCTGTGGCTTACAAATTGGAGTTACCAGAGTCAATGGGTGCTATATTCCCAGTTTTTCATGTATCACATCTCAAGAAATGTTTGTGAAGTCAGATCTGGTGTATCGTGAGCAGCCAGTTCGAGTTTTGGATACCAAGGAAAGGGCTACTCGAAACAGTGTGGTGAAAACGTATAAGATACAATGGAGTCATCACGATGAAGGGGATGCATCTTGGGAAACGGATGAATACTTAAAGAATGCCTACGAAGATTTTTATAATAAATGGTTCGTAACCCAAATCTCGGGACGAGATTTTTATAAGGGGGGAAGGCTGTAACACTCCGGTGTTATGCAATACATTTTTGCATGGCAATCATATTGCACCGCATTCATAACATCATGATCATATGTGACAATTTATAGTTTGATTTATACAAAAGCTTGAAATTAACGTATGTGATAAATTATATTAATATGATAATCACATTATACCAAAAACCTTGCAACCATAAATTCTACATCACTTGGAACCTTAGTTCAAATTTTGGAGCTCAAATTTTGTCAAAAACTTGTTCAAAAATAATTATGAAAAATATTCAAAACTATCCCCTATTTTAGCTTTTATTCTGTCATTCAAAATCTATCAAGAATTTTCAGTTGGCCCCTAAATCAAAGTTGTAGAGAATTTAATTTTGAGCAACTTTTATTTTTGGGCCAATTCCAGAAAATGTCTTCTTCTTGTTCAAATTGTGGTTTGAAGTTTGAAATCCATTTGAATTAATTTTGAAAATTGGAAAAACAAGTTTCGTCTTAGCAGGCCTCGTCCTCACTTCCCGGCCCGCTCGCGAAGCCGCCCGGCCCAGCCGGCCTCGCGCGCGCCCGCGCGACGCAGTCGGCCCGGCCCGCGACCCGGCCTCCTTCCTCCTCCCGCGCGCGCCCGCGCAAACGCTGGCCGCCGCGGCAGAGCGCGTTCGCCGCGTGTCGGCCATGCGCTGCCGCCGCTCGCCGCGCGTCGTCCTCGCCCTGATCTCCCGCCAGCGCGAGCGCACTCAAAACGGCTGCCCGAGCCTCCTCGCTCCCTCACTTCCCCTCCCTCACCCGCCAGCCACCCCTCCTCTTCCCACCGCGCGGGCGGACGGCTCGCCGCCGCGAGCTCCGGTTTCGCCTCCCCGTTCCGGCATCGTCAGGCCACCACCATCAAATTCACCTCGCACCGAGCGCCGCCCCGTTCTTCCCTCCTCCGAACAAGCTTCTCCGCCCCCTCGCTGCCCGCGGTAGGGCTCCTTTCCTCCTCGCCTCGCCGCGCCACCGCAACGGTGCCGACGAGCCGCGCCTCTCCACCGCCTCAACCGCCACCTCTTTGCTCTCCCGCACTGACGTCTCGTGTTGGCCACTTCTTGGCGACTCTATTGCGCGTCTTGGTGGGTCGTTGGCTGGCCGGAACCGGCCGATTGGCCGTGACCGCCGCCGCGACGTCGGCGTCGGGAACGCCGGCGACGCGCTCGGGTCTCTTTCCCCCCCCTTCCTCGCTCGGTGGGCTGAGCCGTGCCAGCGGGCCGAGCCCGAGCAGGCCGGCTCGGTCTCCTCCCCCGCGCGAGCGAGATGGGCCGCGACCGCCATGGGCCGATCATTTCCCTCGGGCCGGCCCAGCGACATTTAAATAAACCCGTTTTCATTTCTCTTTTTATTATTTTTGATGAAAAACACTTGGGAAAATGATTTCTTGGTCATTTTAGCTCCAAAATTTATGAAATAAATTTTTATATACTCATTTGAATCAGATCTACAATATAAAAATGTTTCAGGTCAATATTTCATTACTTTTCTGTAGTGTTTTATTTAATCCTTGAAATTGGTGTTTCCTTGAAAAATTGATAAGAAAATGTAGAAAAATCAGAAAAATGTGGTTCCAAGTTTATTAATCCTGTTATGCCATGTACTTGCTAGGGTAATTTTATTTCCTGAATGTTCTGTAGAAAAATGTATAGTTACAGTTCAAATGCTTTCTATCACTAATATTTGTTATTTTTTGTTATTTAAATAAATTTGAATAAAACATGCAAGTGATAAATTTTCTATAGTGTTTGTTTAGGTAATAGATAGTAGGAAAATTCCTAAATCTGATTGTTTTGATACTTTTCATAATGTAAAGTATTTTAAATACCTATTTGAGGCCTTAGTTTGTTATTTTTGTGTAGGCAGTTCTAGTTATCCAAATGCAGTAAAATTTTTATGTCAAGCTATTCTTGATAGTAGTAATCTACTGTAATTTTATTAAGATTTTTCTGAGCTACTAAATATGTGTTGCTGTTCAACCATAGGACTAATTAGGGTTTCTATTTATTCTTAATGTAATGTTAGTAGAGAAATATACTTTGGTGTATCTTTGAAGCATCTTGATTGTCAAATACTCTCGCATGGTAGAAACTAGTGTTGGTAGTTTCTGAGTACATGTTCTTGGATGACGTAGACTACCTTGTAGAAGAGTCATAAGTTCCACATAATCCTGATAACGTAACATATTCATTACATCGCATGCATTCCGCATCATCATCATCACATGCCACCTCTGCAATGCACCTATGCATGTTGCACTCATACTTCTGCATCATACAGATGCACCTATGCATGTTGCACTCATACTTCTGCATCATACAGGATCGCAGGAAGTGGTTCCGACAGTTGTTCCCGAGGACGCAGAGGAGCAGCTCGAAGCGACGGAGCCGGAGCCAGCAGAAGCAGAAGAGGAGTCCGGTGAAGAGCTTCCGGAGTGCCCTGACCATCGTCCCAGTACCTTCGAGCGAGGCAAGCCCCGGAGCATTTCTCCCCCAGTTTGCAAATAATTATTTATTAATTTCACTTAATCTGATGCATTAAGTTTAGGAGTTGTTTGCAAACGTTGCTGCATTATACCTTGTTTCACATTGTTTTACCCGATCCTTGTCACCCTGGTGTCTACGGTTAATACTTGCTTAGCTTGCTTAGACCGATAGAAGTCGGGTGATTGCCTGTCATCCGCGAGCTATAGGGGATTACCTGGTTTTATGTGAAAGAAATGTCATGTGAGAATAACTAAGTGTGGAAATGAATGTGAGACCGGGCAGAAGCTTGCAGGGTTCTGGACTGTAGTGTCTTCCGTCTGTGTCGATTAAGGACCGTCCGATGTCGGGCCTCGGGTCATGTTGAACGCATGCCTCACATTTAGCTGGCCGAATAAAGTACCTTTCGACCGCGAAGCCGGGAGATTATTCGGGCCGAGTGGATTGCCCGCAACGCACTGTACCGGAGCAGTAGTGGCAGGAAACGGGGGCGCGATGATAAGGCCAAAGAGCAGTCGGGCGGCCCCCGGGTACATGTGGTTCCTGGCAAGCTCGTGACTTTACCTGAATGGTTGACTCGGTGACCAACACCTCACTTTAGCGGGTGAGTGAGGTTTGTGTGAGGAATAAACTACCAGCTGGTCAATAATCGATTCGAATCGCCATCGTTCACTGGACAGTGAACACTTGACTTGAGTTACTTCATCGTAGTAATACTGATGAAACACTTGGATTGATGAAACACTTGGATAGTTATGAGGAAATGACATGGTAACTATTGTTAATTATCAATGGTAATCCTTGCTTGCTTAATTACATGATTACTTTAGCATAAAGGGCAAACATAGTTGACAGGGGAATAAAGAATTAAAATATGACATGCTTTTATAAATGATTTGGTAAGCTAAAAATGCTTTTCTTGCAAGTGAGTCAGCTACCCCACCAAAAAGCCTATCATGATCCTTGGAGTCATTTTGTTTTGGTTCTGTCGGGTAAGTCTAGCTGAGTACCTTCTCGTACTCAGGGCTTTGTTCCCACTTGTTGCAGATGGACAAATGTACTATGGTTATTGTATCAACTGTCTCTACCCTGCGATGGGCGAAGCCTAGGACCATGGGCAATGGTCACTCACTACTCCTCGCCTGATGCTTTTGTGGGAGATGATCGCGAGCTGACACTTTATTTTGGAAAGTTGTGCGTGTGTGTGTGCGCTTTGAACTAATGCTTCCGCTACTTTATTCGCAACTGGTTTGTAATAACTATGTTTAAACTCCGATGTATTTTGTGCCGCAAACTACTGTGTAACTTATGAAGGTAATCGCTGAACTTATTACGATCTTGGCTGTGATGTGAAATGGTTTGAAATCCGTCGAGATTTCACGGACTACCGGGTTATACGGGCTTAAGTTTGGTAAATTGTCCGTCCGTTGGATGATTTTCTTACTTAATCTCGTATAATTGGGCGGTTCTGTTACATTTGGATAAGTAAAACTATCTCTATAAAATAAACAAGCTATAGCCTAATAATGAGCATGAAAATACTTTGTACTAGAAAAAGTATCAAACAATAGATTTCACATTTTTCCTATGTTACCCACAGTAAACAAGCATATTACAAAAATTATCACATGCATGTGTTATACAATTTTTGCTCTCTACCAAAAATAACAAAAATCATCAATTAAAGGCATTTGAACTACACTACAATAATTTTTCACAGGAAAGGCTTCACAAACATTTTTCCTAGAAAGTACATCACTAAGAAAGGCTAATGCAACAAGAATCATATTTTTCTCATTATTATTTTATTTACTACACATTTTCTAAGATATCAGCATTTATACTAATTAAATAAATCTACACAGAAAAGTATCACAAAACTAACATTCAATATTTTTAAACTGTAGATCTACTCTTGAGAAACACTACAAAATTTGTTTCATAATTTTTGGAGCTAAAAATCTTGAGATATGATTTTTGAAAGCCTTTTCAAACTTTCTGGAAAATCCTTTATTTCAAATCTTTTGAAAATCCGCCGGACTCTTCCCTAGGTGCACCCGGTCCAGTGCACCCGGGCTCACTGGTGCGCGGGACCCCGGGTCAACGGGACCCACCCGTCAGCCGGAGCCGAGCGGGGACGGCGCTGACTGGCGACAAGCTCGCCGCCGGTGAGGTCTCCGGTGACGGGGAGGGCACCACAGTGCTCCCCGCACCGAGGTGCACCTAGCGCACCTACTCCGAGTAGCGCGGGAGCTCCGGAAGAAGCTCACCGGCGGGAATGGCGGCACGGCGGCGCGGACGCTCGATGACCGGCCAGAGCAGGTCACGGGAGTGGCCAAGGAAGCGCGCGCGAGCACCGCGAGGTGAACGGGAAGCCGGTGCTCAAGACCGGAGGAGGCAAAAAGGGAAAGGGAGCTCTGGCCACGCACGCCGGCTAACGGCGGCCATGGCGGCAGCGGAGGAGAGAGGCGGCCAATTGGCCCTCACCTGAGCCCGAGCGGCGGAACTGGCGCGAGCACGAGGTGGAGGGAAACGAGGCGGGGCTGAGGCCGAGAGGAATTGGCCGGAGAAGCGGCTGCGGGCGCGTGCGGCGGTGGCGGAGCTACGACGGCGAGCGGTGGCACGAGCGTCCGCTACGGCTTCGCGCCTGCTGCTGGCGAGCGGGGAGGCGAATGAGGGGAGCAGCCGAGGCAGCGAGCGCACGGAGGGAGTAGGCGGACGCGGGGGACGCGGGGGCCACCGGAGGGCGCAACTCCTGCCGCGGCGCCACGGCGTCGCGCGCGCGCGGGCGGGAGGAGGCAGACGCGGGCGCGGGCCAGGCTGGCTTGCTGAGCTGGGCCGAAAACGGGGCGGCGGCCCGGTAAGACGGGAAAATGTTTTTTCTTTTTATAAATGTATTTTCCAGATTTCCCAATTTAATTCAAATTTGAAGGTGAAAAAGACGTTTTCACAATTTTTCCCCAAAATAAAAGTTGTTCAGAATTTAATTCTCTACAACTTTCATGTAGGGCATTTTTCAAAATTCTGAATAGATTTTGAATTACTGATTTAAAGCCAAATTTTAAGTAAAAATTCACTTTTCTAGAATATTTTTAAAAGCAAAATTTGAGGGAATTTTGAATACAAAAGTTGCTCCAAAAATCATGTCAATTCATTCTATTTTATCTAAAATTGTAGATACACAAAACTTAACCACTCTTTAGTTCTCAAATGCACAATTAGGGTTTAATTAATTGTTTTTCCAACTTTAAATTTTAAAGGGGCTTATATTGCATGTAATGATAAGCATGTATGTGATGTTAATGATCAATGCTTTGGATGCTAATGCATGCTTAACACCCAGGGGTGTTACAATATCCATCTTCTGGCTGATGACCGGAACTCCAAGGATGTCGGGCGACGATCTGACAACTGCTAGCAGGATCTAATAATGCACATACCCGGGCGATCGACGTACTGCACCACTGCCGACCGCCGCTCTGATCTTGCTTCTTGCTCCTTTCATCCATGATGCCAACATGAAAATACACGGAGCCACGCCGCCGCCGCCGCCGGGGATTCCGCGAGCGGGGCTTTTCGCACCGTCGCCGGGGCCACCAAGCGCGCTGGCCTAGCCGCGCTGCCATGGAATGAAGAAAGCTCGCCGATGCAGATCGAGGGGCACTTGGGGGAGGGTCGCCGCGCCGGTGATAGAAGAGGAGTTTGTGGGGCAGAGGCTCGAGGGGCACACAGGGATAGTGGTAGCGGAAGGCGCTATCGCGGGATGCGGTATGCGGGATCGCGTGCAGTCGGTCCCACATGCTGGCGCTTTCCATCTGGAGTCGCGGGATCGCACCCTCAAAGCAGAGCGACGACACCAAAAATTACCGCATCAAACAATTGTCTTCCTTTTGTTCTTTTTAGTTGTAGGAGAAAAGAAACGGTAAAGAAACCGGCTTTTCTAAGACTTACTACAGTGGGGACTGTAAATGATCTTGTATGTGCATTTAGCGTAAAAGATTCGCTGCAGCGCAGTTTGGTATCCAGTCCGCAACGATCTTCGGTCCGCTATATTCAGAGGAGTACCGTGCGTCCGGTAAACAGCGCTGGCCCACGCACAGCAGCGACAACGCATACGCGCGCATGCACGGGAGGAATCTCAGCTGCGGGTCCCACTGTTTCAACTAGCTAAAAATGTTATAACTCACAAACCAAATAACCAAATTAAATTCTGATTGCACTATTAAATTCGTTTCAATAAATTCTTCAAAATAAGATCTCACATGGATATATTTAGATAAAGTGACAAGTGGATCTCACAGTGGATAGATGATGATATAGAGGATGGATGAGTGCGGAAGAATTAAGTATAGAGGAGAGAATCTTGATGACCAGGTCTTATAGAGGATGATTTTAGAGTACCACGAGTGCGGATAGCCTAAGAGCCGGTAGGAGGGCATTGGGACTGCTGACTGTTCTTTCCTACCTTTGTCCAAAAAGGGTGCGACCAATTAAGGTTTACTAAATTTAATAATATATAAAAATATTATTCACATTCATGACTCCAAATATGTATACTATAAAAAATACATTCTATGGTTAGTGATATGATGCTTATTTGGTATCATAAATTTTGCCTAAATTTTAATACTTTTTGTTAGACTTGTCAAACTTAAAATTCTCTTTCTTCTCAAAAAAACAAGAATTGCACTTTTTTTGATAGGAGTATTTGCTAACAAAAACAACTACCATGTTCCGAGTGTTTTTTTTTCATTCGGTTGGAGCCAAAAGCCCACATGCATCAAATTTTCTTTTGAGAATTTAAAGTTTCATTGCGTCATAAATAGGTTACCGCATCAAAGTTTCCTAGTAACATTACAAATTAGAGAAACTAGCAGGAGAGCCCGAGCAAAGCGCGGGCAGGACTGTTTGCTTAACGGTGTTACTGTTTTATAACGGGTTTACTGTTTCTTAGCGGGTTTACTGTTTTAACGGTTTTTACTGTTTTATAATGGGTTTACTGTTCCTAAACGGGTTTGTACTGTTTCTTAACGGATTTGTACTGATCATAGAGCCCGGTACTGTATTAGTGGGTCTACTGTTCTAAGTCACTGTTGTGGGAACAGTACATGTGTCTGTGACGGACCCGGTCGAGAGCCTCGACTTTAAGTGTTATGTATAGATGAGCAAGTATCTGGCAAGAGAAAATGCATGAATTCAAGATGATTGCTCATCTGGCCTTTTTAGAAATAGCATCAACTATCTTAGTTGTTTCTCGACGAATCTCAACTAGGGGGTAGTTTCTTGATCGATGTCTTGCACTTAGCAATTGTAAGGTGCATTGACCAATGTCCAGAATTAGTATGTGATGATCCAGCAAGCATAGCGGAGGTCAACACCGTCGTTAGTTAACAGAACTGCATCCTGCAGATCGAGTGCAGCAGCCAGCTTGGCATCAAAAAGGAGAAGGGCATGAGCTTCAAACTCAAGGTTTCAAGACATGAGAAATCGCTACCTGAACAAAATAAACATGGGAAATACTTCTAGCAGGTGAAGCGAGAATAAGAACTCAATTCTAGTTTAGTTTTTTGCAACAGGATTTTGAGAGTCTAGAAAGGCATCATAAAAGATCCTATGAGCATGGGAAATACTTCTTAATACTGCAATAAAATCTAAAATATTCGTGACCCCATAGGTAGCATCGCAAAAACAAGTCTTAGAGCCTGTTTGGCCTGTGCCTAGGCTTGCGAAGCTGAAACGGCGGTGAAGCTGAAATACGGCACCACTTTTGATCGCCAAGCTTTTGGCAACCGGCATAGAAATTGAACGACCAGGACGCGGTCATGCTGCAGCGAGCCATAAGGACGACAGCTAACTAAACAACCGCCACAATTTAGGCGCAAAAGCTAGCGTCCGGACACTGGGCCCTTCCCACCGCGCCCTCCCAAACCCGCCCTCCCTCACGGGAATAGAACACGAACAGAACGTCGCTCCCTTCTCGCCCCTGCCCACCCACCCTGCGAGAATAGAACGGAACGCCGCTCCTCGCTTCCCAAAACCGCCCGTCTTGTCGCGGGAATAGAACGGAACCCGACCGCCCCCCGCATCACCCTGTTCTCCCACCGCGCCTCCTGTTCCAAGAACACGAAAACACTTCAAATGCAACATCGCAAGCATATGGAAAAACTATGTAGTACAATATCGGAATATGAATACTGCAATATCGCAAAAAATATGTACTACAACTTTAAAAAACATATACTGTAACATCAAAAATTATGTGCTGCAACATAAAAAACATGTACTGCAACATCAAAAAAACAAGTAATGCAACATCAGAAAATATATACTGCAACATCGAAAAAATATGTGTTGCAACATCAGAAATCATGTACTGTAACATCGAAAAATTATGTGTTGCAACATAAAACAACGACCATGAAACATGGAAAATGGGACCATTCAGGGAAATATATGTTGCAACAACCCAAAAATCTAATTGCAACATTCGAAAATCATCTGTTGCAACATACAAAAAAATCTCATTGCAACATTCGAAAATCATCTGTTGCAACATCAAAAAAAACTCATTGCAATCTGAAGAAAACAATAAAAAGACATATGATAACAATAAGAAGATGGGTTCGAGATACAAGCTGCTCCAGTCCTGGCCCATCACCTCTGAGCTCACCAGAGGGAGGAGGGAAGGACCCCAGAGCTTACGGGAATCTTGGCCACCACCGCGTCCCTCAAATCCAGAGGAGGAGAAGAAGGATGACTCATATCCAAAGAAAAAGAAGGAGGAGAAAGGCTCAGATCCAGAGAAGGACCACCTACCTCGTCGGAGCCGCCGCCATCGTCCTCATCTTTGATGGGGGGGCACGAGAGCTAGGTCGCTGGATAGCGCAGAGTCACATGGAGCTCGTGGAGGGGGAGGGAGGAAGCGCCAGTGGACGGCGCGACAACGAGGTGGCACGCGGCGCACGGCGTTTCCCAGCGAGGAGGCGGACGCAGCAGTAGAATGAAGAGGGCACGCGAGCGCTGCAGAACTTAAGAGTGAGCGGTCGAGAGGATAAGGACCGGGAGCGGCGGGCAGCATGGTAGGTTAGTTCAGCGCGGCTGCCGGGTGCATCCGTTCCGTCCGCACGCCGCCGCATATCATTATCGAACCGCCCCTATTTCTCGGCGTACGCGCGCTGATAAGGGACGGGTGTTTGATGGAGGAAGCCAGCGACGGACTCGTCCGTCGTCGTCCTCTCCCACACGGCCACACTGCCAGCCGCACGCAGGCCACACGAGCCAGCCGTTCCGCTCCCCGACCCCGAGTCCCGCAGCCTGCTGGCACGGACAAACCGTCCTGCGGGTCCGGCCTGGCAGCCAGAGCCGTTTTTATTATTCCCGACCGACGGGGCGACCGAGCGAGCACGCGGTTCCATCACAGCGGCAGGGCACTGTTTAGTTTGCCAAATTCATCCCTAAATTCCACTATAAAAAAGAAGATTCTCCATCACATCAAAATACCAGCACATATATGGAGTACTAAATGTAGATGAAATCAAAAACTAATTGCACAGTTTGATTGTACTTTGCGAGACGAACATTTTGAGCCTAATTAATCAATATTTGAACAATTATTACTAAATAAAACCAAATTTGCTACAGTGTAGCACAGTGATTCGGCGCTCACCAAATCCGGCGTCTAGGAAGCCGCCAACCACCGCAAAAGCGCCGGGGAGTCTGGCGAACGAAGCAATCCAAGCGAACGAACCGAGGAAGAAAACAGCCGGAAAAAGAGAGAGGGCCGGAGACTGCCGGACCCAGGTCCTCCGCGGGACCGGTTCGCCGTCTCGTCCCGAGTTCCCGACCTCGCCGCCCGCCCGCCTGCCCATGGAGGCGCTGTGGAAGCAGGCCTCCAGGCTCAAGGACCAGGTCGCTCGGCAGGTCAGTCGCGCGCTTATCCGCCTCTCGCAAATCGCGATCCATCTAAGCACTCGTAACCGTAAGGGTGGACAGGATTTGCCGCGGGCTCTGAATCTCTGATGAGTTGTGTCGCCTGAAGGCCTGAAGGGGAGTCTATGTTACTACGCTTAATGCTTTTTCGGTTTCTCATTTCCGCGTGCGAAGTTGCCTGCGTAGGATCTAGCTATAGGCGCTTCAGTTTTTTCAGGTTATGTGACTCATGCTGATCCTGGGAAGTGGGCGCCGAGTTGCAGTTTTGAGAAACAAAAGTCTGTGATCGAATTGGTTGACTTATATAGTTTTTCAATTGGAAGTCTGGTTCATGATTTCCTTGTTGAAATAAAAAGCAGCCTGAACTTTTAGCTGCCAATCCCTGTGCATTGTTGTAGTGGTAGATACTCTCAGCTTGAACTTCAGCTGTTCCTTAGAATTTGCCTTTAACAAACTCGAAATGGTAGATCGAATCAGGGAGTTGCATTGGCTTAGGAATGCCCAAGTTAAACATATTAGAACGTTATAAAAGCATATAAAGACAGGTTAAAAAATCCAACATGGAACAGTAATCGGGAACAATCATGTGACCTAGTTCATCATGTTTTCTTTGAGATATCTAGGTTGTTTGGACATGTGGATTTTAGACTTTAGTATGATATAGGATCAGCTGGGTAAGCTGATTTTGGATTCTCAGCTGGATATCTGAATGTGATACTGAACTGTAATGCCTATGTTTGCATTTTGCAGAACTTGCTGCATATTCATATACATCAAACATACCTGCCTTAAATTGCATGTACAGCGCTCAAAATAGATATCCTTGTGTCATGACTTGAACCTCTTTGCGTTTTTTCCCATATTATTACTATGGTTCACCATACTCTCAGGGACCACCTATTTATACCACATATAACATTTGCTTCATTATTTATCTTACTGATTTGATAACACCAAATGAGCATACGAAGTTTATCCATTTTAAGTGTATCCAAGAGTCTTACCCTTTTTTTTACTTGTTACAAGTGATATAACTTTATATTTATCGACACCACTGCAGGGTGTGTTCAAGCAGTTTGGCTATGGGAATTCTGATAATGCGTTTACAGATGAGTCAGAGGTTAAACTGCATCAGAGATTGGAAAAGCTTTACTTATCGACTCGTGCTGCTAAAGTATGAAGAAGGCATATTTCTTGTCTCCTTTTCTCTTTACCTTCCTTTTAATCTGATTAAACATTGGCATCCTTGCTAGCATTTTCAAAGGGACGTTGTTCGGGGCGTGGAGGGCTATATAGTCACAGGATCCAAACAAGTCGAAATAGGTAGTTCATTCATACTATCTATGAGTTATGGAGGTTTTTTAACAGTACTTGTCAGTTATATTGTTATCTGAGTAAAGCTGATCTTAACTGATAAGCTGTGCAATCTGTATTAGGGAATAAATTGTCTGATGATAGCCAGAAATATGGTGTTGAAAACACATGTACAAGTGGTGATACTTTATCCAAAGCTGCTACATTCTTCGGAAAGGCACGCTCACAGATAGAAAAGGAGTGTGGCAACATGTTGAAAGCGTTTGGCACACAGGTCTGTGTTCCTAATGCTGGATTTGCTTCACCTTGCACACTAAATCATAATGAAATTGCAAGATTGAAATTATTTCGTTTGACACTTCAAAATAGATTTTCCTTAGTCTGCTGATTTTCTTTGTTGTTTGCAGTTGTTAATATCTTGACTATTAAGCCATAATTGTCTTGTACATAAATATAGAAATTTTGTAAATATCTATCTACTGATACTAATTGAAGCATAATTTTGTTTCTCATAATTTGTACTATATTTGAAACGAAATTGAACAGTTTTTTATATTATTTTTTAGTCTTTACACTGAAATTTGTAGCCAGGGTAAATAGATTTCTGGCGAACTGACTAATAGTTCTATTCAAATTCTAGGTGGCAGAGCCACTGCGGGCAATGGTAATGGGTGCACCTTTAGAGGATGCCAGACATCTGGCCCAGAGATATGACAGAATGAGGCAAGAAGCTGAAGCACAGGTGAACATCTTTGCTAGTTTAAGCTAAGTTCCTTGCAAAGATGAAACTTTATTCATCACGATTAGAACTCATCCAGAAGACACCTTTATTAAAGAGTTATTCTCAGAGTTGATAGCAACAGTCAGTCAGGACTCAGGAGCTATGTGAACTATACTGGTTCTTACTATCACTATAGCCTCATTGGTTGCGATCTGTAAGAATCATCAGTGAAGCAATGTAATCAGCATGGCAGTATCACTATTTTTCCTCGAAAGCAGGAGAGCTCATCATTGCATTATGTCTCTGTTCCTATTCAACATAAAACAATAATATTTCTCTTACCTTTTCCCCTCCCTTTTTTTTGTCTCTTTTTAGGTTGTCGAAGTATCAAGACGGCAGAACAGGGTGAGGGAATCAGCTGGGAATGGAGATATGATATCTAAGTTGGAAGCTGCTGAGTACAAGCTTGAAGAACTGAAGTCAAACATGGTGGGATTAGGGAGGGAAGCTATCGCAGCAATGTCGGCTGTTGAGGCTCAGCAGCAACGGTTGACCTTACAGCGTCTCATTGCACTGGTAATCATCAATGGCACCTTTACAGAACATTTTCTTATCCTTCGGGTTCCTGTATTTCATGTTTACTAATTGTTCTTATTTTGGCTTTAAGGTTGAGGCTGAGAGAGCTTACCATCAGAGAGTTCTGGAGATACTTGACCAGTTGGAACAAGAAGTATGTATGCTACCAGCTTTATTATTCGAGATTTATATATTGGACTGCTCTGTTGGAATGATTTTTCTGCACTCTGAACTTCTGAAACATACAGAATCTTTTGTATATCCATTTGACGATTATGTTCTGATTGATAGATGGTGTCTGAGCGCCAAAAAATCGAAGCACCCCCGACTCCAGCAGCTGAAAATTATATGCCACCACCACCACCACCATCTTATGATGAAGTTAATGGAGCGTTTGCATCCACTTCTGTAAATGAGTCAGTCCAACCTGTCGATTTCTTCCTTGGAGAGGTGTGACATATTTTTAATGAAGAATTATTGCACCTACTGTCCTTTTTATTAAAATCTTCAGCAAATGTACAAGCTGCTGTTGATGTCTGGGATGCTTGTCGAATATGACTTTTTTGTTCTCTGTGTTGCAGGCCCTTGATTCCTTCAAAGCTGAAAGTGATTTTGAGCTTACCTTGTCAGCTGGTGACATTGTAATTGTCCGAAAGGTAATGTACTTTTTCACAACATAGTTTTTTAATCTTCTTCCATGTTGTTCATACAACTTTAGTGCTTTTTAAATGCATACCTGTAGCAGATAAACACACCACCACTTAGTTGTCATTAACCTTTTCTAAACCAAGGTTTTTTCTTTCTGTTCATCGATGTTATGGGTTCTGTAAAATGCTTAATCATTTTTGCCAGCAGCTGCACTAAGCATATCTATATATGATCATTTGGCCTGCATTTGTCCTCACTTTTCTCGGAAACACAGATTTCAAGCAATGGTTGGGCAGAAGGTGAATGCAAGGGCAAAGCAGGATGGTTTCCTCATGCTTATATCGAAAGGCGAGAACGTGTTCTAGCAAGCAAAGTTCCACATATCTTTTAGGAGTTTTGGGCTGTCACATTACACGTTTTCATTTCTATTGTTGGGAGCTGGAATATTATCCATGTTTTCGTTCCCTCTTAGTTTCCACGATGTACTTACCAGCTGTTATGTGCATAGATTAAATTTTACTTCCTTTTTTTTTTAGTCTGGAGAAGATTTTGGATGTAACATATTTTTGAGAGACCAATTGGGCATCAGTTGCCTTGATATTGTGAAATAGTTAAAGTACCTGTTTTATAGGTTTTGCTTTCTCACTGATAAGTGGACTTCATCATATGTTTCTTATATAGGAAAAAAAAAACACGCTGCTTTTTTTTTCTGGATAAGGCTATTTCACTTGTGGAGTCTCAAGGTGAACTAGTCAAGCTGCATGGAATTTGAAGCTACTGCTGGATACCCTTTATTTTTTTAAAAAAAAGGAAGCTACTGCTGGAGATCCATCAGAGGCTAATAGAAAGTTTCATGACACGGTTACCAAGACTATTACATTAGTTTTTGTGTTGCTAACTGTGATGACGAGATTAATCTACAGCCCGCTCATTTCGCTGGTTTATTGTGGCTGAAAGTATTGTTCGCTGGTTTGTCGTGAGAGAAAAACACTGCTGGATGACTGCTGATTTCGCTGAATAGCTCAAACGAACAGAACCATGGTCACAAAATTTCCAGGTCAACGGGGTTGAGGTACAGGGTCGCGGAATGTGGTACGCTACATACGAGAAATTTTTACACTTCGGGTTGAAAATGAACCCGCGAACCTAGGTGAAGGGTCGAAGACATCGAACTTGTTTTATGCGACTATGAATGAAACTCTCTTTTGATTTGATTTGTCACAGTATTAAATTTAAATGAAACCGGAATGAACCTCCACTGAGACTGATCGAACCGGAAGACAAATAAATCAATCAACAGGAGAGGCGTTGAGTGGAAATCAAAAGATTTGCTCATGGGAAATCAGCGTTGCCGTAGATGGAGGCATGAAGCTACTCTTGTTGCCAAACTTTGGGTCCACTGTTTGTCTCTGACATTGGAAGCTAACGGCTTTTGTACTGGAGCGATAAACCTAAAGTTGGTTGCCCACTGTACTGATCAGTTGGGGCTCTGCTCCTCCCTCTTTCAGCAGTAATGGGCAACGTATGCGAATTAGGACAAAGCGCCCGGTTTGCAGGGCTGTTAGAGGACCACCCGTTTAATTGTATGCAAAGGGTAGGTCAAAGCGTGCCGGTTTGCAGGGCTGTTAGAAACACCCCCCGTTTAATTTCAACGAATGGGTTAAAAGTGAAATTATATTCTTTACTCTACGTATATTCTTGTTCTTGGTGCAAAAGCGATACACAACTGGTTCAGCCTATCAGACGCAGTTTGTGGGATTCAGTCGACTGACTTTAATCGCCTTATTTAGAAGGCCTGGGCACCACCAAAATAGAAATTCTTCTAATGACTTGCCATCCAAAATTGTATTTGGATCTCAGATAGACTACCAGCACGTGGTGGCCAAACATTAGGTTGCCTCCTTTGCTGATATATCCAGGTGCTGATATATCCAGGAATCCAACATCCATCTTTTTACAAGATTGTCGCTTCACTCGGCTTGGGAGGGCATTGCTTTTATGGCTGAGCAATGTGCATAAGTGGCCAAATGCTTGGTCGTCTGAGTAATTCGATTAGTGGGAAACCATGGACCGCACCTCTTCAATTGGTAGACGTGGATTGCGCTCTATCATCCTCCTGCTACGTTGGGAGGTGTGGAAAGAAAGAAATGCAGCAATCTTCGAGCACAAAGAGACTCTGAACCACCAAGTCAAGATCAAAGATGAGGTAACCCTTTGGGTCAGGGGGGAGCTAAACATTTATTTAGACTCTTGCAGTGTTTTTTATTTCAGTTTTTTTTTCTTCATGGCATTTGACTTTACCTTTTGGTTTGTAGTCATATACAGTCTCTTTCTAGACTTCCTTCTTGTCATGTTTAGTTTCCCAAATTTGCCACCAAATTTCAATATGCAAAAAGAAGATTCCCATCACATTAAAATGTTGGCACATGTATGGAGTATGAAATCAAAAACTAATTGCACAATTTGGTTGTAATTTATGAGACGAACGTTTTGAGCATAATTAATCAATGTTTGGACAATTACTATCAAATAAAAACAAATGCTACAGTGCACTACAGTGTTAAACAGTAATTCAGCCACCCCTAACTTGAGCAAACTAAACAAGGCCCTTGTTATATAACAGCAGACTCTCCTGGTTCCGTTTAAAAAAAATGACATGAAAATGTACAGAAGGCTGCTCGGCGGCTGTTGACATGCTGCAGAGTTGCAGTGCATCATGTTGCCGCTGCTAACAGTATGGCAGATACCACATGGGCCTCTCAGTTGGGCTCCACATGGGTCTCTCAGCTGGGCTTTGTCGAATTAGTGGTTAAAGGCCTCCACATGGGCCTCTCAGCTGGGCATTGCTTTGGTGAATTAAGGATTAAAAATAAAAACAAAAATATATATAAATACAGGGGTGTTGCGAGAATCGAACTCGCGACCTCTCGCACCCGAAGCGAGAATCATACCACTAGACCAAACACCCAACTTGTTCTGTTGGGTGTAAACAGATATATTTATATGATCCTATATTTACAACTCAAGGGAGCTTTGTTTTAACTGTTGAGCAAACAGCAAACTTGAGGACTCAAGTCTTGCACTGACCTGATGACATCCTGCTGCATACCATGTGTAATAACCGAAGGAAAAGTCTCCAGAGGCAGAGGCGTTGTGACTTGTGATTGTGAACTCTATCTCATCAACACCCCCATCCGCAAAACAGAGAGGAGAGAAATCGCGGTCAGACCCTCGCTTTCCGTTTCAGTTTCGGCAACGGGAATTACATCAGGGCGGCAACCACTCCGTGCCCCGGTGGCACTGCCGTGCCGTCCGCAGCAGGCATACATACGCACGGCGACCAGACCAGGCCGCCGTGACCTCAGTGTACTGTGTAGGTGAGCTACCGATATCCGTTACCTTGTCTGGTGGTGGGTAAACCGAAATCGGTTAGATTGTCGTACGCAGCGCAGCGGCCCAGCAGCGATCCGGACAAACACTCGTTTATTGTGGCTGAAAGTACTGTTCGCTAGTTTATTGTAAGAAAAAAAACACTGTTAGATGGCTGTTAATTTAACTGAATAGCTCAAACGAACAGGGTAAAAATCAATTGACCCCTCAACGACGTTGATCGGATTCGCGCCGACGAGCTAGCGGCCGCGCGTCGGTGCAACTCCCTTGGCAGTTATAGCCCTGGCCGGACGTCGCTGGCAGCAACGCCGGCCCACGGTCCGTCACGCTGGTGGAAGTTTACATACGACTGCATGCAGCACGCTGTCAACGAGTTCCCTGATTGCTTGCACGACCTGACAGGACAACTCCAAGGTACTTTAGATGCCAAAAATTTTGCCAAATTTTTCAGATTCCCAGTCACATCGAATCTTTAGATGCATGCATAAAGCATTAAATATAGATAAAAAATAAAATTAATTATATAGTTTAGACGAAATGGACGAGACAAATCTTTTAAGCCTAATTAGACTATCATTGGACACTAATTGTCAAATAACAACGAAACTACTACAGTTATATTTCGTCAAAAAATTTGCCAACTAAACAGGCTCCAAATGGATGAACAGTAGACATCTGAGCATGTGGGCTCCACATCGGCCCCACGTGCTAGTGGCTGGCACTGGCAGGCACAGCCGAGGTGGGGCCCACAGAGTGGCGATAAGGCGAGTAAGGTTCAATCAGTCGGTCATGAATCGACAGATTCCGAAGATTTGAGAGGAAACCACTGTACTGAAAGATGATTATCTACGTCGGGGCCCAGTTAGCAGTGAAAGGCTGTGCGTCCGTGGGTAAAAAAGGGGTCAAAAGCCGATGGCGCGGTGCCTAGTACAAGCCGCACGGGACCAAAAGGGAAAGCGGCCGGCCGCGGCGCCATCAGAGCGAACCGCGCTGCTGGTGACTGGTGAGGTGGGAATTTTGTTCAAGGACAGGAAAAGTGGCGAGGCCGCCGGCGAGGGTGAGGTGAGTCGTGATTCGTGACGCCAAAAGATGAAGCGGCCCGTACCCGTAGTCTTTCCGTCATGAATCCACCACGCCTGCGCTGGCGCGGTACGCAGTTTTGAGGCGAAAGCGCGGACGGGAGAGGCGCAGCACGCCGTTCCAAAAATACCTAACCTACCTCGCCGCGGTCCTCTTCATTCTTCCCTCATTCATCGTGTTTACCGAGACACCGAGTGAGTAACCTCCTAGGCAGGCAGGCCGCTAATCATTGCGAGGCCTGCTGCATCTCCCGCGAAGTAATAAGCGGCTGCCGCGCTTTCGGATGGCACCCATCATTCCAACGCCCACATGGACGGTGGTGGGAAGGAGAGCTGCCCGCACTGGTGGTGCACGCGGCTCGCTTTCGCCTTCTGTTACTCCTCACCTTCCTCGAGTCCTTGCGTTGGTTGCTACCTGCTCTGTGTACCTCAGCTCGCTTTCTCCCCCCTGCTTGGTGGCCTCAGCTACCATGCTGTGTTGCATGCAGCCTGCAGGGTGGGTGAGTGAGTGCCAACCGGAATGAACTGCAGCTTGGATCAGACGAACACAAGAGAGACAGGAGAGCAGGCAGCGCTCGCTTGTACTCGTACAACCATTTTCGACGGCTGGACGGGAGATGCAAATGAGCCGAGGGCCGGGCGTCACACACCCCCTTTTCAGCTTTGACTTGTCGGAGTGGATGGGTGTTGCTTGCTGCGTTGTGTTCTGTTCTCCAGCATATCTTTCTGCAAATGTCTTGTCATGTGGAACTTAACTATACGGGTCCAGAAGCAGGGTTAAAAAAACCGGCCGGTTTACCGCGGTAACCGCCCTAACCGGGCCGGTCCGGTTCCGGTCCGGTCCGGTTAGGGTTTCTCCAAATTCAAATTTAAAATTTGAAAAAAAAATGCTGAAAAAATTCCTAAAAATAGTCCATGATTTATAGAAGCCAATGGTGTAAAAATTTTTCAAATTTGAGTTCGTTTAGTATTTATTTATACGAATAGAAGTTTGAAAAAAAAGAAAAAAAACAGTGCCGGCCCGTTAAGGCCCGTGAGGCCCATTAGGCCGTCACGGGCACAAAACCAGCCGGCAGTGAGCGGGGGGGGGGGGGGGGGGGGGGGGGGGGGGGTCAAACGCGCCGACACTTCATTTCCTCTCCCCCAACGCGACGGATTCCTCGGTTTACCGACCGGGTCAGGCGGCTTACCGAGCCCGCGGCGCGCGTTCGGTTTACCGCTCGGTTAGCTCGGTTAACCGCTCGGTTAGCTCGGTTTACCGACCGGTTCGGCGGCTAACCGCGCAGATAAGTTTTTTTTGTTTTTTTTTATTTAGAGTAGTTTTAGGATTTAGGTAGAATTTGTTTTAGGATTTAGGATAGTTTGTTGGTTAGGTTTTAGGTAGGATTTATTTTAGGATGTTTTTTTAGGATTTAGGATTTGTGGTAGGATTTAGGATTGGTTAGGTTTTAGGTAGGATTTATTTTAGGATGTTTTTTTAGGATTTAGGATTAGAGGTAGGATTTGTGGTAGGATTTAGGATTTTAGGTATATATTGTGTGACTTTGTGTATATATTGTAACTTTGTGTATGTGAGGTATAGATTTGAGGTATATTTTAGGTATATATTATGGAGGATTTGTGGTAGGATTTAGGAAACATTTTATTTAGGTGTGACTTTGTGTTGTCCGTTTATGCAGGTAGAGTAGACAATGTCAGGCAGAAACAGAGACGTTGTATGGGAGCATGGTGAAAATCTTGCTCCTGGATGGAGATGCAAATATTGTCATGTGACGAGAGCAGGCGGTGGTTGCACTAGATTTAAACAGCATTTGGCTGGGTACGGGGCGGACACCTTGCATTGCGCCCGTGTGCCACCAGATGTGTGTGCGTACTTTCGGTGAGATCTTGACAGAGCTAAGAAGACGACTGCTGACCGGGCTCGACAAAGGTTGGCAGAAGAAAAAGCTGCAGCTGAGGGAAACCATCCCATCGGTGATGATGAATATGAGGCTCAGATGAGGGAAGCACTCAACCAGTCAAGAGCAGAATATGAGTACGAGCAGAGGGTGCAACATAGAGGAGGTAATTACCACCGTGGAGGGGGTAGTGCTGGTGGTGGTGGTTCGCAAGGTGGGAATCCTATTGACAGGTTGTTTAGAAGAGCGGGATCACGGAGGGAGACTCCAGTGGAGGTGGAGGACTATCATGTGGCAGCGGGTGGGAGGAGAGAAATGCAGCAACAAAGGATTGATACAGGCTCTTGGACGCAGAAGGGGAAAAATGCAAAGGAAGCTATTGGTAAAGCTTGGGAAAAGTTTTTCCATTATGTAGGAATCCCCGGAAGAAATGCCGATAATCCGTACTTTGTCAGTGCGGTGCGAGAGACACAGAAGTGGGGTAAGTACCTATACGTGGAGACCTATGGCCTTATGTATGTTTCCATATTCTCATTGTTTGCTTATGGTTTCAGGTGAAGGCATCGCGTCACCCACTGGAAGAGATATTGATGGCAAGTACCTAGAACAGAATGAGAAAGACTTGAAGGATAGATATGCGAAGTTTCAGAAGGAGTGGCCCAACTTTGGTGTCACGTTGATGTGTGATTCATGGACTGGCCCCACAAAAATGAGTGTCATAAACTTTCTGATTTATTGCAATGGGGTCACATGGTTTCACAAATCCATTGATGCATCTGGAAAAAGTCAAGATGCTAACTATTTGTACAGGGTACGTCATAAACATAGTTGTCATGTGTTTCTTTTTTTTATATATATATGTGTGTATATATAATATGTTATGCGTTTTTCAGGAGATTCGGAAGGTGGTGGAGGAGATTGGTGCCGAGCATATTGTACATGTGGTCACCGACAATGGCGCCAACTACAAGAAAGCTTGCACCTCACTGAAAGAGGAGTATGGACACATTGTTTGGACACCTTGTCTGGCACACACCATCAACTTGATGTTGAAGGATATTGGCAACAGGACCGATCATGCAGGTATGTTGCAAGTATGCAAGCGAATTTCAACTTGGTTGCACAACCATTCTCAGTTGAATCATATGATGAAGCAAGCAATTGGTGGTGAGTTGGTCAAGTGGAATGACACTAGATTTGGGACCAACTACATGTTTTTAGAGAGCTTTCATCGAAAACGTGAACAGTTCATGCAGTGGATGGCATCTACTGAGTTTTTGCAGAGCAAGTGGGCACGCACTGAAGAAGGTCGCTATGCTCATGTAAGATTGTCAAATATTCAGTGGTGGGAGGGATTGGAATACATCATAAATACAGTTCAACCAATTTACAAGTTCCTTCGTTTCGCTGATCAAGACAAGCGACCCAACATGTGCGAGGTGGTGTACGAGTACCAGACATGCAAACAGGAGTTAGAGTCGTACTTTGGAAGGAATACGCAAACATGGAATGAGTATAGAGAGATTATGGATGCACGGATTCGTGACGTGTACATAGGGACGTATGTGGGTTCAGGTATGATAATGACTTATGTTGATTTAGCAAGATGTATATATTGAATATTTCCCGTATGCTTATTTGAATCATATGTTGCAGCTGCTGTTCTAAATCCAAAGATTACATATAGTATGGATCCAACTCCAACAATGTTCGGAGGCCTGAAGGAGACATTTCAGCAAATGACGGATGTGGAGTGCGCCGTACAGGCATTGCAGGAGGCTGAGATTTTTCGACAGAAGCGTGGTGAGTTTGGTTCAGAACTGGCAATGAAAATGGCGATGGGTCCAAGGACAACCCCATGTAAGAGATACTCTAAATCTGCACCAAATTCGTATATTGGAACATATAGCTAACATAATGTGTTGCACTTGCAGCGGCCTGGTGGATGATATTTGGTAGAGAAACTCCAAATTTGCAGCGCCTTGCTTTGCGGCTTGTTTCACAATGCATCTCCTGCAGTGGATGCGAGCGGAACTGGAGTACTTTTGCGTTGCTGCATACTAAGGTTCGCAATCGGTTGTCGCACAAGAAACTAAACAGGCTTGTTTATGTCAATTACAACCTTCGGCTGCGACTAGCGGATGTGAACCCACGAAGGTATGATGAAGAAGATTTTATCGACCGGTTCGCCGAAGTCTCATTCTATGACCGGAGCAATCCGGTTAGGGAATGGATGGAGTACGGTAGATCTAATCTGCCTCCTGTTCTTGATGAGGATTCTGACGAAATGGACGTCCCTCTGCCATCACACCTTGTTAGGTACAATATATTTATATATATACAAATGTGTGTGTATGTCTCACCTGTATTATGTGATTCATTTGTTTGTGTTGGCAGTGATCAAATAGACCCCGATGATCTACGTCAGGCTACGGAGCATGATTGCATCAGTGATTGGGCCCGAAGAAATGTGGGTGCAACTCACCTCGGAAAGAGGAAGATGCAGATGGTGTCTCCGAAGGGTCACGACAAGCGTCACCGAGGAAAAGGAAAAGCTGTGACCAGCGACACAGAGACTGAGGATGAGCAATACCAGTCCCAGGATAGTGGTGACGATGACAGTGGTGACGATGACAGTGCCAATGACGGTGCTAGTGGGAGTGATGGTGGCGGTGCTGGTGGGACAGACGGTGGTGGTGGTGGGAGTGGGGATGCTACTATTGGTGCTGGTGGTAGTAGTTATGTAGGTCTTCATTTCACAGGTATCCATTGCACCTACATACACATAATTGTTTCTGTCTATGCCTACTAATTATGGTTGATTGCAGGCGAGACCCAATTCACACATGCTACTCAAGACCGTGACCATGGACAACCGACATCGCAGAGGAGAGCATATGCACCGACGGACTACGACACTCCACAATACTCTTCTTCCTCCTACAGCGATACCTCACAGCCTACTTATAGGTATCCCATTCCTGACATGACCATGCAGACTCAGACTAGATGGGTCTATGAATGGGAAGACCCCAGTTTTTATAATATGTTAGTTCAAGAATGGGAGACAACAGCAGCATGGACAGGACAAACTTGGCAAGATTACAAGGCTGACCTGCTTAGACAGCAATGTATCTCTCTTATGTCCACCGCCGAATATGAAATGTCGTGCCAACAAGGGGTCTTCCCATACATCCTACGTAGTTGACCATGCGAGCGGAAACTATATCTTTGTTTGTGTAAGCGACTATATATTGTATTTGTATGCTACTATATATTGCTGTTTTAGTGACTATATATTTAAGCGAATATGTATTTGTACGCGACTATATATTGTTGCTTTACTGACTTATGTTATTTTTTACCACATTGTGTGGTCTTTTTACATTAATTTGTGCAAAGGAAGTACTAAAATTTCTTTTTTATTCATAAAAAAAAACAAATCCGTTTTGGAGCGGTAAACCGGCCAAACCGGCCGGTTACCGCTCCAAACCGGCCGGTTTACCGGCCGGTTACCGAACCGAAGAACGTTTGAATTCAAATTTGAATTCGTCCGGTTACCGACCGGTTACCGGTCAAACCGGCCGGTAAACCGCTACCGGCGGCCGGCGGTTACCGGAAACCGGTCGGTAAAAAAAACCCTGTCCAGAAGTATGGTTTGGTAGCAGGGAACCCGGGAATTGTTTGGCCGGTTCAATGGTTGGAGGATCCGGAAGCGTACGATGTCGTCCCGTTTCAGGAGGAGGCGAGGAGCTCTCGTGCTGGCCTGCTGGGTGTATAATTGAGAGTCTCCTCCATGTGACCACGCAGTGGACACTACGGCCTGCGGGTATTACGAGTCGTCGCAGCTCACTGCGGCCAGCGCATGCAGGAGGAGAGGAGGAGGCTCAATAATTCAGCCAGCGGCGTCGATCGTGTTGCGCCGCTTCTTTTCCATGCACCGTCGAATGAAATCCACTTGCTCGGTGGGTGGTCGTGGTGAAAGGCAGTCCGACAGATGTTTTGCAACGAGAGCCGCGTCGTTGTTTTCGCTGTCAAAACTAACTTTGGGATGATTTAGGAGCAAAAAAAAAAAGCTATGTTTTTTTTTTCTCGAATACGCAAAAGATTTGCGTATCTTTGTATTTAAGTAGGAACGTTTTTTACAAAGGCGCCGAAACGCTTGACTGGGAGGAGAAAATGATACATGAAAGTGCAGCCTCCCCCTCACTCAAGATCTACGCTGACTATTCACGTACTAGACAACCAAGCTTGCATGCCCCGGCTTCGATCCATTGGTCGGTGGTATGCTTGATGGTGGATAGTAGCTGACTTGTGGTGGATGGGGCGCTTCGGAAGCATCTTGCATTTCTCTCTTTCCATATTTCCCATGCCACCAGGGCGAACAGGATGTCGGCCCCCTTCCTCTTATCTCCGTGCCATCTCCGACGCCATTGATCCCACCAGACTAGAAGTGAGTCTCCTCCGACCTGGGAAGCGTCGACACCGAGCACTGCTAGGGTGGTCCACCACACTTGACGCAAAAACGAACAGGAAGCTATGATATGGTCGATGGTCTCGGGATCTTGGTCGCAGAGATAACAGTGTTCGTCCGCGTCGAGTCCATGGCGACGTCTCCTATCCGCGGTCCAGTGGCGTCCCCGTATAGCAAGCCACAAGAAAATCTTGACTCGGAGAGGCGCCCAAGTTTTCCAAATCCTGCTGCATCCGGGGATCGGGTGACAGGTCATATGTAGAGCTCGGTAGGCTGATTTGGAGGAGTATTTCCCGTCGGCCGTCCATCGCCATATGAGGCGGTCTTCACCATCGCTAAGCTGCACCTGCATCACCTGGTCCCATAGCTTTAGGTACTCGCACGTAACCGGCACAGTGATCCATCCGGTGATCTGGCAGACCCATGCTCGGCCTTGCAGTCCCGCGGCGACAGTCGTGCTTTCGATGCTTCTGCGGCTGACGAAGTCTAGCAGTGATGGCGCGATATCCTTGACCGCTCGCCCCTAAATCCATCTCCCTGTCCAGAATGCGGTGGAGCGACCGTTCCCCAGCACCGTGTATGTGGACATCTGGAAGAAGTCTTGGACCTCCTTTGCAGTTGAGAGCGGGAGGTCGCCCAGGCTCGGCTTTCGTCCGCCTGTTGCAGCCACAGCCATCGGGCCTGCAGGGCGATGGCGGTGAGATGGAGGTCAGGAATGCCGAGGCCGCCCAAGTCTGTGGGTCGGCATACCGTTGGCCATGCGACCATGCACTTCCCGCGGATGGATCCCTCCTTCTCTGTCCACGGGAATCTCCGGCAGATGATGTTGATCTGGTCAATTGCCCATGGGGGCAGGCCGTCCGCTATGATGGTGTAGATGGGTATTGCCGAGAGAACTGATTTTATCCAGATCAGTCGCTCGCTCTTGGCCATGAGTGGCCCGTGGCAGGCCGGGAGTCTTCTAGCCACCGCGTCCACCGTAGACTGGATCCGAGCTTTGAGAACCTTCTTTGTGCTCAAGGGTAGGCCGAGGTAGGTAATCGGAAATTCGTAGAGTTGGCAGCCAATGATTCCCTGAAGTAGTTGGAGGTTGTCTTCCGGGGCGTATATCAGCGTGATGAAGCACTTTGCGAGGTTGGTTCTCAGCCCCGATGCTTCTCCGAAGATCCGCAGTATCTCCCTGATCGCCTTTGCCTCGGCCGGGTCTGATCGGAGGCCAGAATTCAGGTAGATTTTCATAGGCTTTGGTCCTTCGTCTTAGGTTCAAACCATGTGTAGTTGTTCAGTCCGTACTTCATGGTCGCTTAGTGGTCGCTGGTAGGTGATTCATAATAGTATTGACTGTGAACTGTGCCGGCTAAGCCCTTTCCTAGCTCACTTGTGGGCGCCTTGCTGCTCCCCTTAATATATACGTTCAGGCGCGTTTGAAAAGAAAAACAAAGAAAGAAAGCTGTCTTCGAAAAGAAAAACTAAATGAAACTGCCTTCACGCAATCGTTTCAATGATGAACACAGCAGTGTTTGAGTACGAGCTCTGAATTGCCTCGAATTGTGCAGGTTAATGCTCCGTGTAAGTGAGCCGAGACGAACTAGTCAGCAGCAACCGCGTCATTTCCTCCCATTTTCCTCACAAGTTGACCGGTATAAAAGACAAAATCCAAGAACTACTCTCGTCATTCGAATCTTTCCCGGATGCTCGCTCTGGCTTGATTAATATAACTGCACATTGCAATGCAGTTTGTCATTTCTAAAAGCATGTGAAATGCTAAGTATTTGCGCCGTTCTTCCACCAGAGTAGACTCTCATCACCCATGGGCCCATGGCTGCCTATTTTTAGTTTCTCTCGGACAGACGAGTTGCTGCCAGGACTCAGTCATCACTAGGGAATAGAAGGTGTCTGCTACCCATGGGAACTAGCCATTTGTAGGTTGCAGACTCTTCGGCACAAAAATAAGAAATGGGCAACTTCATATAATAATATACTCCCTCCGTCGATTTATATCTGTCATCTTTGGTGTGCGTGCCATAAGTTTGACTCGATTTATAGAAAATACGTGCAACATTTGTATATCCAAATAAATTTATTAAAAAACTAGATTCAAAGATCTTTCCAATGATACTAATTATGTACTATAAATATTAATATTTTTTAATACATATTTAGTCAAATTTGTTTCTCGAGAAACGCAAACGACAGATATTTAGGGACGGAGGGAGTAAGTCCATCCAAAACACAAACAACAACCCGGTATGATTATGCTATCCAAATATATCTTGCAGTTTAATGACTGAAAGTGAAATGAAAATCAAGGTGTGCAGCAGATATCCAAGCTTTTACCATTTACCGAAGGATCCTATGCTTGGATGAATAATGAAACTACACTGGTAAGGGGCCGTTTGGAAGCACTTCACCACTCCCAGCTCCTAATTCTTAACGAAAACACAACTAGGTCATTCAATCCCTAGCAGAATTGCTTACCATTTGCACCCCATCAAAATCACTCCATCAGAGAATGAGAGAGCCAAAGCTAAGAATCGGGGAGTAGAGCTGCATCAGACAGGCACAAAGCCTACCACATGTCCTACGATGAGGTTTAGTACAACTTTTGCATTTTAGCTCTTTTTAAATATATTTTTGTATTTTGATCTCTGCGAGAGTTTTCTAAAAGTAGACCAAATACACAACTTCAGAACCTTTGGCGCCATCACATTGCCACATCGATCCTATTCGCTACTTGTGTACGGAGTCAATGGCTTAAGGGCACGACCAACGCAGGCAGCACCCGCTGTTAGCCTCGCAAAAAAGTTGCGGTCCACGCAAACGAGGCTAATGTCTTTCACAACACGAACTACTAGTAGTTTACTCTTGCTAGCCCTAAGTATCTCTCTCTCCTCAATATGCACTTGTTTTTCTGCTGCAATACCCTTTTGTCCTAGCTACTCCCTTCGTTCAAGAAAACATGTAACTACGGGTTGCGTGCCGGTAAAAGTAGTTTACGTTTGACCAAATTTCTAGTGGATACTATTCACATTTATGACTTCAAATTAATTTATTAAGAAAATACATTTCGTAATGAATCTAATGGTATTTATTTGATATCATAAATATTGATATTTTTTATCTATAATTAATTGAACTTGAGATACTAAACCATGACACTGTGCTAGAATTGCATGTTTTCTTGGACGGAGGGAGTACTGCATGCTGAAACTACAACGCGCGCTCTAGTACTGCCTCTGCTTCTTGTCAGGTGTGGCCATGGTCTCTTCTGCAAGCAACACTGTGTCTATGTGAGACTACTGCTTTAGCCAATTCGAATGTGCCGTGCAGACGTGGCGCTTGAGGCAGTACTGCAACATGGCGCGTTAGGGAAGGCCCAAGTGTCATGCCCTATCACCACCGCACTGAGCCCTCCTATCGCATTGTGGGTAAAGCCTTATGCCCAGGCACGGCCCGTGGAATTATCTTGTAGATAATTTGTCCAAGACGGACGGAGTCAAGGAAAACTTCACACGTTTCAAGGAGTTTTGCAGGCATAGAGAGGTGAAGTTCTTTGAGGAAAAGTTGGAGTTAAAAGTCAAGATATTTGTCTAATTAACATGTCCGAACTTCGAAGGAATCAATTTTGGACTCACCGTATCGGCACCTATTCAAGCGATAATTGATAAAAAAATATTATAGTGTTTATTATCCCATAATTTTACAATCCTTGGCACATGCTAAGGTGAATAAGAGGATTGAATAAAAAAAAGGCTATTTCAGAGTTTTATCAACAATTTGTTTGTGTAGGACTTGTATTTTCAGAGTCCTCACGGAGGAATTACGAAAGCTTTTTTTCCAACAAAATGGAGGAAGGACTTCTTAGTGTGACCTTTTTAGTTTAGGTGCCCCGGTGTAAGATGGTGAAACTGTTTTTGCATAGGACCATAAGCTAGTGTTGTTGCTTTAAGCCCAATTCACTCTCACCTGTTAGTTGTTGCCATTCGGTCCTTCCAAGTGGCCGAAGTGCTCTCACGGTGATGTGTGGTCCAGATGCTCAATGGAGGAATCAATGGTGGCCATAGAATTTTACGTGCCCACATGTATTGGTTACTATTCCAAGTAGTACACGTTAAGCTCTAGTATCTACCTTGCAAAAGACAACTGTCACTTCACCAGGAGCCAGATTGGTACAGTTTCTTGCGGCTCCGGCTTCTCCTGCACCAACAATTGTAGCAGCATTATTATTTTTTTTCAATACGCAAGAGCATTGCGTATCATTGCATTAAGAAGGAAAAGAGTTCAAAATACAAACAGGCCACCGGCCAAAGAAAGGAAAAAAACTGAAGTAACCAAAAGAAGAAACACACGAACAAACAAAAGACCTAGCCACTCTAGCTTGGACGTTACTCTCACGACATCAGCAACTCCAAATTCTTTGCCCCTGCCCGCACCCACAGATCGGCATCAGCTCTGATGACCAAGAGCAGTTCAGGCACCGTGGAAGCAGCCTCTCTGAAGCACCGTGCATTCCTTTCCTTCCATAATCTCCACGAAACCAAGGAGAAGAGCGAGTCGAGGCCTTTCCGCTTGTTACCTGACCAGGTCGACCTGAACCGCCTCCACCATCTGAGAACTGAATGTTCACAAGAGTAGTTTTTATCTCTACTCACAAAATGAACATGGAGTCGGAGCTCGAAGGAGGATTCAAACATGACCTAAATGGATTGATCCTCCAACTCTCCACCACACTCAAGAATAATAAGTCATTACCTCCAAGATCATATATTTGACCTCCATACACCAACTATTTCATGATAAGGACGAATGGATTATCAGCACCAAGGATGAGCCCGTTTGTTTGGATCAGTTATTTAGGTGTGCATGCCAGCGGTCCTATGCACAGAGGAGGGTTTCATCTTCTTTGTATTGCTTGTCCTATGTCCTATGTCTTACCAATGCAAGAATGAGCGAATTGTACTCATAATTCACTTTAAAGAATTGCCCTTTTCAGTTTTTTAAAGCACGTAAATGCACGTCATATTAAGCCAAATAAATTAGAAAATAATCCATCCCCTAACACATCATACATATAGTTGATAAAACTACACGACATAGACACTAGATAGTTCATCCTTACTTTTGACATTAAATGATTCACTACAACACAACATGGCAAGTGTTTATCACCACTTAGAAATTGTTCAAACTACATCACAAAAGCCACAACTGAATGCATTGAGGCCACTTCTCCTTCTTCAAAGCATCTTCATTTCCCTCCAGACTCTAGCAAAGCCTTTTGCCCACTATGCTTCCTGGAGCTGCTTCTTCCTTTTTAGCCCTGTGCCTGCCCATGATCCTCTTATGCTCTTCCTCTCGTTGACCCTTTGTGACCTCACGTACAACAAAGTATAGATCGACGGTCTTCACCATGTGCCTGCCATGATCCTCTTACGCTCTTCCTCTCATCGATCCTTTGTGACCTCATTTACAACAAAGTATAGATCGATGGTCTTCACCATGTGCCTGCCCATTTACAACAAAGTATCAACCGACCAAAATCACAGTTTCTCCACCTAGGCTTTCACCAAATGTGAGCAAATATTTCAAATCCATTGGAGAAATATGAGAGGAGATGGGACCTCACTGTGCTTCACTAAAGATCTTGATAGCAATTAAATGACTAAGGAGGGGAGTGTGTGGAGAGAGGGGCGCTGATAGGTTTGCTCCTCTATTCTGTTCGAAGTGGCCTGGATGAAAGGGACCAGGCGTGTTGAGCCTAAGTCCTAACCACGGTGCCAAATCACATGGTGGTGCCATGCTTTATGCTTAGATGCCATGACACCAAGTCATCAACTCATATGGCCTCATACCCCTATGCCAATCCATGTTGTAACTATTCATCAATTGGCCCATGCCAAATATGGTGCATCTGTCGATTGAAATGCCATCATATCAGGATCAATTTATACAAAACTTTTTTACATGGGGTTTAAATGCAAATTTGTTTTTCTCAATAATGAGATGGCTAAACTGCAAAAAAAAATCGTTCCTTTCTTAGTCCTAAAAATGATGAAATTCTAGATCTACCTTCATTCAAACTATGTAAAGTTTATGACCTCAAATAGGTATATTATGAAACCATATTTAATGAATAATTTAATGATACCTATGTTAGTATAAATATTAATTTATACTTTTATATAAGGCAACGTATTTGGTGCAGACCAATCTCTCCGTGCAACCATGCAAACTTCTAATCTGGGCCACATGATGTTGATCCAAGGGGCGCATGGGGATTGGGTAATTTTGCGCTTAACCGCCGCTTATAATCACACTTTTGCAAATCCCCCTCCCACTTCCCCATCACCCTCTTAGATCAACATCATGTGACCCAAATTAGAAGTTTGCACGGTTGCACAGAGAGGTTGGTTTGCACCAGACACGTTGCCTTTATATAAAATTGGTCAAACTTAATATGATTTGACTAGACAACATGTTATAATAGTATTTATTTCATTCTAGCTATAAGATGTTTTGGTTTTTTAGAAAACAATGTACGTAGAAAAATAAAAAGCTTTTATATTTTTATTACAACGGAGGGAGTATTATTTTCCGAAGGGAAGGAGTACAGCGAGCTCTGCGGTTGGCGTTTCATTTTTCAACGCGTACACTGTCTCGACGCATCAAATGTACCATCCGTACCATGTTACTGCTCCTGCCGGCTGCCGCGCTGCGGTTCGATGAGTACACGAGGCGCAAAGGATTTGAATGCCGGGAGCCCGCCGCGCCGACGCCGCGGGCCCGGCGGACTCACGTGAACAACTGTGGGTAGCATAAACAAAAATGACTGCCCGTGAGGTGTGCGATGGCGGGCTTGATGACTGACTTCTTACGATCCGTCCAAACCCATCTCCGGTTCCTCGTAGCGAAATTCCCGGGCATAAACAATCCACCACAGAAACACACTACACACAGTCGGCTCCTACTAGTCGGCCGGCTACGCTTCTCCACGCTCCAGGTCTTGTTTAGTTCCCCTCAAAATTCCAAGTTTTTTCACTCTTTCTCTATCATATCAATTTTTAGCCGCCTGTATGGAGTATTAAATGTAGATAAAAAAAATAACTAATTACACAGTTTAGTTGGAAATCACAAGATAAATCTTTTGAGTCTAGTTAGTTCACAAGTGGATAATATTTGTCAAATAAGACGAAAGTGGTACTATTCATCAGGTTGAAAAAACTTTCAATCTAAACAAACAGTCAGGCTCCAGCTTCCAGCCGGATAACATATAAATCCCCTGTTGGGTCGTCGCACAGCAGACAGCACCTCTATTTCCCATTTCCGATCCCTTGTGCACGCACTTATCACACTGCAAGGGCCCCAGTCGTGTGCTCATGCATAATCAAAGGAGACGCCACTCAGCTCAAACTAGGGCCTCGTTTAGTTCCAAATTTTTTGGTAAAATGGGCACGGTAGCATTTTCGTTGTTATTTGGCAAATAGTGTCCAATTATAGTCTAATTAGGCTTAAAAGATTCGTCTCGTGGATTTCGTCTAAACTGTGTAATTAGTTTTATTTTTTATTTATATTTAATGCTTCATGCATGCGTCCAAAGATTCGATGTGACGGGGAATGTGAAAAATTTTGCAAAATTTTTTGCAAACTAAACTGGGCCTAGACTAAGCGGGCACGAAAGCTCGAGGAGGGAGAGAGAGAAAAAAAGAAATATAATAAGAATCTGACAGGAGCAGGATGAACGGAAGGAACAAAGCAAAGCAAATTGCGTGATTGTTTATACGATAATAAGACATGACATTATCGTGTGGCGTGGCGCGGCGGCGGACAGGGCTGCGGCAGCCGGCCAAGTGGAGGAGCGCAGCGCCGCCGGCGCATGAGGGGCGGCTGGCTGGTGGTGGTGGAGCTCATCAGTCATCGCCACCGGTGCAATTGCAAAGCCGGCGAGGCCAGGGCCAGCAGTAGATAGAATAGAAGAAAAGGCCCGGGTCGCGGTCACCACGCCACCACCCCGGTGCCCCAGCCCCACCAATCCAATCGCCATTTACCGTCCTGGGTCCGCCAAATGACTGTGCCACCACCACTCAAAACTCTCAGCCCTCTGCAGGGTCGCTGAGAGTGAGGGAGAACGTCGAGAAAATCTCCGTGGAAATTTCGAGGGCTTGTGCAGTTGCGCTGACGCCTGTTGTCCCGCTGTTGCCGCAAGACAGTTGACAGGGCGAGTACGCAGGAGCGAGCGACGGAGCGAGGAGCATCTCGCAGATTGTCAGGGCTGTGCCGGTGACCAGTGTGGCCTCCTTGCGCCAAGCCGAGCCGCACGGTGCCTATGCCGTCAGCCGCCAGGGCTAGGAGAGCATCTCGCAGATGTTCATTTCTCCTACAGCTCTGCCTCTGCTTCAGGTGAGTCAGAGGTACAGCTTACTGTTCCATTGGTCCATTCATCTCTACCACACACAACTCGCAAGGAGTACAGCTAGCAAGGTCGCAAGTTGCAACATAGTACTCCTCTGTCCAAGTTGCAACATAGTACTCCTCTGTCCCTTATTAGATGTCGTTTCCGGTTTTTTTTTTGCCACTCGATTTATATAAAATGCGTACAATATTTATATCTTCAAATAAATTTATTAAAAAACTAGACTCAAAGACTTTTCTAATGATACTAATTATATACTATAAATATTAATATTTTTTAATATATATTTAATTAAAGTTGTTTCTCGGAAAGCGTAAAACGACAAGTATTTAGGGACGGGCCGGAGGGAGTATAGCCTAATGCTTGCTTCAACACCTCGCTATCACCACTCTGCTCTCCTAACTAAGCATATCATGTCGTTACGGGTGCAACGCCATGTGATGTAACCAAACGGATGCACGCAACATGCACCTGTCCCAATACATACAGTCCAAGTGCGAGGTGCACTCTTCTTCCTTGAGCGATCGATCGATCAGTCTCAGGCCTTGTTTAGATTGGTGAATTGGGGAGAAAAACACTGTATCAGAATTCCTGTAGCATTTCGTTTGTATTTGGTAAAAATTATCCAAATTTTGACTAACTAGGCTTAAAATGTTCGTCTCGCAAAGTACAATAAAACTGTGCAATTAGTTTTTGATTTTATCAACATTTAGTATTCCATGCATTTGCCGACATTTTGATGTGACGGGGAATCTTCTTTTTGCATAGTGGAATTAGGGGAGAGAATTGGGGAACTGAACAAGGCCTCAATCTCATCTTCTACCTTTCCAACACCAGCACCAGCCATCAGTACTGTAGGCAGTACGCAGCAGTCCGGCTCGGCCATTGATGGATGAACCAAACAAGCTACTCCTACAGCTCGCTTGTAGAAAGGAAGAAGACATAGAAACTGCCTTCAGAAATGCTAGGAATTAAAAGTTCTGCGCTAGTTGCTGCGCCGCTGCTGTCGCAGTAGAACCCTAACCGGAACCAAAGCTAAACCTAACCTGACCTAATTGAGACTCCTAAACTCTAATTAACCCAACCGGTACTACGACGACGATACTAGCAAGGGGAGAGGGGAGTTCAGGTACGGTACAACGCTATTACGGCCGGGAAAAAAATGTACAGCCACCGCTGGGTGGCCAGCTTCCTTGCTCGCTGACAGGGAGTGGGCAACTTAGAACGACGCCACGGCCGGCGCGGCGGTGGTGACCATGCCGCCTTCCTTCTTGCGGCGCATCTCGAGCACCTTGCGGTGGGAGTTGGAGTGGATGCTGCTCACGAACGTGGGGCTGCACGCCGGGCGGTACTCGGGGAGGAGCCGGCCCGACTTGTAGCGGACGCCGCACGCATTGCACAGCGTCTTGGCGCCCTCGGGCCCCGCGCGCCACTGCGGGGTCTTCTGCACGCCACAGTGGCTGCAGCGGCGGTCGCTGGGCCCGGGCTGCTGCGACGCGGCCGCGCCGGCCGCGGACGGGTGGTGCGGAGGGAGATGCTTCGGCTTGCGCCCACGCTTCTTGGGCTTGTGCTTGCTGCCCTTGGCGCCGTGCTTGGACTTCTTGGACGGCGGCGGACGCGGCAGGAGGTGGCTGTAGAAGCCCTCGCCGAGCTCGAGCCCGCCGAACGGGGGCGAGTCCAGACGAAGGAACGGCGAGAACGAACCTGACGAGGAGCACGAGGAAGTGGTTGTGGTCGACGAGGACGAGACCGAGTCGGACAAGAACGAGGCGCCCGACCGCGACCATCCCGGGCCCCGCAACCTCTTGCTGCGCTTCGCCTTCACCGGTATCATCGCCTCCGTTGACAGCGCACAGATGGTCGGCGTCCGCAGCGGACCGGGCGGCGGCGGCGGCGCCACCGCACGGTACGCACCGTCGTGCGCGAGCGGCGGTCGCCGCTGCTGCGCCAGCGGGGGCCGCCCTGCCAGCGACGCAACCACAGCAGCGGGAGGCTGCGGCTGCGGCGGCGGCTCGGAGAGTGAGTCGTCCATGATACGCGAGACCCACTCCAACTCCTCGACGTCATGCGACTGCGGGAACGCAAGAGCAGCATAAATAAACTAATCAGTTTCCACAGATAACCCCGAGGGAGAAGACTCGCGAACGACGACGTCTTTCCACGAATAGAAACGGTCAGAGGCCCGCCGAGAAAACTCACCGGCAGGTCAACCATCTCCGGCGGCGGAGGGAGCTCGTACGTCACGACCGACAACGGCTGCGAGTCCGCTTTCGACTTCTCCTGGACCGCAGCGGCCACCGGCGGCGCGCCATCCTCGTGTTCGGCGCCGTCCTTGTCAGGCTCGCCGAACTCCTCGAGGTCCAGCAGGTCCTCGACCGAGAACCCGTCTTTCTCAACTAGCGCCCCGGCGGCGGCGGCGGCGTCCTCCTCCGGCGGGACGCTGTTGCTACACTTCAGCGCGTCCATCCTGCCATCATCCTTCACCGGCCAGCCGGAAAAACAGACATACACGTCGTATGTCAAAATCACAAATTCCCAACACCAGAAGGCAAAAGCAGCGCGGTTCAAGAAAGAGTTTTTCGTCTCTGTTTATTTTTTGTTTCTCTCTCCGAATAAATAAAAGAAACCGAAAAAGAAAACCATCCAAAGAATCTCTTTCCGTCCCCCTCAATCATCTATCGGCAACCCGGCCGGCACCGTTCCTTACCAGAGGGCTGCTATGGTGGTGCGCGTACGACGGCATGGCGGAGGAGCCTCGCGGGAAGGCTGGGGTGCAGGAACCACCCGGGGCCGGGGCTGTGGTGGTGGCGGCGTTGGAGGCGTGGAGGAAAGGCGAGGAGGAGGAGGCGGAGACGGAAGGGGAAAAGGAGGAAGGGATGAGCGTTTGGTGGAGCATTGAATGGCTGCCGAGGTCCGTGGGCTGCTCAACAAATGACGCGCCGTTTCACCCTCGCCCCCTCCGCCTTCTCCGATATCACACCCTTCCTCGCGCCCTTCCTCGGCACTTTGGCGCTTTCGCCCCCGACCTTCACTTTATTTTTTTGACCACCGCGGTATCCTATACTATATTTTCTGATTTATTTTATTTCCGCCACTTTGATATGCTCTTTTTTTGTATATAGGCGCCTCCACTTTTGAAAAGAAATGGAGGCAAACCGAAGAGAGGAAAGGCGGAAACGGCGCGTCGTGATGCGTGCTAACCCAGCGGACGGCCCGGATGGCGTGGCGTGGATTATAGATAAGCGGGGCTTGTTTAGATTGAAAAAAAAATGAACCCGATGAATAGTACTACTTTCGTCTTATTTGACAAATATTATCCAATCGTGGATCAACTAGACTCAAAAGATTCATCTCGTGATTTCCAACTAAACTGTGTAATTAATTATTTTTTTACCTACATTTAATACTCCTTAAAAATTGATGTGATGGAGAGAGTGAAAAAATTTAGAATTTGGATGGCATCTAAACAAGCCCGCGATGAGACTAGGGTAGTGCGGCAGGGCCGAGGGCACGTGGTGGGCCCGTGGCCGGCCCGGCGCCCAGCTACGGGTTTTCGGAGGTAGGCTGGGCGTGGCGCCTTTTCAAATGGCGGGTTTGGGGACGTGGATTGGAGGGGTTCGAACTGGACCCGCGCAGCGCACGCAGGGTGTATGGGCTTCCCGATCACGACTTGGGTCTGCTGTGGATGCAGTGGACGCGCTTAGGTCGGGTCAGTTTCATCTTCTTAATTTTATCTATTTATAAAATAATAAAATAAATCGTTCCCGAAAATCTTTTGGAAGGAAAAAGGATTTTTGTTTCTGTATGGTTGCGTGTCAATGCTGGTGGTATCCATATCTGTCACCCTGTTCGTTTCGCTAGTTTATTGTGGCTAAAAGTACTGTTCGCTGGTTCGTTGTGAGAGAAAAACACTGCTGGATGGCTGCTGATTCCGCTGATCCAGCGAAACGAACAGAATGTGTATGGGGGTATACAGTGGTATGTGGATACGATATTGATGTACAACAAAGGATTCTATCGCGTGCATTGATCCTTGTGGATACAGATCGGAGCGTGCTGTATCGGCTAAGGCCTTGTTTAGATACCAAAATTCACCCCCAAATTCCACTATGCAAAAAGAAGATTCCCCATCACATCAAAATGCCGGCATATGTATAGAGTACTAAATGTAGATAAAATCAAAAACTAATTGCACAGTTTTGTTGTACTTTACGAGACGAACATTTTGAGTCTAATTAATCAAAATTTGGACAATTATTACCATAAAAAACAAAAAGTGCTACAGTGCTCGGGGGTGGCACTGTGCAGAATCGGCCACCCCGAGTCGGCATCTAAACAAGGCCTAATGCATGCACCCTGGCTAGAGTGGAGAGGACCGATCAAGGGCCTGTTTAGATCCCAGAAATTTTGCAAAATTTTTCAGATTTCCCATCACATCGAATCTTTGGACACATGCATAAAACATTAAATATAGATAAAAAATAAAACTAATTACACAGTTTAGACGAAATGGACGAGCCGAATCTTTTAAGCCTAATTAGACCATGATTGGACAATATTTATCAAATAACAACGAAAACGCTAGAGTAGCGTTTTGCCAAAAATTTTGGCATCCAAACGGTGCCCAAATCCATTCGTGGATGCTATGCTATGGACGTGTGCTGCTGGAATTGGAAATTATTCGTGCCCATTGATTTCTGATTTCGAATTTTGGGAGCGCGTCGCGGATAGGGATATCTGCTAGGCCAGAACACTTTCATGCACGCGAGCACGGGAATAGCATGCATAGTGATAGGCCTCGTGTAGATGGCAAACTTTAGAGGCAAAGTTTGCATAGTAAGTATCCTGTCACATGGTAGTAATTTTATTTTTATTTGATAATAATTGTCTAAATATTAATTAATTAGACTTAAAATATTCGTCTCGTAAAGTACAATAAAACTGTGTAATTAGTTTTTGATTTCATCTATATTTAGTACTCTATATATATGTCGATATTTTGATATGATGGGGAATATGAATTCTGTATAGTAAATTTGGGAGGTAAATTTGGAATCTAAACAAGGCGATAGAAACACAAAGGCGTAAGGCTGGAATATATTATTTCCTCACTCGTGAAGCAAACTTGGTTAGAAACCGAAAGAAGCAAGCAAACTCTGGTGCTCCGAGAGACCGAGACTGTGGACTCTCCCCGCCTTCCACCTGCCAGTCATTGGTGCTGGGAAATATCGAGAACATGCCATGTTTCTACTCGCACGAAAGTGACCTTATCAAGCTTCGTAATGTTAGGACGTGTTCTGTATTCAGCGACAGCAATTCATCCTTGCTAAAACAAAAATGGCTCTGTTTGGTAGGCTGTTTTTTTTTTCTTATAAGCCGGCTGTGACTGATTTACTGTGAGAGAAAAATTCTGTTTCACGGCTTGATAAGTCGTGCTGATAAGCTCAGCCGAACAGGGGGAATATTACAGGAGTAAAAGTTTGCAGCTGGTGCAGTTTTAAGCTAAGCGAATATACCTTACTTTTTCGAAGTATCAAATGTGGTGAAATCCATGATGATGACCTTTTGAAATGCTGAGATTTTACTTCTTTTTCTTAAAAATAAATAAGAGCCTGTTTAGTTCCTCCCCCAATCCAAAAAAGTTTGCGTAGTACCCGTCACATCGAATCTTTAGACGCATGCATGAAATATTAAATGTAGGTAAAAAAATAACTAATTGCACAGTTTGTCTGTAAATGTCGAAACGAATCTTTTGAACCTAGTTAGTCCATAATTGGGTAAATTTTATCAAATAAAACGAAAAGTGCTACAGTAGCTGAACCCAAACTTTTTCACCAACTAAACAACCCCTAAATTTATGCTTGTGAATTTTCTTGTATATATAAATTCTGTAAAGCAAGACAGGAAACGAACTCAGAGAGTCAGACGATTCCCTTCGTCGCCGGCTGGGTTTCCTCGCGATGCCGCGGCAGCACTCGCGTGGCTCCACTGACGACTGACGAGCGTACTCGGTACGTGGAATCGCGGAAATTGACTAGCGTTGTTTTTGTTCCGACGAGTTTACCAAAATGCCCCGAGACGAAAAATCTTCTCGGCACGCAGGGCGCCGGCGCCGCGCCGTGGGCCACGCCCACAGGCTCGCCCGCGCGGACGAGTGGCGGAACGCAGTTGCCGCGCGGCGCGCGTGGGCAGTTTCGGTATAGGGACTGTACAGGTTCCTTCCTGGCAAAGCCGGCAAGGCCACCTCTCGCTGGTGAAGTAGCCAGGGCGCGCGATAGCTTGCACGTTCCATGCCTCCGGCTTCTGCGGGCCTCGGAGGCTGGCTCGCGGGACCCGTGCACCTGGGACCACACGCCAGTGAATGATTGCATGCTGTAGCTATAATATCTTCGGGCGCGGTTTGCGAGGTCACTGATGCCGAGTCGTCATCCGACCTGGAAGGTAGGCAGACGCGTCACGCTCGCGACGTGGCCCTCGCCGACTGGGGCTGTGTTCACTTCACATGCTAACCCAAAATATTTCCTCTTACATCTATCACATCAAATCTTTAGACACATGCATAGAACATTAAATATAGGTAAAAAAAATAATTAATTGCATAATTTGTCTGTAAATGTCGAGACGAATCTTTTGAGTCTAGTTAATCTATGATTGAACAAATTTTATCAAATAACAACAAAAGATGCTACAGTAACTTTTCAACCACTTTTCGCAAAATGAACACACCCTGGATTGGACGGCGTGGTTGCGCGGTGCAAAGCACCATACCAGAGTCCAGGGTGTGGGTTCCAGCCACCGAGCCACGCGCTGCTGCGACTTGGGCGTTCTAAAAAATTTTATAAAATTTTTTAGATTTCTTGTTACATCGAATTTTTGACACATATATAGCATTAAATATGAATAAAAAATAAAACTAATTATACAGTTTAGACGAAATGGACGAGGCGAATCTTTTAAGCCTAATTAGATCATGATTGAACACTAATTACTAAATAATAACGAAATTTGCTACCGTAACATTTTGCAAAAAAAATTGCAACTAAACAAAGGCCTTGTTGAATGACGGGCCGGGCTCTGGTCCTGGGCTGGGCTCCATACCCGACGTACGAATAGGGCAAAGCTGCAGCAAAAACGGACGAGACGATCGCGCGCGCGCGTGCCCCGCTTCAGTTTCGAGTTTCGACGCGCGGCTGGTCCACGGACCGTTCGTAGACCACGCCCTCTTCGTCGGGTTGCCATCGGTGCACGGCAACAGTAAAGCGGCCATAAACGCCGCAGCAGGGCTCTGGCTGTGCCGTACGCCCGTACATCAGCGAACGGTTCGATCCCAGGTGTGTTTAGTTTGCGAAAATTTTTGGTTTTGGCTACTGTAGCACTTTCGTTTGTATTGGTTAATTAGTGTCAAATTATGGACTAATTAGGTTTAAAAGATTCGTCTCGTGGTTTTTCTACCAAACTGTGTAATTAGTTTTTTTATCTATATTTAATGCTCCATACATGTGTTCAAATATTTAATGTGATGGAAAATCTTGAAAATTTTTTAGAGCTAAACAAACATGGCCCTAGTATCTCAAATCGATGCTCCCATGGAGCTGGTTATTCGTTTCTTCAGAGATTTGACTGGATTTAGACATACTACCTGTAAATCTCATCGGTAAAACAAAACAAATGTGTTATTACCCTTGGGCCTTGTTTAGTTCCCAAATTCAACACCCAAATTCCACTATGCAAAAAGGAGATTCCCCATCACATCAAAATGCCGGCAAATGCATGGAGTACTGAATGTAGATGAAATCAAAAACTAATTGCACAGTTTTGTTGTACTTTGCGAGACGAACATTTAGAGTCTAATTAATCAATATTTGGATAATTTTTTGCACTAACAAACAAAACGCGCTACAGTGTTCCGACAGGAACACTGTAGCGCGCAGTGCCGATTCCGGGGTGCCGAATCGGCATCTAAACACGGCCTTGGTGGTGCGCGACGTGCTCCCGCCGGAGGCGCTCGTGGCCTGCGCCACAGCCGCCTGACACCATCGTGGTGCACGAGACAGACGCCAACGGCGTGCCCAACGAGCTCTACGACGCGGCGCACCTCTACCTCGACGCGCGCTGCCTCACGTCGGCACCGGCGTTGCACCTCCACAAGACGCAAGGCGCGAGCGACATTGTGGCGTCGCTGCCGAATGACCACACCACATGGGACACGCTCCGCGGGGTCCACGTCCTGTGGGTGTCGCGGCAGGTGGAGTCGAACGACGCCTACGTCTGGGTTGTTCGGCGGCGGAGGGCGGCGACTAGTCGGATGGGTTCAGCTACCCGGTCGGCGGTGGCCACGGGCAGCAGCAAGCCAGCAACGGTGCCTGATCCTGGACGTGGCCGCGAGGCTAGGGCTCAAGATGAGGGAGCCGAAGCTCTACACCAATAATGGCGACCCAAAGGAGGGGGTTTTCCTTAAAAAATAGGCTTTGAAATAGAAATCATGGAATAATGCTGAATTCAAATGTTTATTTCTTTATTTCTATTCTATAGTATAAGAAAAATGAATTAAATGAAATCCCAATCCAATAGAATAATTTTTTTAAAAAAATCTTAAATCATAAATTAAGTAATAAAACATAGAGAAATAATTAAAGAATACAATCCTTATCCATCTTTTCTTTCTTTTTGAATGGGAAAAGAAAAATTAAATATTTTATTTTAATGAGTTCCCCTTTTTAGTTCCCTTTTCTGCAATTTTCTTATTTTCAATGCCATTCATTTTTTATAGAATACTTTTTTTATTCTATATCTATAAAAATAGTATTCTATAAAAAAATCTTTATTTTGTAAGGTGGCTTCGGTGGCGTCGGACCGGACGCCCACGGGACACTGTGGTTGTCGCACCGGTTCGCGCACCCATCCACGTTCGACATGCTCACCATCGACCCGACGCTTCGCGATGGCATCGACGCAGACTTGCTCTGCTTCGTGCAGCGGAGGGGGCACTACGCGTGCCGACCGTGCTTGGAAGCGCGGGTACCTGCTCCACAGCCCGCCAGGCACCAGTAAGACCAACCTCATCGCAGCCATCACCAACCTCCTCGAGTTCGACATTTACGACCTGGAGCTCACCACGGTGCAATCCAAGACCTAGGAGCAGAGCAGTGGCGTCGCCGTCGCGGTGGCGTTTGCTATTGGGAGCAGGTAGTTCGACATGTGACAGCGGAGAGGGTAGTGCCTAGAGCGAAGAAGCGAAGCAGTGGCATCGCCGTCGCGGTGGCGTTTGCCCTAGAGCAGTGGCGTTTGCGGTTGGGAGCAGGGAAGGGTAAGCTTGTGAAAGAAAAATAAACGCAGGGGGTTTTCTACAAATATATATATATAATGAAGAGGTATGAACTATTTATGCACCAATAATCAAGGTTTTAGACCCAAAAATGCACTTTCAAACCTAATGGACCAAATCGATATATCCTCACAAGTTAATGGACCATCCATGTATTTTACTCATTAAAAGATTAGTCCACCTATTAGCTTTTGTGTTTGGATGCATAAGACCTCATTTTAACTAATTTTTTAACTATGTACCCATTAGTTCATGTACCAAGCAGGCTCTTATAGCAGCTATTCCCGTGCCTGTTTGTCTGTCTATCTATCTTCGTCTTGGAAACGTTCGGAGAAACATTTTCATGGAAAATTCAACAAAATCAACGGTAGGGATTAGGGAACACAGGCAGAGACAAGGAATGACAGACTGAAGTGAAGCAGGCAGCCGCACAGCTTTTCCCAGTCACAGCATCGGATTTAATGTGATCGCTGGGCGTAAATTAATCGACGGGCCCAAAGATAAAAGAGAGGAAGCAATGGATATGCCAATATTTTTGCGGACTGAATGATCTATGGGCTGCCCGGCTCCCGCACACCACGTGATGGCGGTGGCCGGTGCCGGTGGGTGGGTGTCCCAAGCTCCATTATAAAGGACGAAGGGACCATTTGCCCGTGACATGCATGGCATGGGCTTCGAGCCGATGGGTTCACGTTCACTCCGCGAGGCCTTCTTCGGCAACTGAGGCGTGGACGCGTGGTGGAGGCGGTGGTGGTCGGTGGCGCGGCGGCGGGACATGGCCGGCTGCAACGGCCGCGCGCCGAATGCACGCAGCCACCGTCACATGCGCCTGCGCGTAGTGTAGCGGCACGGCAGAGCCCGCTCCCACACCGTCGCGGGGCACTGCCAGCCATGCCATGACCATGCATGACACCGAAACGAAAAAACAAATTAATTTACGCCCTGCTATTTGTCAGGCATTTCGTGTCTCTTTCAGCCGTCTTGCTATGGCTGTGTTTAGTTAAGAAAAATAGGGTGAAAACTTACTGTAGCACTTTTCGTTGTTATTTAATAAAATTTGTCCAACCATGGATTAATTAGACTCAAAAGATTCGTCTCGAACTTTACAGGCAAATTATGCAATTAGTTAGTTTTTTTACCTACATTTAATGCTCTATGTATGTGTTTAAAGATTCGATGTGATGGGTGGAAGAGAAAATATTTTAGGTGTGCATGGGAATTAAACAAGGCCTATTTGAATTTGGATATTGCAAGAGACGCCCTCTCGGAACCGGGTGGCTGCAGGATCGATGTTCCTCGTCAGCAAAACAAGCGCATATCTCGTCTGAGCTGTCGATCCCTGTGACTGTGAGGTGCTGCCGAATGGATCATCTATGCTTTGCTTGTGCCCCGTCGTTTTCCACGTTGTGGTCGACTGCTCGTCGGATCCGATACTCTCCCGAGGTTGCCAAGTTGTGGACACTCGCTTTTGTTGCAACTCTGGTGTTGTCTCCATCCAAGTATCCACGCAACAGCTTTGATTCTGGTTCTGATCCGGTCACCCGAAAGATCTACTGTATCAGGTATTCAGGTTACAGCCTCAACGAGATGGCGTGCTCTGAAGTCTGAGCTGATGACCGTAGAGCGCTGCAGGCATGAGATGTGGGTTACATTATACTCCGTACATAGGAGGAAAGACCTGCAGATAAATTAATTGGTAATTTTACAAGATAATAGTACTAGCTAACGTAAGCCTTGAGTTGAGCTGTGTATTCAGCAATATGTGACGTCTCGAGCCTGGGAGTTGCCATTAATCGACAGTTCCAGTTCATCGCGCAGGTAACAAGGCCTGTGTCTCTGTCTAGCTGGACGCGTGGTGGAGCCATAGATGTACGACTGCTATGGCTCTGTCTAGCTGGGTTCCTGGCGAACAACTTTTAGGGCACGTTTAGTTCCTTAAAAAAATTAAAGATTTTCCGTCACATCGAACGTTTAGACACATGTATGAAACATTAAATATAGACGAAAAAAATTTTAATTACACAGTTTGATAGAAAACCACGAGACGAATCTTTTGAGTCTAATTAGTCCATGATAAGACACTAACTGACAAATACAAATGAAAGTGTTTTAATAGCCAAAGTCAAAAATTTCGCGAACTAAACAAACCAGTTCGATTAGTTACTTGTCCAATCTAATCGGCTGAGACTCTACTCTGAGCTCCTAAAACGCAGAGTGTAAAGACAATAAACGAGGTAGGATTTGGACATAAGAGCGCCGTTCAAACCGGCAACAATCACGCGTGATGAAATACATACATAGCAAGAGTATACATAACAATAAAATAAACGTTTGTGTTACGATACAGAAGTAATTTGAAAAACTTTAAAAACTAAGTATAATAGAGGAAAAGATAACAAAATTAATTAGCATTGGGTCTCTAACCTTCACCAGATCAATCTAATCTTAGGTCTGAAAAAGACCCATGGTAATAATAGGAACAAAGGAGACAATGAAGATAATAGCTAGTCTGATGGCATTGGGGTGTGTGTAGGGGGTGTTGGGGGGGGGGATAACATGTTTGTTTGAGCTCAACTTTTGAGTTTTTTCTCAAAAGCTGGCTTTCTCCCTTTTGGCTTATGTTTGGTGGCCTTTTGCTATCATTATTTTTAATAAATGCTTAGCTTCTTGGTGCATCAAGCTTTTAGTTCATTTCATCATAAGCTAGCTTTCAGCTTTTGGTTTTAGCTGGCAAAAGCCAGACAAAAGCTCAAACAAGTAGATGCCAATAAAGATTAATTGGAGGGGAGCTATCAAGGAAACCACTAATTATAATAACTAGCTAGTTATAGGGTGTACTATGAGGATGAACCAGATGTTTGGTAGACAACAATAAAATTACAAAAAGAGATCGAGAAAATAATAGGAATACTTAATTCTTATTTATATGAGATACAAGGGATTAAATATGGAAGGAGGACAATAAATCAAAATACAAAGAACATGTTATTAACTAATTAGATTATGAAAATCTAATTAAGGAGGCGTACTATGGGAGCCAGGCTGCCAGCCCCGCTTCCCTTCACCATTGACAAGGACCAGGAGTATCATTGCACTACTATTTTCCTATAGAAAAAGAAAAGTCATCAACAGCATTGATCCTAGCCACAAAGTAAACAAAAACCATGTGATTCGCCAAGATAAGAATGGACTTCGACCTAAGGATGAATTCACTTAGTACTGGCAGTTTAGGAATGAATGGTCTAAAAACATAATCGGGAATACTAATTTTGGGCGTGCGCCCGCAGTCCCAACACCCGCACACCCCAAGCCCCCGACGCACCTTATCCCTTCCCCGCCCGTACTCTCTCGCTCGCTCGCGCTCTCTCTCTGGCACCACACTCTCTCTTTCATCGGCGACTGCCGCACTCCTCTCCCTCACCCGCGACCCACCGCCTCCCCCGCGACCACGCCCGAGCTACCCATGGCGGATCCGCTGGATACGGCGGCGGCGACGACAACGACGGTGGAGGCAGATCCGTGCCAGGTAGGCCACCTCCTCGTCTATCCTCTCTCCTCCTCCAACTCCGGCGAGCTAGGCAAGCTCTCCCTATCATCTCTTTCAAACTTCGGTGGGCTATAGAATTGCCGACCGGTGGGAGGCAGGTAGGCCAGGCGGTGGGGATGGTCGATGGGCGGTTTAGGGGAGTTGGCAGCGGCAGGGGCGGTCGGGCCAGGTCTGGACGGGGGAGCTCTGGCAATGGTGTTGGTGGCGGCAGCTGGGGGGGAGAAAGTGGCGCTGTAGGAGAGCTAGGGTTTCGATTCTAGCAATGCTGTGAAATCATATTTGCCTTCCGGGAAAAACCGTGAATTACTTTCAGCCTGGTATAGGCGTACTAGCATAGACGAAAGTACCATGGACCGGAGAATCATGGTCGTTCGGTCCGGCTTGGGAACCACAATGTTTTGATTGATTTTATGGCCTAAATAAAAACGAGAGAGCCCATAGGAGTTACGATTTTACGAAGGAAAAAGTCCACATTACCTCCCTCAACTTTTGCGAAAGTCTCATTTTCCTCCATGAACTCTAAAACCGAGTAAACCACCTCCCTGAACTTTTAAAACCATTCGTTTTACCTTCCTGACTGGTTATAAGCGGTTTCAAAGGTTGCTTTGTCTTTTTCTTTTTTATTTATTTCGGCTGAATCTTTAAAAAAATATAGTAAATCACAGGAAAATTATAAAATAAAAAATCTAATTTTATTGAACTCCACGTGAGTAGATCTATAGAGTGAACATATAATATAGTATAATTTAGTATAAATTTTTGCTATAACTTTAGATCTATACTTTTCTATAATTAATCAAGGAAAAAGTCTACATCACCCCCTGAAGTATGGGGTGGTGTCTAATTTACCCCCTCAAGTATGAAACAGTCTAATTTACCCCCTGAACTTTCCAAAACCATCTACTTTACCCCCTGGGGCAGTTTTGGACGGCAGTTTGCTACAGTAACCATGGTTTTGCTAGAGTAACTGAATCTTTAAAAAATCATAGTAAATCACAAAAAAATCGTAAAATAGAAAATCCAATTTTGTTGGACTCCACGTGAGTAGATCTACATAATGAACATATAATATGGTGTGCTTTAGTACAAAGTTTTTGTTGTAGCTTTAAATTTATTGAAAAATCCTAATAAATTTAAAGATATAGCAAAAAATTTGTACTAAAGCACACCATATTATATGTTCATTGTGTAGATCTACTCACGTGGAGTCCAACAAAATTAGATTTTCCATTTTACGATTTTTCTGTGATTTACTATGATTTTTTAAAGATTCGGTTACTGTAGCAAAACCATACTTACTGTAGCAAACCGCCGTCTAAAACTGCCTCAGGGGGTAAAGTATACGGTTTTAGAAAGTTCAGGGGGTAAATTAGACCATTTCATACTTAAGGGGGTAAATTAGACACCACCCATACTTCAGGGGGTGATGTAGACTTTTTCCAATTAATCAATAGCTGCGGTTTCTATGCTCCTTGCTGTCCTCAACAGAATTTGTCACCACTCACTAGCGCATGCTGTCCTTAACAGAATAAGGAATACTACATTATACAGTACCGATTAGCTCTCAATGCGCAAAGAATTTCCATTTCTGTATATCCGTGCTTGTTCTCAGCGGACTGTGCCAGGACCTGTATCAGATAAGAATTTTTTTAAAAAAAATATGCCAGTAGCCCAGTACGTTTCTTTTAACATAACGTGCGCCTTTGTGGATCGAAATGTCTCATTCAAGTTGTTTGAAGAAATGTATACTTTGATTTATACATTCTTCTGAAAGAGATGATGTTTGACATACTTGTTGCATTTGATTTGTTCTTCCTTCTTATTCATCTGATATGGGGGGGAAAAGTAGAAAAGGAACTAGGTATTATATGGCCTACACATATCACACGGAGGCCAGATTAAGATTTCAAGCGAAGGTTGATCAAGGCTCTTACAAAGCCACACCCTGTTCGCTTGAGCTTATCAGCAGAATCAGCAATCATCCAGCAGTGTTTTTCTCTCACAATAAACCAGCGAACAGTACTTTCAGCCACAATAAACCAGCGAAACGAACAGGGTGCCAGTTGCTCCGAAGGAGTATTATAGATTGTTTGACACAGTTGCTTTCCGTCCTCAGTTGATGAAGCTGCGGCAGGTCCGCAACGAAACAAAATTATATCCTGTGGAAGAGATGGGCAATTCATATTTGGACTATTACCCCGGTACAGTTTTGCAGCGCTTGCCTTCTTGTTTATGAACACTGTCTGCATATTTCTTCTCACATCACACACTATTTTACATTCTTGTTGATGAAAATATTCCAATAAATTTCTCGTATGGTGTCCTTTATTGGGTCTTGTCTGTATTACTGTATCACTGCAATTATGTCCAGTTTTGTCCTCTCCTTGTGACAATTTTTTGTAATTATTAATTACTTTTAAAGTGTTGGACTAATTATTTGGCTTTTTTGTAATTAATTGTAATAATTCATAGCTGCAGCTTCTATAATTATTTTGTTGGTCTAAAGCATACCATTGGATTTTCTATTTTATGATTTTTCTGTGATTTACTATGATTTTTCAAAGATTCAGCCAAATAAATAAAAAAGAAAAAGATAAAACCTTCATAGCAAAAACTTTGTACTAAAGCATACCATATTATATATTCACTGTGTAGATCTACTCATGTGGAGTGCAACAAAATTGATTTTTTCATTTTATGATTTTTCTGTGATTTACTATGATTTTTCAAAGATTCAGACAAAATAAATAAGAAAAGACAAAAAACGAACACTGTAACAAAACCAACGTTTACTGTAGCATACCATAGTTTACTGTAGCAAACCGTATTCCATGGATTCCATGGACCGGGATGACACACTTTAAAAGTCCATGGACCGGGATGACACACCTAAAAAAGTCCATGGACCAGGATGACACACTTTAAAAGCATATGGATCTGGATGACACACTTTAAAAGTTTATGGACCGGGATGACACACTTTAAAAGTTCATGGACCGGGATGACACACCTAAAAAAGTCCATGGACCAGGATGACACACTTTTAAAAGCATATGGATCTGGATGACACACTTTAAAAGTTCATGGACCGGGATGACACACTTTAAAAGTTCATGGACCGGGATGACACATCTGGAAAAGTTTAAGGACCGGTAGTGTCTTTTACTCAAGAGTTTAAACATACAAACAACGTGTTTCTATTGAGCGCCGAAGAAGGTTGACCTAAACCAGCCGTAACTGGACCTAGCAATAGACCTCTAGTTTCGATATTACATAAATGGAAACAACCCAAACCAATGCAGCCGTGCGACTTAGGAGGTGGCCTTGTGCCCTCAACGCAGCGGTACGACCATGGAGGTGGCCTTGTGCCTTTGCGGCCGCCTAGATGAGCCCTTTCCATCGTCCGGGAAGAGCGCGTTCAGTGCTTCGGCATTGGACGCAGTCAAGTTGCCATCGAAGATCTTGTCAAAGTTCTCCAGCTCTGATGCGGATGGCACTGATGTGCCCTTAAAACATCAACATTATTAGTTTATCAGACGCTTCTTTAGCTGCACCAACGCCTCCTTTGTTCTGTCTACCCTGCCACGCGCAATAGCCACATGCCACCGTGAGGTGCCGTGCCTGCCTCTCCTGTCCTCTCATGAATCTCAATCTCATCGGAAACTGATTGAACCTCCCGACCTGCAAAATCCATGAATCTCATCAGAAATATAGGCGCCATTATGAAATTCTAATTAAGGAGGCGTACTATGGGAGCTAGGCTGCCAGCCCCGCTTCCCTCCGCCATTGACAAGGACCAAGAGTATCACTGCACTACTATTTTCATATAGAAAAAGAAAAGTAAACAAAACCATGTGATTCTCCAAGATAAGAATGGATTTTGACCTAAGGATGAATCCACTCAGTACTGGCAGTTTAGGAGGTGAATCTCTTCTTTACAGCTAAAAAGACCCGAAGACCCGGAGGTCATCGTCAGCGCTAAACTAATCGCCCCCCTCCGCGCTAATCCCTCGCGGCCCGCTCCCTCTCTTCGTGTGTGGCCTTCGACGATTTTCCCTTCGTCCACCCACACCAATCGGACATCTGCACCACTTCCTATTGGCTCTCTCTCCCGTCGCCTGCCCCTCTTCCGCAGAAAAAATAGATCGAGAAACCAAACCGTCCACGGCCGCCTACTCCACCCGCGACCGCGCCCACGGCTGTCCCCACCACAATAGCTCAGCCCCACCCTTGCACATGGATTCGGCCACGCCCACATGTTAGCACCAGACATATATTGGGAATAGCGGAAAGAACAAGCACCAGATAGGTTCAGATCAGGAGTATCTTAAGAACAGAGGAGTGGTTGTTACAATAACAGAGTTCGTATATTTCTTAATCTCTTCCCTTTCTAGTGAGCTACTCATATACTATTTCGTTACGGGCTTACCCCTCCTTGCCGGTCGACTTGGCTTCATGCCCAATCTGGACCCTGGACGGGCTTGTTGGGCCGGTCTTCTCGGCCCACCATCAACACTGCTGCCTTGCGCGACGTCTTCACGGTCGGCGCCGGCTTCTTCAGCTGCAGCGCTTGGACTACTGACATCACACCGCCCTGCTCCAGCTGCGCGTTTAATTTCGCTGCCGAGGAACTACCACCCATGGAGGCGCCCCTTCCGGTGGTGGGAGGACGAGCTGAGAGCTCGTGTCCATGAAGATTGCGTAGGCGGAGGCGGAGGTGGATGAGGACGACGACGACGAGCCGCCCTGGCTCCGCGCGCTCCCGCTGCAATAGCTCAGCACCGCCTTGCACACGGACCCGGCCTCCGCTCCTCGGCCTTCGCGACCGCGACTCCGCAACCACGAAGCAGCGAGAGCGGCGGCTACTAACCTCGCACCTAGGGTTGGGGTAGCGCAGACGGTGGCGGCGAGCAGCAGCTTGGCCGAGGCGCCTAGCAGGGGAGCAACGCGGGCAGCCGGGACTCCGGTCTCTAGCAGCGGCAGGGCAGAGGCGTCGCGCACAGGCAGCAGGTCTGCTCCGTCGGGCCACGGGCAGGCGCCACAGGTGGCCGCAGCGGGCAGCACCACAAGCCCGACAGCGCCTAAGCCCCATTCGGTCAACCCCCAGCTGACTGCAGCCTGTAGCAAGTGCCAGGCAGAGGCACGCCCGTGCCCTTCCTGACTCCGACTCCAGCTCTGCTTCCCCATCTCGCTCCGGCTCCTGCCCCGGCTCATGCGCAGGTCAGCAACTACATACAGTTCTGGTCAGCACTTAATCTGGTTCAGTTTGTTTGAATTTATGAATGGCAATGTCTTGTGCTCACCACCTGTTTGTGAAAATGCTTTTAGAAAGTGTCACTCTAGATCATCTCCAATATGGCAATAACCAGTGGTTATCAGCTGGTTTGGATATTTACCTTTTCATATCCACTTCTTTAAACATATATTTATTCTTCGTTCTTGGTGATCCTAAATTCTAAGTCGAAAAAATATTGAAATTATTATTTTGTACAGGTCAAATCAATGTCGAAACAATATTGAAATTATTATCTTGTATAGGTCAAATCATGCATCGCTGTTGTGTTTGGTCGTAGGAATAGTAGTGAGGGCACAACTGCAGGTAGTGAGTGGGATTCGCTCTTAGCATTACAAGCTTGAATATTATCACTGTTTTGTGCTTGAAACTAACGTTGGTCATGGCTGCTTCTCTCAGGAGTCTGGTAAATGTAAAATCTCATTCAAGGGGCCTATTGATTATTTGCATAGTGTTGCGAGGATTATAATATGCATAATCATACTGCTTTGTCATTATTTATTATACCTTTTGTAGTTACTAATCTGCTCATCCTGCTTATATTCATAACTGAATGTGTCTAACTTTGGTCAGGTGTTGGAGTGTCAGGATAGGGAAAAGGAAGAAATGGTGGCTATCAAGATCATCAGGGGCATGAAGAAGTACAGGGATTCTGCAATGATAGAAATTGCCCACACGGAGCATCCAGGAGCTGTCGGAGGAGCAGGGAGCACAGCGCTTGTGGATGTTTGATCTCGATGAGCTTGTCAAAGCCACCAACGACTTCAGCTGCATGCTCAAGGTCCGCAAGGGCGGCTTCGGCTCCGTTTACCATGCCTTCTTCCGCTCCACCGGCTCAAGGTCATCCTCACTGTTAAGCGCCTCAACCATCATAGCCTCTAGGTCTGCTATATGCATTCTGAGTCTGCCATTATTCTAAAAGATATATTTTATTTGTATACCTTGTGTAGGGACTTTTGGAGGAACTTAAGGTTTCTCATTCTGCTCCTGTGCAACCAGCTCTGAAACAGCAGCTATTGCTGCAACATCCGCAACCTAACTCCATCAACCCCCATGCTACATCAAAATTGGAAAGATATGATTTCCTTTTTCCATTCTCATTTCGAAAGAAGAAACATTGTTCTTCAGTTTGTCTTTTGAATTGAGAAGAAGTTGCTGATCAATTTAATTGTGAACCAAGGTGTTTGGAAAATGTATATCACCTCTCTACTTAAATTAATTATTTTAGCTAAACGCTTTCATTTGTATCGATCTTAATCTTGAAGTGGAGAGAGGGAGGAGGGAAGGACAAGGTTTAAGAGGGAGTTTGTTTTTTAATTTTAAAACTACTTGTCTCTGTTATCTGTTGAAGCATCAAGAATAGTTATTCCACGTAGATGCTTTGTGCAATTTAGCTCTCTTAAAAGGAGCTTGCTTTAATCAAAATGTGTCCTTGCTATTGTTTAACCTCTAGATGACCACTTTCGTGCTGCCATAATTTTAGACCGTGCCACTTAGGCATAGTTCAAATACTATATCTGGGTTTAGTGATCAAATGTAGCATTTAGGCCTGTATGCTCAGTCTGGATTTCAGTTTATAAGTTTGTTGGAAGCTTATGAATCTCATATAAATCTCATTATCCATTTATAGAACTATTGGAATCAGGAACTAGGTTCCTCTTGTGTTCTTTTTTTCTGTACAAGATTGTTCAGAGGTCCAGTCCCTTTTCACCACTCATGAAACTACTTTCGAGATTTCAGAGCGTTTGTTGTGGTCTCCAGTCATACCTTTGTTGTTATGCTGGTTATATGTTACATAATTTCTTTATTTACAACAATTAAGATAATAATTTAATGCACACTTTACTTTTACCTAAACCTACTGCAATGTTATTTGATACATGAATGTGAGATGTTTATGCAGTTGTTCTTTCTTATTTACTAATGCCGCTGTTGACTGAAGTTTAGACCAGATTACTTATGCTAGCTTCTTTTCTTGCATGGCAGTGGCAGGCTGGAGTTGGCACTGATGCTCCTGGTGAGACCCTGCCGTCATGGAGGCCAGCGTGCAAGCGCAGGACTCATGGTACCCAGGTTCACAACATGAAGGTCCAGATTTTCTTCATATTTTATTTATGCTATTATTGATCTTTATCGAGAAGCCGCGATGCTTGTCCATCCAGACAATTTATTTCAATTCATTTTGTCTTTTGGTTATGTGTCATCCTCCATTTGGCCAGACTGCAAGAAAGGGAGCTGATGTAGTGAACTCTGGAGGATAATGGAGACCACAACTATGGGACCTCAGCCTTGCTCTGGCAAACAGAAGATGAAGTTGTAGGACGTGGCAAATTGCTTAAGGGTGATAAGATGTGCAGGGTTGGTATGTCTTCTTTGATAGTCTGAGTCAAAAAATTACCCTTACGTAAAGTTTGCTCTTATATATATACTAAGGTTGTGTCAATTAAGTTGCTCTAGCATAACCTGAAAAAAATGAAGCATTTGAAATTGTTCACTTGGTAATTAGGAGTGGTTTATACCTTTCTACTCATGATCAATGTTGTACTTGGATCCATAGATATTTGAAATTATTCCGAAAGGTTTGGCTGATGATTTAGGATAAGCTAAAGCAGTTTTATGGTTCCATTTTTTGCGAACGTGTCTCTGACACATGTTTCATTAAGACAAAGGAGAATAGTTTTACAAGAAGGAATCGGTAATCAATAATTACCGAATCCTTCTCCCAGCGCTACAACCATTGCAGTTTTATGGTTCTGCCATGCTTGGTGGGGTCGAAGGCTTGGATGCTTGGTAATGGTCAATGTTTAGTGATAATACTAGCTTTACATAATTGATATTGGTTTTTAATTTTGCCATTTGTAGTGTCAAAAGAAATAAATACATTGTACGACTGTATTTTGTACCGTCATAGATCATAAAGTCACTGAATAGTTTGCATGACTGTCACGTTCATGAGACAAAAATCCTTAACATGTAATTGCTCTTCGCAGGCTGCAAACTACCTGGACATCAAGGGGCCTGCTGAACCTAACCTGCCTGAGCGTCACAGACATGATGAAGGGGAAGACTCCAGAGGACAACCGTGAAAAGTTCAACATCAAGAACGACTTCACAGTTGAGGAAGTGGAGGAAGCGATGAGGATGAGGGTGTAACGGTGGACCTTTCGATAACAACAGCAATATCCTATAACCAGGCCAGAGGGGAGGTGCTTGCTCAGGATGTTGAGTTTGGAGCAGGCATAGACTGTCTCGGGTTTGACAAATCGCTTAGAAGGTATAGGTTGGTTTGGTTGGTCGTGAGCAGACTATTTTGCTACTTCGATGTTATTTTTCAACCAAATTTCAGAGCATTTGCTTAAGCAAAAGATGTGGACGATAAATGGAGTGTTGGGTTGTTTCATGTGAGCTATCTCCTTTGAGTAACATTCACCTGGTGTCTGTTTTGATAAGAAATTATGGAACATACATTTGCAGTTGACAGTGGTTTCTTCGGCCTCCCACAAGCATTTTGTTTAGTGGTTGAAGCAAGTTAAGCTGAGCACTAGACCAATTTGGCTTTTCTTGAGCTATGAGTACATAATGTCGTGGTGATCACTGCTACGGTTTGATCCGAAGTCATCTATCTGTTGCATAAAAGGTGGGTACATAGAAATGGCTTGAGCTTTTGTAACTTAATCACATAATCTAATAATCTATCATTTTGAAGATTTTGTTTGAGTTTGTTAATTGTATGCATTGTTCTAATCTTTAGCTTCCGTAGTAACGCACGAGCGCTAAACTAGTGAATGAACTAAAAAAAAGAATCATGTTTGTCTTCCGGAGAAAACTGTGAATTACTTTCAGCCCGGTATAGGCGTACTTGCAGAGACGAAAGTACCGTGGGCCGAGAATCACGGTCGTTCGGCCCGGCTTGGGAACCACAGTGTTTCGATTCTGCCGCAGCTGATTATATGGCCAAAAAACGAGAGCCCACAGGAGTTACGAGACCCAGCCTATAAAGCCAGCCGCTCCCAGCTCCCACGAGGCCAGACCATCGAGATGCGTCGAGCCCACTAAAACCCTCTGCGCCCCCAAGAGCCCCCAACTCATGCCGGTCCTCCGCTCCCCGTTCGCCGGGGGCGACCTCCCCGCCGGCGACGCCGACCCCGACTACCTCTACTTCCTCGAGCACATCCGCCTTGACGGCGACTCCTACACCCTCGAGCTCCCGGCCCACGGCGACTCCCAGGCCTCGCTCCTCAAGTACGAGGCCCCGCTCATCAGCTCCTCCGACGGCGAGTGCGTCTCCGATCCCTCCCCGGGCCGCCTCAGCAGTAACCGCCGCGCAGTGGAGGAGAGGGAATCGTCCGAGTCGGCGTCATTGGAGACGGCTCCCGCGTGGTACGATTCCCTCGATGACGTCGACGAGGACTACCGCCTCTTCCTGCAGCACACGAGCCTTGTGGATGGCCAGTTGGTCCTCGAGATCGGGGGCGTCGTCGTCAACTATGATGAGCCGGTTGCAGCGGGGTCTCGGGGGGAGAAGGGTCCGCAGCGGGCGGAAGAGGCGGCCTTTGCTTCGCCGGGGGAAGGGGTCGGTGTTGCAGCGGGGAGCGATGAGGTCGCCTCCGGTGCTCCAGCGACAGTTGTTCCGGAGCAGAACGCGTCCGATTGGCGTGCGGATCCATCGCCACGGCGTGAGGTGAACGATGGCGGAGATGAGGGGCTGTCGGATGCAAACACGCTGAAGGGGGCATATCGGGAGGCGAGCTCAAGCGATGGCCGTCGTGCAGGACACCCTACTAATTCGGTGAGAAACTCTATTACTTACAATTGCGTGTCGTTGTCAGTTTGTCACTAGCGCAAGCTGTCCTTAACAGAATAAGGAATACTACATTATACAGTACCTATTAGCTCTCAGTGTGCAAAGAATTTCCATTTCTGTACATCCGTGCTTGTTCTCAGCGGACTGTACCAGGAGCTGTATCAGATTTTTTTTAAAAAAAATATGCCAGTAGCCCAGCACGTTTCTTTTAACATAAACGTGCGCCTTTCTCAACTTACTTTCAGAACGTGGATGTCTCATTCAAGTTGTTTGAAGAAATATATATACATATATATCTTGATTTGTGTATTCTTCTAAAAGAGATGATGTTTGACATACTTGTTGCATCTGATTTGTTCTTCCTTCCTATTCATCTGATACAGGGGGGGAAAGTAGAAAAGGAAGGTATTATATGGCCTACACATATCACAGGAAGGCCAGATTCAGATTTCAAGCGAAGGTTGATCAAGGCTCTTACAAAGCCAGTTGCTCCGAAGGAGTATTATAGATTGTTTGAGACAGTTACTATCCGTACTCCGTTAATGAAGCTGCGGCAGGTCCGCAATGAAACAAAATCATATCCTGCGGAAGAGATGGGCAAATCATATTTGGAGCATTACCCCGGTACAGTTTTGCAGCGCTTGCTTACTTCTTGTTTATGAACACTGTCTCCATGTTTCTTCTCCCATCACACACTATTTACATTCTTGTCGATGAAAAATATTCCAATAAATTTCTCGTATGATGTCCTTTATTGTTCTTGTCTGTGTGACTGTATCACTGCAATTAATGTCCAGTTTTGTCCTCTCCTTGTGACAACTTTGTTATTGTCAATGATATTCAAGCATTTTGTTTGCCTATTCTTTTTTGGTGCATCATATATAGTATGACATCGTTGAATCTCTGGTATATGGTTGTGTGCATAGTCTTCTGAGGCACATCTTGATATCCTTGGTTATTCCTCTAGAACTTGTAATGTCAACAGGAGTTAAACGGAAAAAAGACTCAGTTACATAAACGGAAAAAAGACTCAGTTACAGAAGTTAGCTGTTATCATTGGAGTATTCATTTTCAGTGCCAATTACTGAAGCCAATAGTAGCCCATGCACAATATTTCTATAGGTGTTGGATCAATTTGATTTGCCTTATACAACACTGCAAATGTCAGACTTGTTTGTTGTTGAACTGAACCCTATAACCGAATAATGGCTCATTTCAGCTAAGCAATTGATTCTTTGAAACTTTGAGTTTATATGATGAGATCATAGTCATAATGGAATGGTAAATAAACACACGAATTAGATTCATTCTCTTGGATAATAATATATTTATTTCCCATCAGAAGGTTTTTCTTACCTTCCGTTTGGTGACTAAACTATTTTTGGGACCACCGTAGTAACACAAGAAGCACCCACAAGCACTTCTGTAGTTGGTGCTGAGCAATATATTGTTGAGAAAGAGTGCTGTTTATTCTTGAACTGGCCAGATTTGCTTGTAACTGTAGTAATTAATGCATTTTCTTTATTTTATTTACGTCAGATCTGGCTGACCAAATTATGAAAAGTGGCAGTCGCAATGGTCTAGCTCTGATGCGGGGGTTTCTCTTCTGGTTGCAGGTATCCTTGTAGTATCTCGTAATTATTTTGGCAGTGCCTGTTGTCTTTATCTTTGTATTTTGTTTGAACAAAGTTTTCATATATCGAATCCGTATGTTTCCATATCTTTTGTTCAAGCACAAGTGTCGAACCCTAAAGTTGTCATTCTCTATATTGAACTACATATTTTTTGGGTAGAGCTATTCATTTTGTTTTGCTGAGATAGGCATTTTCTTTGCCTGCAAGGCTCCAAGTCAATATAGGCGCCATTAGGTCTGGTTAAGCAGACCTGATGTCAACCACACTGGAACCAGTTTTGTTTGCAGCATCAGTACATACTGTCTTCTTATTGCCAGGCTGTTGCATACCTAAGCAGCAATGTGAATCTGCTAACTTTGAGCTTCATTCTTCTGCAGAACAATGTACATGAAGATCAGTTCAAGCCATGGGTAGATGATTCTAAAGAACAGGAGGTTATTTGTTTGGTGGACTGAGCTCACACTGACTAGGTGGCTATATCCTTCGTTTGCTTGATTTCGCCCAATGGTGATAATAACTCTGCGCGTGTGACGAACTGTCCTCAGCAGAGAATGTATGGATTCCAATATGCGATGGAAACCTCGATCCTGGAATACCATGTCCTGGAATACAGTTCAGCTGTTGAATGAATAAATGGTTCCTCGTTGAAATATTTAAACACTCTATCTTATGTCATTATGTGATTACGATCTCTGTAGAGTTTTCCCCAGACTGGAGTTAGGACTCTGTAAATCTGATGAGTTGTTGCACTTGATCTCCCTGTCATTTAGGATGATGAAAACAGGATGCAGAACAGAATGGTTAAAACGGAGGACCTCGTATGACTGCAGAATTGCAAAATCTCAGTCCAGGGGTGCTTAAAACATGAACATTATCAGTTTATCACACTTCTTTTGCTACACAACCGCCCCCTTTGTTCTGCCTGTCCCGCCACGCGCAATAGCCAGATGCCACCGTGAGCTGTCGTGCCTGGCTCTCCTATCCTCTGATGAATCTCATCAAAACCAAAAAGACAAACTGATTGAACCTCCAGACCTGCAAGATCCGTGAGTTTTAACCTCCCGACAACAACATAAGAATTTTTACTACATGAGCCTTTTCTTTTACCACCACATAAGACTAATATTATGCTAACACGAATGGTGTACTTTTTTTGTTCTAAATTATAGTTTATTTTAGCTCTATCTGAAGTCAAATTTGAAATCGAAGTTATGGTCTAAAAATTCTGTTTGAAGATCTTATATTTTGAAATTTAAAATTTTTGAATTGCTCAAACGAACTCGGATAGAGAAATGAACAATATGAAAACTGTAGATCTCGATCAAATCTACAATTTCGTTTTAGTTGAAATCATTTATGGTCCCAAAAATATGTTTGAAGTTCTACATTTTGAAATTCAAATTTTTCAAATGAACACGAATGAAGAAATTACCAAAACTAATGTTGTAGATCTTGAAGAGGGATTATATATATATTTTTTAAAAAGTACCAATTTCATATTTTTCTAAATTAAAAGGATTATAGCGATTTACCTATTATTCTATTATTTTAGAAAATACATATATGATAAAACAACCTTTGAAACCAGAACTAATCTCTTCCTTATTACACAACCATGACATTCATGTTTTTCCTTATTTGACACCACAAACATTCATGCTTTCTTATTTGACACCATATAGTTCTTATAGACAAGGGTAAATAGGTCGTTTTGGTGGCCACTTAACACTGTTAGTGAAGGAAATTGACGATAGTGCCAAATAGGGAAGAAAATTTCAACTCCGTGCTAGATAAGGAACTTCGATTTTAAGAGTGCCTTAGAAGGAAGATCGTTTTTTCCAGTGCCAAATAGATAGTTCTCCCTAAACCTTAACTAATTCTAAAAATTAACAAGTACAAATTCAAAAAAAAATACATTACGATGACATATTTCACGGAAAAATTAATGATACTAATGCATTTTTCTATAAATTCGATCAAAATTAGATAAATCTGACCTGTTAGACAGGGTTTCTTTGTAACCGGCTTCACCCAAGACACTGGAGAAGATATATTTATGTGGCTTCATCCTTGTAGTATAAAAAAATCTTCTCTCCTCTAGAGCTTCTTTTGGTGCTGTTTCTTGAACTAGCATTTGTCAGGGCTTCACCCATGATGCCAGAGAAGCCCTACCAAACAAAGCTAGTAGGAATATAAAGGTCTTCTTTGGGTACACCATTGATGATTATAGAAGCTGGGTTGGGAGGTTGTTTAGATCCATAGATTGTGAAAGCTAAAATAAGATGCTTTTTAAGTACCAAAAGACTCTTATGCTTCAGTTTTTTATTCTAATGCTATTGTAAAAGTGAAGTCCTATCAAACAAAGCTAATAGGAATATAAAGTTGATACCCTTAGGAAGCCCTACCAAACAAAGCTAATAGGAATATAAAGGTCTTCTTTGCCTTTGGGTACACCATTGATGATTATAGAAGCTGGGATGGGAGGTTGTTTAGATCCATAGATTGTGAAAGCTAAAATAAGATGCTTTTTAAGTACCAAAAGACCCTCATGCTTTGGTTTTTTATTCCAATGCTATTGTAAAAGTGAAGGGCCGGATTGCCTTTTCAAGTTTAGAAGCTAAAAAAGCTAGATTGCCTAGCATTCTAGATTTCATCTATGTTTTTCTAGGTTTTATAAGATGACTATAAGCTATGCATAGAGTATGGTTAGAGCCTCAGGTGGATTTTAGAAGCCAGCTTCCACTATTCCTATAATGAAAGGCTCTCCTTGGCCGTGTTTTTTCTTGCTATGGATGTAGTTTTGCTGAGAGAAAAATACAGCATGGGAGGCCCCCACTATGAGACTTTATTAAAAAAACAAAAGCCAGAAACTGTACAGAGGAGAAAGAACAACAAAAACAAAAACCACCCAAGAGGCTGAGGGAGCCACTGGTCAGCTAAGAATTAAGAGAAGGAGTCTATACAAAGGAGGAAAACATAGCGCTTGTCTTCAGACATTCTAAGAGCTTGAAGTCTAGCCTCATCCAAAAAGGAGCATTTCCAAGAGGAGAAGAGGGTTGTCCTCTATCAAATATAAAGTTATTTCGCTGCTTCCATATGTGCCAGGCAGCAATGATGAAGATCTCCATAAAAAAGGATTTTTATATTGCTGTTTCGACTGCATCATCATTTGGAAGAAATCACTTTGAAAGATTCAGTGCATATTCAAGTGTTGCCAGCAAGCCTGATTGAATGGACAGCTAAAGAAGAGGTGGAAAGTAGTTTCTTCAACATTCTGATCATAGAGAATGCAGTTATAGTTATTGCCCTCCAACTTGTGCTTTTTCCTTTTAAGAAGGTCCCTTGTGTTTAGCCTATCCATAATCAGTAGCCAGGAGAAGACTTTATGTTTGTTACTACATTTTGAGTCCCAGATCCACAGAAAAGGAGCAGGGGGCTGAACATTTCTATATGAAAAATTGTAGAATTTAGAAGATATATAGCTGCTGCTTCCCCAAATATAGTGCCAAGAGTCTTTTGTATCTTGTTGAACCTGTATAGATTGAATATAATCTTGCATTCTTTGATGTTCTTGATAAGCTTGTCCAGACAGAGGAAGGTGGAATTGTGACCGGAGGTTGTTGTTTGAAAGGAACTGCAACACATAAATCTTCTTGTTTTTGGCAAAAGAGAAAAGTCTTGGAAACTTGCTTTGCGTGACATTTTCATTCCAAAGGTCTGACCAGAAAAGAACAGTAGATCCATCACCGAGTTTGCAATTAGCGATTTCTTTGAAGAGATCACAAAGTTTCAGGCTATGGTTGTAGTTGCTAGCTGTTAAATCTGTTAGTTATAGCTACTATAGTTGTCGAGGGCTCTAGATTTTCAGGATGTTAAGCAACCATGCCATTTTACGCTAATTCGTTGCTAAGCTTAGTAACGAATGAAGTCCATTAGCTATGCAAGAAGACTAATTAAGAGGATAAACTAATTAGAGATATTTATGCCAATCTATGTAAGGAAAGAGAGAGATTAAGAAGTTGTATGCAAGGAAAGGAGACATATTCATTGGAGAAAAGAAAAGTACAATAAGCTATGAAAAAACTAAACAAAATACAAGAGCCATAGTTTGAGAATCTCCAGAAGTCTTTCTAAAGCTCACTCTCTAAATCACCATTTAGAGAGTCATATGCATAAGCTTTCTATATATTTTCACTTTCCAACAATTTTTTTTATATCTTGTGCGCATTCTAAAGAGCCATTCTCGTTTTTTTATCTTTGGCGAGCGAGAAATCTAGAATAGAAGATGACTATATTTGGGTAACCAATTAAAGAAGTTGTCGAAGAAAATTTTTTCACCAAAATCTCTATTCCTAGCAATTAGTAATGATATAGAGAGTCTTGGAGTTGCTCTTAAAAGACCCTATTAACGATAGTACTATATCTATCCACAAAAGAATACAATTATAGGTGTATTCTTTGTTAACATTTCTAAAATTTAACCAAATATATAGATAAAAATATTAATATTTATGACATCAAATAATAATAGTATGAAAAATCTGATAATACTTATTTGATGTTATAAATATTAATATTTTTATTTATAATTACTCAAACTCAAGATACTCTAATTTGTATTGCCCTAGAATTTTATTCTCTTATGGACTGAGGAAGTAACATAAAACAGTGCATGAGAGTTAAGTAAACATCGTGATAAATCCTCACTGCAACAACCAACAACAGCCAGAACAGCAAGGACTTCTAACCAGGTCAAATAGGGTCAAAATAATTAAGACCCTGTCTAGATCCACTTAGCTAATAGCTAATAATTAAAACCACTAATTTGGTACCTAAATAATTACATGCTCTATTAACTGCACCTGTTTGGATCCATCTTCAACTAATTTTAACAGCTAACTATTAGCTAGGCGGATCCAAACAGGTGCAGCAAATAGAGCAGGTAATTATTGGCTAGGTACCAAAATAGTGGTTTTTTACTAGCCGTTCTAACCTAGCTAACAACAGCTAATAGAATAGCAAAAGACCGTTCTACTCTTGTCTTCCCAACCTTACCCACTCTGGTAGCACAGGGGACCCTTCGACGATGACAGTTGCGCTTGCCCCTGGCGGTCGCGGGGCCATGCTACCACTTGCGAAACTCAAATCTCCGACAACACGCTGCACTCCTCGGGCAAGGCCTCAGTCGGGATCTCCTCGCGCGGAGACGACCTTGGACAGGGCCTTCTTGTGTGGCGGCGACCTTGGACAGGGCCTTTGTCGTGAGCTCCTCGTGCTACGGTGACCCCGGGTGGGGACCTTGGGCTGTGGCAGCCTAGGGTAGCTCTTCGGGCGGCTACAACCTTGGACGAGGCCTTCGGTGGGTTCTCACGGGGAAGACGATTGCTGAGGTGGTGGCATTCTTGGTAAAAGTACAATTCGTCCACTTATTAGCCGACTGACATTCTCGGTAAAAGTATAGTTCATTCACCTATTAGCTGGTAGGATCTAGTTAGCTAGCTAATTTTATGTTAGAGCTATTAGAGCATCTCCAAAAGAAAGCTAATAATACCCCCAAACCTAATGTGTGATTAACAGAAAAACCACCGGTCCAACAGCTCCTCAAACCTCTCCCAAGATTTGCTCGCTCTGAAATTGAGCCCGCGCCCCTCGTTTGTGCGAACCGACGGTACTCCCCCAATCTTCCTCCCGCGCTCGTCCTCCCTTGATGGCTCATGACGAATCGGGGTGGTACGTCACGACGGCTCGGCACCGCGGAAGAGATTTGCCTGCCCACATACATGTACTTGGTTGGAGAAGTCACCACCGTACCAACAGGAAGCAACGAGCGGACGGAAAGAGTCAAGATCCAACTAATCCGATCTCCGACCCAACTAACTAATGGTATGTCAGGCTGCGTTTAGTTCGTGAAAAGAAAATTTTTGAAGGTCACATCGGATGTGTCGGAAGGATGTCGGGAGGGGTTTTTGATACTCCATCCATTTTTTTAGTTTGTCTTCCTCTAACTACCGAACAATGAAGATCTTTTTCTGTCCGGACTTATATATATACACATCCGTGCTCATACGAGCTAGAGCTCTTGACTAGCACGATATGGAGTCGGTTCCAAAACATATTGGATTATGTATGGTCTATGTTTAACCGAAAAGTCCATACTCCTACGAAAAAAATTCATACCCAATACGATTACTATCTATACCTTATCTATAACCTAATTTATTTATATATATACCTACCTAATAATAAATTGTGAAAATTTTTGCACACTTTTTAGTTTTCACCATAGATTTCTGCATACCAGGTGGTCTGAGCTTTCTCGCGGCCCAATTTAGCCAGCCCACTTCGAGTTCTATTCCAATTTAGGTTGTCCTCTGGTATAAAATATTCCATGTCCGTCCTCTATATAATCAGATCAACACAGCGCGTTCTCGGCGACGGCCTTGGGCACCCAATTGCTCATACTGGCTGCCGCTGGGGAGGTGCACGTACGCCAATCGCGATCAGGACCACTGCCTCTGAGTTCAACCCGGTGGCGCCTGCACGGGAATCTGCTTCTGTGGGTTTGGCTTCGAGCTGTGGCCAACGACCACGACACCGCTCGGGATCCTGTGCACCGCAATGGCTGACTTCAACGGCCAATCAAGAAGACCAGACACGAGTTCAATCTACAAAACCATGCATGGAAGCCAATTCGCACGTATGCATGTACCATACATGCAAGACGATTAATCAACTAGCAAGCAATCCAGAGCACATACGCATCTACAAGATCCAATCGGCTAGAGTCATACTGCATGCTAGCAAGCAAGGTCTTGATCAGGAGCCGACGGCCGCGTCTCTACCTCGCTCATCACTACGTCTCTGACGGCTCATCTGGCGGAGGACCCGCAACGATTGCCGAGCGCTAGCATGTGTAGTCCTGCGGCGCAAAGGCCGTATCTAAGGTGCGCCACGTCATCGCCGACATCGCAGTCCGGCTAAGGATCATGGTCACAAGGACGCATGATCTGCACTGTGGCTCCGTTCGGCTATGCTGATAAGCCGGCTAAAAAAAACTGTTGACTGATTTGTTGCGAGAGAAAAACACTGTTCCGACTAAAAAAACAAGCTGAAAAGTACATATTATAAGCCGGACAGTCCTATGCATTAGTTGGCTTGCATATATGGGAGTATATTATACATCTATACATATTCAACATGCATGGATGTCGCAAGCACAAACTCGTCCGGCGGCTTGCTGACAAGCTAAGTCCTGTTCCATTAATTCTATTTTAGTATTGTATTGTATGTTTATGTCTCGGTGTATCTACATCATCCATCACGACTCATTGGCCCTCTGCCCTCGACTACCACAGCGACTCCACACACTTGTCCGACTGCAGTGAGCCGACGAACGGGCCGCCAAGTGAGTCGCCTGGACAACTTGCTCCGACCATTTGCCATGTCGCAACAATGATCGCCGCGAAGAACAACGCTGTAATAACCATGAACGCCATCATGACGACAGGCCGGAAAGCTCGAGGGCCGGGCAATTTCATCAACTCCGACCGAATATTCTTTCTAAAGATAATTACCTTTGTTTGATAGTTTTTTTCTTCCATTGACAAGTTGACAATTAACTCCTATCTAACTTTAATTAGAGATTAAATTATGTATTTTATGGGTCATCAAAGAAATTCACGGAGCTCGATATTTGACTATAGGAACATATGCGAATACTACAAAAATTAAAATTATGATATATTTTCATCTAAATATTTTTATGCTTTGTAATGAAAAAAATCAACCAAGATTGTATTTTAGTTCCATATATACAATCTTAACAGGTCATTTTCATTTTTAACTCATATTTTTAAAGATGTCATGGTCTCAAATAATAAATTATAGATTCAAAATTTTAACAAAAAGATCAAATATAAATAAACATATATCATTTTCGTCGTTGATTCCCACAAATATTTGATACTTTCTTTCTTCCGTTGCAACGCACGAGCATATTTGCTAGTAAAAAAACAAATTATAGAATCTGTTAGGAAACTGCGAGACAAATCTAATGATACTAATTAATCCATCATTAGCATATGCTGGTTACGGTAGCACTTAAGGCTTTTCATGGACTAATTAGGCTTAAAAGATTCGTCTCGCTATTTTCCCGAGAACTGTGCAATTAGTTTTTTTCATCTACGTTTAGTACTCCATGCATGTGTCCAAACATTCGATGTGATGGATGAAGGTAAAAAATTTTGAGAACTAAACAAGGCCTCGGTATTGGGGGCAAAGTATTAGGGAGCTGTTGTGGACCAAACTAATTTTGGGATACAATTTATTTAAGAGAGCCTTCAATAATAAGTTTTGAGGGTTAATTTTTTAGGGACCTCTTGGCGAGCATCTCCAACAGTTTGACAAATTTTGTTTCCCAAATCTCGTTGTTTGCCAACTTCTAAAATAATATGGGGAGGAAAAAAGATCTCATCTCCAACAGTTTACAGTTTGACAAATTTTGTTTCCAAAACCTTAAAAATCCGCTAACGAAACGAAAAGACCCGCTAAGCGAACAAAAAGGCCCATTAAACAAACGAAGAGCCCCGTTAAGCGAACAAAGAGCCCCGCTAAGCACAAAGAAACTATGATGCGCGGCCAATGCCCCGCGCACATATATGCGCGCAATCAACCGAGATTTACCAACTTACCAAATATATCAAACTCAGATACTAAACTATTGAATAAATATTTTTTCATTTTACCAAAACTTTTAGGATGCTAAACCTATACTCCCTCCGTATCAGATTTAAAAGTCGTTTTGGACAAGTTTTGGGTCAAACATTGGGAATATAAATCATTAATAACTTTTAAGTCATTGAGTTTGTAAATATAAAAATTATATGAAAAGTTTTGTCTTGAAAAATACTTTCATAAAAGTATACATATATCATTTTTCCATAATTTTTTTTATAAAAACAAGAGGTCAAAATTATGTTTAGGAGACCGTATCGCTGTCCTAAACGACTTCTAAATCCGATACGGAGGGAGTATAGCCCCGTTCGGCTGTGCTGATAAGTCGGCTGAAAAACACTGTTGGCTGATTTGTCGTGAGAGAAAAACGTTGTTTCAACTAAAAAAACAAGCTACGGATTATAAGCCGGATGAACAGAGCCTACGTCAAACTATCGGAGATGCTCACCAGGTAACTTAGCCGCTAACGAATCCGATCTCAATAAATCATGATCATTGGACGAGGGAACAGTAGACTGGCCATAAGTCATAACGTGATTGGACACCGATACTCACGATCACGCCTCCTGGAACCTGGCTTAGACTACCCACTGCCACTGGGGAGTGGGGACTATCACTGTGCCGAATAATCGCTGCAGGTCGGTCCCACGATATAAGAGGCGCTGGCGCGGATAGTCACACCGCGTCTCCTGGGCTCCCGGCGGACTCCACCCCACTTTCCAAACCAGGCCACAGCCGAAAACCCCTGATCATGCCGCCGCCGGCCGAACCCTACATTCCCTGCGTTGCCGCCGGCCTGTCCGCGCAAGAGGCCGCCGATGCCGACAAAGACTACCTCTACTTCCTCCGCCACGTCCGCCTCGACGGCGACGCCTACACGGTCGTGATCCCGTCCGAGGACGGCGCCTCCTCCGCTCCCCGGGTCATCAGGTACGAGCAACCCCTCCCCGATCACAATGCCGGGACCCCCGTCGCGGGCTCTAATTGCGGGGGGCAAAGGGCCCCTCCCTCGTCGGAGGAGAACCCTTGGGCCACGAGTGAGGCCCCGTGCGGCGTGAAGCGCAAGGCTCCAGACGCGAGCCCCGGCGGCGAGGTCCGCAGCGGTGCTGTCCCCATGGAAGAGGACACGCCGACGCCGGTGGTGGAACGTGCGTGGGACTCGCAACCCGACATGGACGAAGACTACCTCTTCTTCCTCCGGCACGCTCGCGAGGTGGAAGGCAAATTGGTGTTCAAGACGGGGAACTGTTCAATAACTATCGGGGAGGACGACGATAGCGAGGAGGAGGAAGAGGAAGAGAAAGAGGATGATGAAGTGGACAATCCTTCGTCTGGGCAGTCGGGGGAGGACGGTATTGGTACGGAGGAAAAGGATGATGAAGAGGAGGCCATCCCTGCGTCAGTCACGGAGGATGGGGTTGACTCGGACTCGCCGATTCTGAAGGTCTTTGAGTTACTTTAGTAAAATCGTGCTATTTCCATCTCTTACGAAATGTTGTTCTAAACACCTGATACCAACCCTTTATTTGCCTTGTGATTTTTTGTAACGCGTCTTCTTGCTTAAAAAGGTGAAGGAGGAAGAGGTGAGCAAAGAGGATGATGTTGATGTGGGGCCTGGCTCAGATATTCAGATTGTTAATGAAACGGTGTATTATGAGGTAACACCATGCCATTCCCATTTGTTGTGAAATGTTATCATGTTTCAAGCAGGGGGCATAGGTTTTCTTGTGCCTGTCACCACTGATTCCATAGTCCATACCATTCTTTTCTTGTCATGTCGTGCCTCCTAATAGACGAAGAAGGTGGAAGAAGGAGGAGAGAAGCCGTTGAATGCTCTAGTCAGGGGAACAACAGATTTGGATCCTTTGGGCAAGAAGGAAGCAAGCTCAAGCAAGGAACATCTGGCCATGCCTCTCAATGCTTCGGTGAGAAATTACAATACATGTCATTATTATTACTGTTATTTAATTCTGCACTCCTACATGCTATATTTTTTTTTAACACTGCACATGTTTTGTGAAATGGAAGAACGACCCTGCTCCCTAGCATATGTGTTATTTTTTCTTATTCAGATAGGGGTATATGGATTCAAGTCCCTTGGATTTACTAACTCCTGGAGCCCCTCTTAATACAAATAGCAGTTCAACATGCAAGAAATTTGTCTGGTTTATACTTGCACATGACCTGATTTGTTATCATGTTCGAAATAATGATGTGCCTCTTATTGTCTTTCCCCATACCTTGACTGCCCCTATGGCATGTTTACAGTATGTAATTTGTCACAATAGGTTTAGCCTTTTAGATAATTGTGATACTGTAGCATTCATGCATAATACTGTTATTTTAAGGCTTGAAAGTGATTTATTACATTCCAAATTGTAAGTCGTTTTAGTTTTGTCCTAAGTCCAATTTCTCTAACTTTGACCAAGGCCTTTTTCACTTTGCAAATTTTTTGAACCCAATGAATAGTACCACTTTCGTCTTATTTGGCAAATATTGTCCAATCGTGGACCAACTAGACTCAAAAGATTCATCTCGTGATTTCCAACTAAACTGTGTAATTAGTTATTTTTTTTACCTACATTTACTATTTCATGCATGGGTCCAAAGATTGATGTGATGGAGAGAGTGAAAAAATTCTAACTTTTGGGGTGCATCTAAACAAGGCGCAAGTTTATAGAATGCAATCTAGTGTATCACGTCTCTCTGGGTATAATTGCTTGCTGGCTCTTTCTATCTCCATGATTGAAATCTAGTGTATATTATGTATGTTAACAGTTCATGTAGATTACCATTTTAAACGTTAGGTCATGTTATTCTTAACACATTATACTTATTGTGCAAACTCTTTGTAAGAGAATAAATTGCAAACACTATAATTGTACCTTTTTTTATTATTTGTAGATGTTCTAATATTAATTTTTATCCATTGGGAATTATTTGAGGATGTCTCGTAGTGCGATCAGTACTGTCATTTGTATCTTGGTTTGTTTAAATTATTCAATATGAGGCAAAAGCTATGTCTTACACTGTATTCTTGTTTCTGCAAATGTTTACTCACAGGAATTACAAGGCGTTATATGGCCCCCACATATAAATGAGAGGCCAAATTCAGTTTTTAAAGAAAAGTTGATTGAGTTTCTCAACAAACCATTTACACAGGAAGAGTATGATAAGTATTTTGCCCTGGCTACTGATCGCAGTCCACTGCTCAAAGAACGAAGAACCCGTAATAAGGTGGCATACTACCCCTGGACGCATGAGATGAACAAGTCATACTTTGATAGGTACCCAGGTATGCTTTTGTATCATGCACACATTATTTTTTCACAATCAACTCTTGTTATTTGGCCTTTGGCTGATTTTTGAGTCTCAATGTTTTCCTTTTGTAAATATCTTTGTACTGCTTATTGCAAATTTTCTTGGTAAAGGATTTTTTTAATGATGTGTACTGTGTTAATACTGCTGTTGATGCACTTCATGAAACTTCTTTGTGCCACAGTTTCTAATTATTGTTTTCATTTTGAACCTTAAATCCAATTGCTGGGCTGTTTTTGAAGTACATATGCCCCAAATAGATGGTTTGTTTGAATCTCTGATTGTAGTTGAGAAATGGACATTCTTTCCATACCATAACCTAAGGTCCATAATTTGTAAAGTTAGCATTGGCTGTATTAGGGAGGAAAAATGTTACTTTAACAATTGCATTGGTTCATTTTACTCTTGTAGAATTTTGGAGTTCTAATACTCATATTAAGGCCTGTTCAACTTGCCTTTTGACCTGTTATCTCTCTCCCGATGGTGTGTCAGCCTTCTTTTTGGTTCTGGATTTAGTTGTTCTAACTTCTAAGTCAGGAGGTTTGTCAGATGGTGTTTGTGGTCAGAGGTGGTAGTGTTTCTCCTTAGCTGCTTGTTTGGACCAACCTGTGGTGGTTTTACCAGTGGTGTTATTGTTTTCTCAAGTTTTTATTAGTTGTCTGTCATTTTCTGTTTTAGTAGTTGACTGGTGGTCCTTGTAGTTTCCAGTGATCTTGTAGTTGCGTTTAACCTTGTAGTTTCCAGTGATCCTGTTGTTGTGTTTAAGTTTTCCTAGTTGTCAGCCTTTCTGTTTTCTCCCTTTAATTTGCAGCTGTTGTGTTTGGCTCGTCTTGTTTAGATTGTGATCTTTTGAATGAGTTGTCTAGTTGGTTGGTAGCATGTGTTTAGTTGTCGTCGGTGCGGCAAGTTTTTTAAGTTGTTTGTTGAGTAGTTTTAATCTCACAGTTGTAAGGGTTATGGGTCCGGTTTTTCCCTTAAAAACTGGACCAATCTCTTCTAATAAAATTGCAACAAAGCCTTTTGTCGTCCTTTCAAAAAAATTATGCGTGTTCATCTGAGTGCAAGATATGTTTGGAACTAGGAGCATTTTTTTTATCAAAAATTGGCAGGAGCCCTGCCTTGCAGAAGCAAACAACAGAAAGTTCTGCCCTTGCAGGCTATATGAAGACAGTGGGCTGAGTGCATAGCCAGCCTAAGGCAAAGGTCCTCCTGCTACTGGTTGCCGAAAGCATGATGTTGTTGTGCGATATCCTCTTTTACCCGCAGCACCAGTGGCGGATATAAGGCTAGGGCCAGTATGGCCATGGCCCTAGGCGTGAGAAAGAACACTAGAGTAATCCCTTTTTGTTTTTTTCTAGCTAAATCTATATACTAGCATTACTTTTGTCCATTAGCATGTGATCCAGTGTTGGTGGTTCATAATATTGGCCCTAGTCCTGAAAGTTCCCCAACTCCGCCACTGCGCAGCACCACCACCAGTGCCGTAGAACTCTCGTTTTGGAAGACTCGCTTCTTTTCTTTCCACAAATTCCACATGGCATAACTGTTTAATTAGCCAGTTGAAAACGCTTCTACATGCCTTTGCTGCGATCTCTCACCAGTTGGCAATGGAGACGACATTGGCTGCCTGGATGTTTGGAGGTAGACAGAAAGTTTCCCGATCCAGTACCCTCCTCCAGATGTCATTAGTGAATGGGCATATGGTAGGGACATATGTAGTCAGATTTCCTGTTGCCCATGACAGAGTGCACAAGGTGCTTGGTGTGGCCATCCCCTCCTTGCGAAGTTGTCTGCCGTCAAAACTTTGTTTTGAATTAGAATCCCAGGCAATGAAGTTGAATTAGAATCGTGCCAAATGCGCTCTGTGAAGTGTGCAATGAAGCGGATGAGACCCCGGAGCATATCATAAACAGTTGCCACATTGCTAGGCAGTACTGGGCGGCAATAGGGGTGCCCATGGTGCCTGGGCAGGTTATGACTTATGAGTGAGCTGCACAAGCTAGATCGCCCCAACAATCTGCCGCAGGAAGAATTTGGGACGTTCGTTGCACTATCCTGCTGGCAACACTGGAAGAGGCGCAATGCTGTCATCAGCTGCTAGGGTCCAGCCAGAGTGAGGCAGAACAATGGCGTCTCAGATTGCCCAGACGGAGAAGACCCGTAGTGGATAAATGGTGTTTGCTCTTTGAAGACGCAATGGCACAGCTTACTTAGCTAGACTAAAACAATCTCCATGTAACCTTTCCTTGAAAGGGGAACCGGCAAAACTTGTAAAGCTACAAGCAAACATGCGGGCTGATTAGGGCCACAATATAATAAATCAGGTGGGGACCCCCCCCCCCCTCTCCCCGGAAACCTTTCATAAAAAAGTTGCATTTATTTTCAACTTTTGCTTTCCAAAATAGGTTGTGTGTTTTTTTTATTATTTTGAAAGGCAAAACAGGTTGTGTTGGCTGAAAAGAACTGGCGAATTAGATTTGATATGCCTACTTAGCAGGGTATTCCCTGTTAGCCATCCAGCTCCAAGTGACGGTTGCAGATGAACGTCCTGGAGTCATAGCCAAAGGTAAATAATTTCCTCAAGTTGAGTGGCGTCCGTGATTCTTTCCTGTTTGCTTCTAATTGACGCATTATTCCTCAGCTCATGGCTAACTGATTTGTTCTTGCACTTAACTAAACTGTAGAAGTTAGGTGCCAGCATTCTTGGGGCGTCTCCTTGCAGCCAGCTACTGTGCCAAAATTTGGCTTTGTGGCCATTACCCATTGTCACAGTGGTGCACGCATTGGACAGCAGACGTTCTGTGGCATCACAAGGAGTGTCCATGCCCACCCATGGCTTCGAATCATTAACCCACTCAGGCCAAAGCTAGCAAGCCTTAGCGCCCTTCCATCTATAAGTCCGAGATGCCTAGCCCCCCAAGCTTTTTGGCTGTTTCACTCTTCCCAAGTTGACGAGGCAGTGGGCATCGTTAGCCTTATCTGTCCCCTTCCAAATGAAGCACTTGCGGATCCTGTCAATCTCTTTTCATGGAGCTCTTAAATTTGTTTAATGTATGACATTTGAAATGATTTCTCGTGCAGTACCAATTATATCGATGATGAGTTGTGTTGGCTTCTCAGTCGGTTTGTTTTAACTTACCTGATATGCTATGTTTCTCCAACTGGCCTGAGATGCACTCATGTAACTGACACCTCTATGTTCGTTGAATTTCAGATCTTGCTGAGCAATTCAGTCTCCAATGCAATAACTATCCAAATGGCTTGGCTCTTTTGCGTGGGCTTTTCTTCTGGTTGCAGGTAACCGCATACCATTTCTTTGTTGTTAATAATCTGGGCAAACTAAGTGTCTGTTGGCAGACATCTGAAACTCATAGCTCCATCTCTTGTTAAAACAAGTAACGACTTTAGCAGAAGCTTACTCTTGGTAGAATTAAAACAAAAGCTTTATTTTTTCAGTGGAGACAATCAGTTTGCCTGTGTAGTTCAGCATAGTATAGATCGGGCTGGGAAATATATCTACCATGAATTCATGATTAATCAGTTTATTTGCAACATTAATCTGTACTCTCTTATTTGAACCAGTACATGCTACTCAGCAACAGCATAGCATCGTGCGGTGTTCCCTAATTTTTATTATTTACTTTCTATCTGTATGCTTTTGTAGAACGTTGGGCAAGAAGAGCAATTCAGGCCCTGGAGCGATGAATTTAAAAAGTACCGAGTTGTCGTGGAATGATGGGAGAGGGTTACCCATACTAGCCATTAATCCATCCAGTTCAGAAAGTCGTTTGGTAAGTTAGCGTGGTCATCTCAGTGCAACTTTGACCATTGATACTCATGGGGTCTTCGGTGATATCTATTAGCAGAAACTATGGAAAGGTATTGTGTAGCCCAATTTGAGTGCCCTAGAAACAGAAGGGGTATCTAAACTGGAGCAAACCCTTATTTTGCCCAGACCCTCGTTATGTGGGTATTACTGTGCAGGGGTAACAAAATGCTGCCAACAGAATCGGTATGACTTCGCATCTGTATAATCTGAATTCTGGAATGCTCTGGTTCGTATCTGGAACTGCAAAGTATACATCTTATTCAGCAATTGAATGGAGAAACCATTCTCTTAAGGGTGTTGGATAAGTACATTCTATTTTGCTTCTGGGATCTGGTTGCTGTTGAACTTCATCCGAGGCTTGCCCATGCTGAAATTGAGGACTCTGGACCTCATGTTGTACTTGAGCACCCCGTCGTACAGCATTTTGCGGATGTAGTGCTCAAGGTCTGACCCGATCAACCGAAGTGTGTACTCCGACAGCTCAGCCCCCTGTTTCAAAGCAGAAACGAGTCCAGCAATATGTTTTTTTAAATGGCATTTAAGTAGAGGAAAGGGAAAAAAAGTCCGTACGAATTTCAGACATCAAGAGATTCAATTCAAATTTATCTATCGGAGCTGTTGGAGTCAGGAAAACCGACAGAGGTTACCTCGTAGTGATCGACGAGGTCCTGGAACTCGTTGAAGACCATCTGGCAGGCCTCGTCGGTCCAGGCGAACTCGTCCTGCGGGTCGAGCATGAGCGTCAGCTTGTCCATCTGCGTCTGGTCGAACGCGTTGGTCTCCGGGTCGATGTACGCCGCGTAGATGCGGATGTGCCGCGTGGTGCAGCTCAGCCACTGCCCGCCGTACTCGCGGCTCATGTTCTTGCTCTCCGCCAGCGGCTGCCGCGGCAGCGACTGCGCGTCCCCCTTCCTCGCCTGCGCCTGCTCCTCGGCGCCCTGCGTCGGCGGCAAGCTCGCCGCCACCTCGGCCTCCTCCTCCTTCACCTGCTGCTCTTGCTGGGCTCGCGCCGGAGGCACCCTGACCCTGACGCTGACGCGTCCCGCTCCCGCTCCCGCCGTTTTGGCGCTCGTGAACCGGCGCCCTTGCAGCGCCAGCTTGGCCGGGGATAGAAACGCCGTGGTCGCCATGCTGTGGTGGCCTGGCCTCTCTCTGCTTCTTCGCGTCTGCTACTACTCTGCTTTGGCTGGTGCTGGTTTTTCCTCGGTCCGCGCGTGCAGCAGCTGCCGCGCATTGCAGCCACAAGCGTCTTACCGCGCAGAGCGTGGCTTGTGTCGCCTACTTTTTTCTTGGATAAGGGCTGTTTCTGCCACTGACTTCGGTTTCGGTTTGCACTTTGAACAGCGCACGATTGGGCCAAGCAGGCTTCTCATTGGGCTTTGAACGCTGGTGCGGTTGCTTTGCGATTTCCGGTACGCGCTTTGTCGCCACTCACACAAACAGATACTCCTACTGAATAGCGTCGCGTGACATTCCTTTAATCCTTTCAAAGATGAAAAAAATGCATTGCCGCATTGTGTCTGTGTGACATTTTTAGTGATGATGCTAGCTGTAGCTTTGCATGTGGCGCATACTTAGAGTAGTAAGCCACTTTCATCGTCACTGCAAAAGCAGTACATACGCAACAGCTGGAAATGTGTTTATCTCTCTCTGCTGGCTCTGACCATCGCGTCACATGGAAGGCGAAGGGAAAGGAGGTGCTTGCTACACGGGCTAGCTTTCCCGGTAGGGAACCGACTGTTCAAAAGGTCGGCCGTAGATTCAGCTTGGAAGACGCGTAACAGGAAATCTCCCAACTTGTATAGTTGTATATATACACTACGGACACTTGGCATTTGACAAACAGATGTACAGTGCAAGCCACAGTATTAGCGTGCAGAACTGCCTGTTATTACAGTATTATTTACCACTCACAAAACTAATCAAACGAATCAAATAATCGTGCTAAGCAACCAATAATGAGCAAGCACCACGAACTAGCCATGCACATTCGTTTCCACCGGCAGCAGCAGATTGGGAAGGCCGGCGCCTGCATCTGCGACTGCGAGGGGTATCACGGGGAGCTTCTCGCAGTCGCAGACCTCGATCACATTGCCGTCCGGGTCGTGGAAGAAGAGCTGCTCCACCACCGTCTCGCCGTCCCGCACCCGCGCAGCGACGAACTCCAGCTCCATGTCACCCAGCCTCGCCTTCATGAGCCCCATGTCCGTGCACTGCATGCCATTCGCAAACGAGCACAGCCGATCAGCGGGTTCTGACTTCTGACTACTACTGAGTTCTGACTAAGCACGTCAGTTCTGCGCAAGAGCTCTGGCGGTCACCTGAAAGGAAATGTGGTTGCCCTTGGGGTTAATCGCCGGCGGTCTTGCAGCCGCCGGAGCCTTGGAATCCGAGCCGCGCTGCAGTAGATGTATCCCCATGCCGTACTTGTGCAGCCTGAAAACCAACGAGTTAACCTCACCTTGCGTAAAAATTTCGATGAACAAATAACAGGCACTAGCAAGACAAGCCAGTGGTATGTTCTGAGAAATGGTTGCCCACCATGCTCCTCTGAAGTCGAGGGACGCCGGGCGTTTGACGAGCTCGAAGCCAAGCACACGCTGGTAGAAATCGACCGATGCTTCCACGGACTCGCACTGGAACGAGACGTGGTTCAGGCGGACGAGAGGGAGGGGAGCAGGATCATGCTCATCAGAGCTGTGCCTGTGCGCATCCTTTTCATCGAAATCCATGGAGGTTTTACGGGAGAGTCACCTACGCAGGTAACGCAGCTGTTTGGTTGGTCTGGAAACAGAGGCTTGATCGGTGAATCAACGACACTTCTCGTTCAGGCTAAGAGACATATATATAGGGTCCCGACGTCCCGTGGCCACCGTGACGCAAAATAAACCATCTAAGCTAGTCTTGCAAGAAACAATGGCTGAGCAAATCCAGGAATGACTTTGACGTCCGCGACTAGGATTGGTTGATACCAATCCCCTTACTCGTTCACCGACGTGCATATTGCTGACTTTTTTAAGAACTAAACTGCTGGCTTATCGCTTCGTCATTCGTTTGCCTGATCCGTGATCCACAAATCTGAATTTGTCAATGCCTTTCTGCTTCCACTAAAGCTCTTATTTGCTGGGAAGCAATATCTGTTTTTATCAGAAGAAGACACTGGGTAGTACTCCTACGTCAATAGCCTCTAGAAATTAATGGCAACCTGCAGTTCTATTACATTTTGATGTTCTCTGCTCACGGTTTCAGGATTAGGATGCCGACTGGACTAATTTCGTCTCAGAAATCTAGTACACGTTTCTGCAAACGATGAATTTTTTATTCGGGAAACCCAACAAAGAATTTTGAGCTCGTCGACTCATTCTGGAACAAACGGCTACATAACCTAGCCTACAGCACAGCAATTTCTACGTATGCATGGATACGCAAGATATATGCATGTCATGCTCCCAAATATCTCAAATATTGTACTGTTCAATTTTCAGTTCGGCAGGCTACAGCTCTATGTCGAGGAAGTTTCACTTGCACATATCTCATCGGATTAATTTTTAGTATAGGTCTAGGAGCGGGAGTGTGGTCATGCATGCTTAGGGCTGTTTGACAGAGCTTAACTCTCTGATTCTTAGTTTTACTTCTTTCATGAGAAAAATTCACCGGCAGTCCCTGAACTTGGCAGCTGGTGTCACTTAGGTCCCCGAACTTTGAACAATGTATTTCTAGGTCCCTGAACTTGGCTTCATGTGTCATCTAGGTCCCTGAACTTGGCTTTGGGTATCACTTAGGTCCCCGAACTTTGAACAGTGTATTTCTAGGTCCCTGAACTTGGCTTCGGGTGTCATCTAGGTTCCAATGTTGACGTGGCGCGGTCCTACATGTGGGGCTCACATGTCAGCCGGTTATATTTCTATTTCAGAGGTACTGTAGCTATAATTTCTAAAATATTTTAAAAATTATATCTTTTTCATATGATCTCGGATGAAGATGATTTTTATATGAAAAATGTAACTCTCGACGAGGTCTACAACTTTCTAGTTTTGAGTTTTTTTAATTTGAGATCATTAAAATGCTTAAAAAATTAAACAAATTTTCAGCAGTATATTAATCGCGTACAAGAGCTTGTCGCCTTGGAAAAATCATATCTTTTTTATATGCTGTCAAATGGAGATGATTTCTATATGAAAGTTGTAGCTCTCAATGAGATCTACGACTTTCTAGTTTTGAGTTTTTTAATTTGAGGTCACTAAAATGCTCAAAAAATTAAACAAATTTTCAACAGTATATTAATTCCTGAAAACGACTCGGCGAAGTGTGGCGGCGACCGACACTACCGGTGCGCGCCTTCCGTCGTCGCGGGCGAGTCCGAACGACTCCGTGAGGTGTGGCGGCGACCGGCACTGCCGATGCGCGCCTCCCATCGTCGCGGGCGAGTCCGAACGGCTTCGTGACGTGTGGCGGCGACTGGCACTGCAAGTGCACGCCTCCCGTCATCGTGGGGCGAGGCCGTATGGCTCCGCGAGGTATGGCGGCGACTAGCACTGCCGGTGCGCGCCTCCCATCGTCGCGGGCGAGTCCGAACGGCTCCGCGAAGTGTGGCGGCAATCGGCACCTCGTCCAGGCGCAGCAGACACCGCCGTCGACCCGTTCAACCCCTCGGCACAAGGCTCGGACGAAAGCATTGCCAAGTTTCTACGGCGTCTCTTGTTGCTTGGCTGACGATGATTACGTTGTTGCGTCATCCACCTCCCTAGAGGCATCGTCAAAGAGCTTTTGTGCTTTGGTGTTGTAATTTTCTTTCTGTCTTTTTTGGTGTATCTGTGGACATGCCATAGTCTAGCCCTTACGCTGGGGCTGTTTTTTTTTTGTTTTAGTCCGGTTTTCCAAATTAACCGGATGACCAGGGTTTTTGCCTCATTCCCTAAAAACGAGGCCGTTGATGATAAATCAATATATTCAAGTGGGGAAGTTCTCTCCTCCATAGTTCGTGTCAAAAAAAAATTCGGTAGATTGGTTTTAATCGATTTTGGTGGGGAGAGTAGGGTGGGTAGCAACTAGGAATTGATTCTGGAGTGACGTTGGTAGAGATTGAATAGGGAGTGGTGAAAAATATTTTTTAAGTTTTCAGCTCCTAATATAAATAGAGTAATTATTCTTGTCTGCTCTCCACCATAATCTACGTGTAGTTTTGTTGTTTAGCTAAGGAGAAGTGCTTCTTAGAGAGAAGCTGTTCCGAAGAGCCCTATCATATGGTCTCTTAGATAAAGCAGTGTTAGCTTCTACGCATGGAGACCCATGGTTTTAGGTTAGAATCATAGCCAACTGATGATTGGGACACTAAATTTTGATTGTTGAATCAACTACGATCATATTTTGGTTTTGGTTTCTTGCCACCACGCTTACGATCTAAGCTACGCTTCCAAGAGTCGATAAGGAAATTATGGAATCGTGATCCTAAGAGATTTTTTTTTGAATTATGGTGAACACATATACACCTTAATACCTTATTACTATAAGCACTTACAAAAACCGAGACTGAGAAGATAGAATTCAAGATTAACAAAATCATCATAGGTGTCTTATTGTCAATGGACAAGTTAGGCGGTGTTTAGTTACTTTAAAATTTCAAAAATTTTATAAGATTTCCCGTCACATCGAATCTTTAGACGCATGTATGGAGTATTAAATGTAGGTAAAAAAATAACTAATTGCACAGTTTATCTGTAAATGTCGAGACGAATCTTTTGAGCCTAGTTAGTCCATGATTGGATAAATTTTACCAAATAACAACGAAAAGTGCTACAGTAACTTTACGCCAACTTTTACACCGACCCTGTTCGGCAGGCTGTTTTTTTGGCTTATAAGCCGGCTGTGGCTGATTTACTGTGAGAGAAAAACACTGTTCCACGGCTGATAAACCGTGCTGATAAGCTCAGCCGAACAGGGGGACCATCTAAATACTACCTTACCTACAAAGTCACATCAATCCAAGCAGACAGGTCACAGGTTCCACCATAATAATCCAACCAACCAACCGACTGAACTACGGGTAGTTCACTGATCCTGAGAGACTTTGACCTTCACGTAGGACTGGTATCGATCCCCTTTTACTCAACAATCTTACATTACAGTATACCTTAATTAACCATGACCTGACCCATGATTCTCAAATCTGACAATGTCAGATTGTCAACGTTGAGCTGCGTCTCGGACTCTCGGTAAGCTACTTGCTCAGCTACGTAAGTACTATCTCTTTTCTAACTCTAACTTTATTAGTTCGCTTTAGATTTATACTAAAATAAAAAATTAGAAGTGATTAAATTTATAAAAAAATACACAAACATCGAAGATGCCATATTAGTTTCACTATTTTTTAAAAATATGTGTTTTGATAGCAAAATACACTTGCAGGTTTTCATATATTTCTTTATTTGAACTTAGTCAAAATCTAACTTCGATAAAGCAAAAATAGAGAGTTTTTATATTTTAGGTGCCAGAATTTTTAGAAATTTCAAGCAACATTCTTATGCAAAGAAATAGTGCAACTGAAAAGTCAACTCATAAGAGTTTTTTTTTTTTGCGAACACGTAAGAGAATTTTTATAGCCAAACAATGATAAAATTACATATTGCCTGAATAATAATAAAAAATCAAGCATAGAAAAAGAAGTGGCCAAAATAACCTATGGTTTGGAACCGATAGAGCATAACAGCATATCACCACTGGCCTATAAAAAATAGCAACCGGTTCTGTTACAGCTTTACATGCAGGTATATTCTCATTGTGGAATTATGATTGGACTGCGGATTGAACTAATTTGTTTTCAGTTCTGCTACATGTGTTTGCGTAGGTCCTATATTTATATATTCAAATATCACATATCAAGTTGTTTGATTTGTCTTATATGAACTTTAGTCAAAGAATTTAAAGGACGTCACCTCATTCTGAAGCGACTATCAGCACGCGCCTTCCTGCGTAGGCATGCAAATGCAAGCTGGATGTCATGTTCCCTAATGTCTAAAATATTGTACAATTGTACAGACATTCAACGTTCTGTGAGGTGCAGTTCTCTATTGACCCATGAGAGTAACTCCGACAATGACCCCATAAATCAGGGTTTCTATTTAGGATATGTTTAATTAGTTGTGGAATGAGAGAGACGGGATGGATCCCTTTCAGTTTTTTTCGATGGGATGGTCTCTCGTGCGTGTTTGATTGAGGGGATGGGGACATCCCCGTTTTATATTCATGCTCTGTTACACTTACACATCCGTTAAGTGAGACCTGCATGTCATTCTCCTTCACCTTCTTATTCCTCCTCTTCACCATTTGTACCTAATCTGCATCTAGCAACCTAAATAGAAACCCTGATTTATGTCGTGGCCGTGGCCGAGCTCGTGTAGGCCGCACCTACGTCGAGGGCTATGGCCAAGCTCACGCTCATGCCATGGTAGTGTCAGAGCTCGTGGCAAGGCTGAGGGCTGACACCGAACATGCATCGGGATCGAGGAAGAAGCATGAGAAAAAAGAGAACGGTGTCAGAAGGGGATGAGCTCATATCTCAGATCTGGAGGGACGCCTCAGGACAACATCTTGAGGGAATATTCTCTCCTGGGAGCAGTCCTGTCCCACCTGCCCCTCAACCGAACATCGGAACAAAGTAGGATATCTCACTTTGCCTCTATCCCGTCCCCAACCAAACACAATCTTAGGATTCAAGGACCCATCTACTTTCTAAGTCTCCAAATTTTTACATCAACTCTATCAATAGTCCTTATATTCCAACCTCAAATTGTGAGACCCATCAATCATTAGAAATAATGTTTTTTCTCCCACTCCTTTAACACCAAAGAGGGGTGCATGCCAACAAGCTAGGGGCGCATCGGGATGGTGAGCGCGCATAGGGAGAAGGGTGCTCGAGGGAAGGCACGGTCGGGAGAGAAGCTTGGAGGGGCGACACCCGTGAGAGAAGCTAGACAGGCGTAGTGTATGGGGGTGGAGGGAAGCCGCGGCTAGAGGGGACCTGGGTTATCAACCTATCCCTTAATACAGAAATGAGTTCTTTGCAAGAAAGAATAACTTCTACCAAAAAGTGATCTATAACTTCGATACAAGTAATTTTATGTAACTGCAAATGATTTGACCGATCCTACTCCTAGCACAACATTATGTTTCACAGACGATTTGACCGATCCTACTCCTGCCACAACATTTGTATATTTGGATGCTACTACCATACTTTCCACAGTATTAGCTTCCAAGGGTAATTATTTTGCGATAGATCTTTTAGATTCAACCTCAACTATGTTACAACTTCAGATTGTTGGCCACAAACTATGAAACTGTGCAAGCAATTACGAAAACTTTACAACATTACAAACAACTTTAGAACATTATTGCAATTTTTGGATTGAATGAATTGTCGGAGGAGGATTGTTTAGTTGTAGCAAGAGCACGAAAAATCAAGCAATTCTTATCACAATGGTTCTTTATGGCAGAAGTTTTTACTGGTTCTCTAGGAAAGTATGTTGGTGCTTAGGACAAAGGAGGCTATAGATCTGGCTAGTGGGGAAGGAGAGGGAGCGATTGGCGGGGGCGAGCTGGGGAAGGACTGTCAGGGAGCACGCACTAGTGGGGGCGAGCGGGAGAGGGGCAGTCAATGAGGGCATGACGGGCAGGGGCAAGCCGTGGAAGCACGCTAGGTGAGTAGGCGAGGGGCTGGTAGGTGGCGGCGGAGGAGAGGGCTTGAGCGAAGGCCTCGGCTCATGTTGATCCAAAGGGACATTGAGGCAGCAACTTTTTTTTCCCACCAGCTGGCTTGAATTGGGTCTTGCTTACGTTGCCCTCTTGCTCTAAGAGGGCTTAACTTACACATGTCCTTGTTGGTTAAGCAACAGAAAACCCATTTTTAAATAATCAATCGGGAAGATTCAACTTTTATACTGAGAATTGCCTCAAACAAAACTTTTATACAGAGAGATGCTTTAGGCCTTTAGCCATTCCTTGTTACAATAGTATGCTATAAAAGCAAATGCATAGTTCTTAATGAACAAGATGCTTGAAAATAACCCTTAACTGATCCTGTTGTAAAAAAAAACCTTAACTTGGTCCTATTGCTAAACCACCATTGATGGTTGGCAAAGATATCTATTGGGGTACTTTTCAAATAACAACAGATCTTGCGCACAAGTTCCCGATCCTACTATTTTTGTAACAGCACCTAAAATCTTATCCAATATAATATGTCGCCCCAAATAACATTCGAATACAATATTGTATCGTTTTTGTTTGTCAAACACTTTAATTTCAGTAAAGCCATATCATCTACTATAGCATAGAGCAGAAACTCCCACCAAACTGACATTTGTCATTTTACTTACACCACGTAGCCAAGGACCAAACCAACTTAAGGATGCATATACTGCAACCAACGTCTGGCGATTGGTTGCTCGTGTAAATAATCAATGAGCACCATCTATCCTTCTCGCACAAACCCCAACCAGTCACCCAAACAGCAGCTAGGAAGTAGTACTTGATGTCTGCTCGCGATAAGCTACTTTGATTAGAGTTGAAGGTAAGCTAAAGCATGCTGCATGCGTGCGCGCGCTCGGCATCAATCGATCAGTGGCCTCCCCAGCTCTCAGCGCGCTAGCTATCAGGCTTTCAGCATCATCAGACAATGACAAGTGAGAAGAGACAAAAAGTGATCTGATGATGTATGTCACAAACTTTACCGCAACAACATGTCTAGTTGTCTAGTAATCTACTAGTAACGAAAATAATAATCGCAGTAGAATGATACACATCTTGGTGCAGCAGTGCTGATTCTTTGGAATTCTGGATGAAGGAATTGTAGTTGCCTGAACAAGCAGGTGCAGGTTGCGCCAACGGCCTACCAAACCTGAATTGTAAACTGAACCAGGAATTTTTTTTGTACTAGTCCTTTGGAGAGCATCCGTAGATTCCAGCGTAACAGCTGGACTGGACCACACCAATGGCTCATTGTCACTGCCTCACTGGAGGAAAGAATTGTCGTCACATGTTTTTTAGTGCCAAAAGTAGGCCCACTGGGCCCCGGGCCGAAAGGACAGGAATTTCTTCATCTGGAAGGAGGACGGAATTGCGGGCATCCAAGGCTCCAGCATAAATGCAGCTTCTCATTTACACCCCTTATCTCTCTCGATAATAACAAGCAAGCCGTCGATCATGCCCATGGTACAGTCGCAGTCCTGTAGTATACTGTACTTTCTCGTTGTTCTAATAGTCAAAGTTACCATGACACGTGGCAAAGTCACCGGATTGAAGCGCTTGTCGGTTTGTCGTCGCGGCCATTCATGCCCGCGGTGCCGGCCGCGGCCACCGACAAAACCGCGCACCTGCGCGTTGCTCCTCCCTGCCGGCCGGGCGATTCCTCGCGCCGGGTTCGCTTCGCTCCAAGCGGTAGGAAACACGCAGCCCTCGTCGGGCGTGACGCACTTTTAATTCTTCTGGTGGTTCTATTTGCTGCTCCCTCCGTCCCAAAGAAATGCTGTTTTAGTTTATCCGAGGTCAAATCATTTCAAGTTTAATTAAATTTATAGAAAATAATATTATTTATGATGCCGTAGAATATAAAAATATATTTCATGACAAATCCAATAATACTTTTTTGATGTCATAAATATTTGTATCTTTTTATATAAATTTGATCAAACTATAAATGGTTTGACTTAGGACAAACCTAAAACGTGATAGAGTGTTTCCAATGCCAATAAAAAGTAACCCATTCAATGGTATTTAACATCTAGAAAACTGCTAAATAAAACGCGGCGTCCTCGGCCGTCGCAAAAAAAAGCCGCCGTTCTCCGAGGCTTCGGTTGCCGGCTTCCCTGTCATCAATTCACCAACTTCCTTGACCTTCCGGCACTGGGCAGGCGTCCCCTATACATGGTCTTATAATTTTGCGGAGACCTGTGTTTTTGGTAAACAGTCGCCCGGACCTGGTCACTGCCACCCCTTTTGCGAGGGGATGAATACCATAGACTACTGAGACACTTTCTTTCCCTCGTCGCGCGCCTGAAAATAGAAGTCTCTTACCAACACTTCATCTGCATGTGACCACTGCTGCCTGCAGGGACTAAAGTTTAACTGGTGTCATATCGGATGTCACATAGGGTGTCGCATGGGGTATTTGGATACTAATAAAAAAATAAATTACAGATTTTGTCAGTAATCTGCAAGATAAATTTATTAAGCCTAATTAACCCGTCATTAGCATATGTTTACTGTAGCACCATATTGTCAAAGCATAGACTAATTAGGCTTAAAAAATCGTCTCGTAAATTAGTCACAATCTGTATAATTATTTATTTTTTTAGTCTATATTTAATACTCTATACATGTCGATACGATAAGCACTAAAGTTTAGCCGGGAAGCTAAACAGGTCCGGCACTCGGGGTGGTTTACTGTAGCACCATATTATCAAAGTATAGATTAATTAGGCTTAAAAAAATCGTCTCGTAAATTAGTTACCATCTGTATAATTATTTATTTTTTTAGTCTATATTTAATACTCTGTACATGTCGATACGATAAGCACTAAAGTTTAGCCGGGAAGCTAAACGGGTCCGGCACTCGGGGTCGGGGCCCGTCCCGGCGTCCCGTACGTCGAAGGCACTGGGCACGTACGAGTAGTACACAGCATGCATACGTGCATGCTTGCTGCTCGTGGAAGGAAGTCTGGTGCAGTGGTGCTTCTGTGCCAGTTCTGCCTGTCAGTTGCGCTGCTTTGAATTGCGAAACCTCAGCCTAGGAATTTACAGGCTTTTCATGCCGTGAGATTGAGAGCCGTTTGGCAGTTGAGCTCCTCCGGCTCCCGCGGAAACTGACCGACGAAGAGCCGCTCTTAAGCACCGTTTCCATGTGGCTCCCGCATCGGCTTCTCCTTCTCCACGGTTTCGGCCCGAGTCAATGGATGAGCCACACTAAATGCAGCAGCAGCCAGAAGCACTCCTGGAGTCGAATGGGAGCCAGAGCTCGAAAAAAATGGGTTCACCTTTGGGCTCCGGCTCCGGTACCGGAGCCGCACAGGCGAAGCCCTTAAGGCCTCGTGTAGTTCGTGAAATTTTTTGAAAAATAATACTATAGCATTTTCATTGTTATTTATCGTCTAATTATGGTTTAATTAGGTTTAAAAGATTTATCTCGTGAATTTCGTCTAAACTATGTAATTAATTTTATTTTTTATCTATATTTAATACTCCATGCATGTGTCTAAAGATTCGATGTGACAGGAAATCTTAAAAAATTTTGTAAAATTTTAGGAACTAAACATGCCCTAAGAGCGGGAATCAAATAGCTAGCTCATGTACATTTTCATTGGACGGAGAAGAGAGAAAGCAGCGGCCCCGTTTGGCTGTGCTGATAAGTCAGCTGAAAAACACTGCTGGCTGATTTATTGTGAAAAAAATACTGTTTCGACTGAAAAAACAAGCTAAAAAGTACGGATTATAAGTTGAATGAACAGGGTCAGCGCGCTAGCAAGTTGCAATAGCTAGTCTCGCACATGTCTCAAGAAAACTTCTCTCTCAGCCAGCATGGCTCAACAATTAAGTGCTGTTTTTTTATTGTTTCTCGGGATGACCTCGCTCAACGATTTGATTCTCCGGTTGAGGACGCCCTAAACAGCCCTAATCAAGCAAAGAAGTCTGGAGTCGCTTTTCCACGCAAGCACGAGAAAAAAATGGCTTTGAATATGAGAATATGAAAGTGGACATTTAGTAGAAATTGTAACAAAATTGCTATTAGAGCTGTTATTGCTAAACAATCTCTCAAATGGCAACTAGTAGAAACTACGTACTGCTACAGTAGAGGAGACAGAGTCAGGACTATTTTAGCAAGAGTCACGCAAGCTGTACTGTACATCTATGTGGACTGTGCAGCGGCTCTACAACAACTTTGTACAGAGACCCGGCTTGCCGAGTGGTTGTACCCGTTTGGCACGTGTATTTTGGGTACCGAGTTCTTTTCTCTTAAAAATAAAGTTTCTGACTGAGGTTGCACGGGCACAGACACGGGCAGATGTACGTACACGTAGTACTCTATTTGCAGAACAGTAGTATTGGTGTCTGGTGGTAGATGGACTAATGGTAGCAGTGATTTTGTTATTATGAATAAAGGAGGCAGCTACGGAGTGCTAGTTGCCAGAGTGAAATGAGTACATGATCACGCAATTTTGGTCGGTACATAAGTGCTCTGCACGAGTGCGCACTAACTGCGCCTCCAGCGATAAAAGGGTTAAAACTTGAAAGTTACCTATCTCTCCATTGAAATTAATCCTTTTCTGCGGATATGTTAATTATTAATCTCGTGATGCATGTTCAAATCAACAGGGAACTCCAGCTGTTCTTATGAGTATATATAAAATTACGTAAACTCCAGAATGACCAAGCATTCGAAGCTGATTCGAAGCTGTTGATCCAAATACTATAATGACGTGCATGCAGCTCAACGCCCATTTTCAAAGAATAAAAACGATGCTGGACTTGTCCTGATGAAACTACCGATGCTCAATTTGGCGAAGGAACCAGGCGGAGCCAGTTTTTCCACGTGTACCTGCTCTGTCGTAATACAGTGTATTCTAAAAATTTTAAGACAGATTAACAAAGGATACAAAAGATGCATGTGTCCTCGCTTTATTTTCTAATAAGACGCTATCTTCAATACGATTAGTAGTGATTGGTTGATAAATAAAAAGCATTTAATGCAAAACTAGTTTTTATCTTTAGAATGTATTATGTTTAAGGATAAATTTTAAATCCTAGAATGCGCCAATTTGATTGGGCTCTGGCTTTTGGCTCATCTTGTGGAACAACTTCTTTAGTAGAGCTGAAGCTGTTTATAATAAAATATTTAGGAAAAAAAACAGTTCCATTGTCAGTTTGTAATAATAAATATGTGTCAAGTTTGTGAGGAGAAGAAATGAGATTAGTAAAAAGCGGTTTTGAATCTTTGTTGGGCTCCTTGCAAGGAGTCATTTTTTTATGACCATTTGATATGGCTTCGCAACTAAAGTTTTTCGGGCTCTTTGCAAGGAGTTGTTTTTTTTATGACCGTTTGATATGGCTCCGCAACCAGAGCTTCTCGCTCTCCTTGTAAGGAGCCGTTTTTTTATGACCGTTTGACATGGCTTCGCAACAAGAGCCGTTAGGCCAGTCTCAGTGGCGAGTTTCACGGCGTTGTTTCCAAGACTGCCACATCACACGAAATGAAATAAAACTCATATGAAACACACGTCCACAATAGAGAGTTTCATTCTCTAGTTTCATAGGCATTTAATTTCATGACTCAGAGAGAGTTGGTAATCGTGCCAAGAGAGTTTCATCTAGATGAAACTCATTTCTTCTCTCTCTTCTTAAATACATTGCCATGTCATCAAATATGCCTATGTGGCAGCCTATTTAATACAAATGAAACTCTTATGACACTCCCACTGAGACTGGCCTTAGAAGGCAGAAATCAAAGCCATGTCAAAGAGACCCTATATATGGGTAACATCATAACAACTTGCCATCACATGCATGTATTGAGAGTTCAGTTTATCCCAACGACCCAAACAATTTGCATGCGCACAACGCCACACGAAAACAGCCGAGCCGCCGCTAATTTCGCGAGATAAAAGATACAACTGCGTTAGCAAAAGGTGAAAGTAAGGTAAGTGATGCACGGCAAAATGAGTGACACTCGATCGATTATCATTCACAACGCCTCGAGTGAAACCGAAGTAGCCTCATAGCAGCACCCAACAAGCAGCATTTGCTTTAGCACCAAGGCATTGTAATCGGCTAATCGCCAGTCGTATCAGTGTGAATCTTCATCCTTTTTTCCAAAGAATTCTTTAATGCAAGATCGTGCATCATTCATCCCACTAACAACAACCGAGCCATGTCGATTATCCTACGATTCCTATCCTATCCACTAGCAGCAAGTCTGCCTCGGCAAGACACCTTCTAGCTTATGCGTCAGTTCTAGAGTTCGTGTAGCCTAAAGTAAAGTCATTTAGATATTTATTTATTTTAGTCTATAAAGCCGGAAATAAAAATAATTTAGCTATGGCATTATGCCAAGCAGGGCCTGGGAGACGCGACGCGAGTCGCACGCAATACGGCCAAGCGCCGAGGGCCTGCACGCAAAACGTGCGGCGAACACGGTAATAAAAACAGGGGAATCAAATTTAACGGTCCCCTCTTCCTCTCCGTGCGGTGCGGGGGTAAATTGAAAAGCAGGCGAGGAAAAGGAGGCAGGGAGTCCTGTGCGATCCTCCCAAGAGGACACGACCTGGAGTGCAGATCGTGGGGGAGGTGGTGGAGGTGGAGGTCGCTGGTCGCCCTCGTTCATCCAACCGCCTGGTGCTTGCTAGACCAACCCCTCTCGGGTCTCGGCCTCTCCGCCTCAAACCTCTTCCCACTTCTGCTAGCTGCTGCCCAAACGACGCCCGGCCGCCGCGAACCGACCGACTAGTGCTGCTCCGCCATGCCCGCCGCCGCCGGCGCCGCCGACAAGCTGAGCCTCCGAGCCGTGGCGAACGCCGTCAGTGCCACGGGCCCACATCTAGGCTCGGTAAAATTCCGCTCCCGCTCTTGTTCCCAGCTCCTTCCGTGTCGCTGTCGCTTCAGCATTACAGGTTTGCCGTGGGGATTGCGATTTAAAGCTTGGTGGCACAGTGATGGCTGGTGGTGAGGCGCGGGGTAAAATTACGAGCAGTAGGGAGGCTGTCTTGTCATGTGATCCTGCTCTCGTCGCCCGCCGTCGGTGGGAGGGATCGTAAATTATGGCTTTCTCTGGCGGCGTCGTCCTCGGGAAGCAGGAAGGTCAACATTGCCATGAGTGGCTACGCTGGTAGATTCGGGTTGCTCCTCGTCTTCCCTGGCCTAATCAGTGTGATCCCGATGTAGGAGTAGACGACACTAACCACCATCCTAATCAGCGCTGTAGCAGCGCCGGGGCCGGGACCCGCGACGCCCGCCCGCCTGCCTCCTCCGCCACCTACAAGAGCAACCACTCACTTGCTCGACAGCGTGGCTAGCTAGCTAGCTCCGCTGCACGTCCAGATCACTCGAGTAGGCCGGGCGGGGCGCTTCGATTCCTCTCCCAGTCCCGTTCGTTGGTTTTGTTTGTTTTCGATGGTGGTGCGCTTTTTCTGTTGCTTATAATGATACTGTGATCTTGGCAGATGGTGTAAGGGGGGGCAGCGAACTGCGGAGAGGAGGGGAAGGGAGAGAGGATAGGACAAGGAGTCAAGGAGCGAGAGATGGGGGCGATTGGAGGCGATGCGCCGGTGCAGTGGGACAAGGTGGATGGGGCCGAGGTGGCCAATGGCGGCGGTGGAGGCGCTGCGGGAAGGCTGGAGAAGATACTGGTCTCGGTGAGGCTGAGGCCGCTCAGCGACAAGGAGATTGCAAGTGGGGACCCGGCGGAGTGGGAGTGCATCAACGACACTACCATCATCTCCCGGAGCACCTTCCCAGACCGGCCCACTGCTCCGACTGCGTATTCATTTGGTTAGTCCTTTGCAAATCAGCTTCTTTTATTTATTCAGTTGGTCTTTTGGATGCAGCATTTCATAATCTCTGCATGTTCTGTTCAGAAATTGGCTGTCCAACCGCTAAATTCAATTTGAATACTCATGTTCAGTTGTATTTTGAGTGGGAAATGTTCAAGTTTCATAGTCTATCCTTTTGATATTGTTCAGAATTCGGAATATTTGTCTTACCTCCATTTCCCAGATCATCAGTTGTTTATCACTATAATTATTACTGTCGTTTGTTACTAGCAGTGAAAACACCTTGGCTAAGTTGATTTTGGAGTAATGGTATGAACAACCTGAAGTGACTCTTTCAGTGTAGCAAGATGGCTCCCCTAAGAAACTATTTTATCATAAAGAAACTCCCCTGAAATTTAACCGTACGATTTCATTGTAGTTGGCAGATTTTTTATCTGGCTAGAGTACAGATAGTCAGTGATGCTTTGCTTTGCTCTTTTCACAAGTATGCACCACAAAGTCCCTTACTTTCCAGCTATATTGTTGTGTGCAACTTCTTTGACACAACTCTGTTCATTTGCAGATAGGGTATTTCGTTCTGACTGTAATACCAAAGAAGTATATGAGGAAGGGGCCAAAGCAGTTGCCCTCTCTGTAGTTAGTGGCATTAACTGTAAGTCAACACCTGCTTCCTATCTTAGTCCAATTTTTTTTTGAATCAAAGTATTCCATGAAGTCACTGAAATGTGTTTTCTTTCCCCCTTTATTTGTTTGTTACAGCAAGTGTTTTTGCATATGGTCAAACAAGCAGTGGAAAAACATACACCATGACTGGAATAACGGAACATACAGCAGCAGATATCTATGATTACATTGCCAAGGTAACCAAATAATCATTCCTAAGATTAAATTCATAACAAGTCTTCAAAATGGCACCATATCTACTTGCCAGCTGATACACGTGGCCATTTCTTTCTTGCAGCATGAGGAGAGAGCATTTGTATTGAAATTTTCAGCAATTGAAATATATAACGAAGTTGTAAGGGATCTTCTTAGTGCACAAAGCACATCACTTAGACTTTGGGATGATGCAGAGGTCAGAGCAACAAATAGCTATATTTTTAATTTTTTAGAGAAAAGAAAGAGTGAGAAGAAAAGGTATCCTACTGTCCCCATGCACTGATTATGGTTTTGATGCTGTTTATTTCTACAGAAGGGAACATATGTAGAAAACCTTACAGAGGTGATCTTGAGGGATTCGGACCACCTGAAAGAACTTATTTCTGTGTGTGAAGGTGTGTACTTTAGTAGTTTGTTTAAGGAACTCCTTTCTTTAATACCTAATTGGTGATTATTATCATCTCAGTGTACTTTGTGTTCTTGTACCAGCTCAAAGGAGGACCGGAGAGACATACTTAAATGAAAACAGCTCCAGATCACACCAAATACTTAAACTGGTTTGCCTACTGCTCGGTTGCATGTAGAAAAGAAAAGGGCTTGGTAGATTCATGTAAAATAGCCCGCTGCCTAATTCCATCACTTATGATTTGATAAATGATTCTTTCAGACTATCGAAAGTTCTGCTCGTGAGTTCTTGGGTAAGGACAAGTCAACAACACTTGTTGCTAGTGTGGTGAGAAATAATAATTTACTCGTATTTCTTTCATGGCATAAAATGGGTAAGCAAGTGTAAGCACATTTGACTGTACTATGCAGAACTTTGTTGATTTGGCTGGAAGTGAACGTGCATCTCAGGCATTATCAGCTGGGGCTAGGCTGAAGGAAGGCTGTCATATTAATAGAAGTCTACTTACCCTAGGAACTGTGATTCGGAAACTAAGGTACAACCATAACTCAGTGTTCCAGTTCCAGTTTAGTATGCTCCTCATACGATAAAAATACTCTTTATTTTTTTGGAGCATCAGAGCATTTAATTGTTTACCTATTTTCAATTGTGCAGCAAGGTAAGAAATGGACACATACCATACCGAGATTCAAAGCTCACACGCATATTACAGCCTTCTCTAGGAGGCAATGCAAGGACAGCTATTATTTGTACAATGAGCCCAGCCCGAAGCCATATGGAACAGTCAAGAAATACCTTGTTGTTTGCAAGTTGTGCAAAGGAAGTGGTGACAAATGCCCAGGTTAATGTGGTTATGTCTGATAAAGCACTAGTTAAGCAATTACAAAAAGAACTTGCAAGGTTGGAGAGTGAATTGAGATGCCCAACTTCATATTCCGGTCTTGAAGCATTAGTGAAAGAAAAAGATAATCAAATCCGGAAGGTAACTGCTACTTATGACTTTTTCATGTGTATTCATCTCACCATCTTTGTACATGAAGAAACATAGTAACCATAGTGAACTAACTATGCATGCTGCATTCGTCATTTATCATGCCAGTTGTCTTCACTGCAAAAATATGACTAGTTCCATGACGTGCCGTAAAATTTCACTTGTTCTTTGCAGATGGAGAAGGAAATTAAGGAACTGAAGTTACAACGTGATCTCGCTCAATCTAGACTGCAAGATTTGCTCAAGGTTGTAGGAGATAACCACAGTTCGAAGCCCCCCCTGGTAGACGCACTTCACTGCTTTCTAGTTGATCAGGTTGACTGTTCCTTCATAACAAAAGAAATTTCTCTCTGTACAAATGTAGGCTTCTTCTGGAAGAAACTTTACTTTTGATGTTCCTCAGCCATGTGAGGATGAGCGGTCGACGACATCAGAAGTTGTCAGCAGTGGCCAAAATTCTAGGCTTCAAGGACGCCAGACAATACAAAGAGATTATAGGTCCCAGCAATCTGAAAATGATGTGCAGTTTGCTACCCCTCTTAGCTATTCAGTCAGTAGTCCCCCATTCAGTGGGATGCCCCCAACTAATGGCAGAGATGATAACTCTCAAATATCTAATGAAGATTCAGAGGATCTTTGCAAAGAAGTACGGTGCATAGAGACCAATGAAACAGAAGAAAATGAATGTTTAGAGTCGTCAGCTTTGGGAAGCAATAGTCTGCAAGATTCAAATGTAGCTTCCAGCATGCAAGGGGATAATAATCCAAATCGATCTGTGAATTCTAGACAGCATGATGCATCTCCTATTACCCTGGAACAACATTTGGAGAATGTCAAAAAACCGTTTGCCAATCTTGGCATGGATCTGGGATCCTCTACACATAACTCATCAAGCTCAAGAGTAATTGGCAGGAGCAGGAGCTGTAGGTCTCTGATGGGTTCTACTTTGTTGGAAGACTTGGAGAAAAGTAGATTGCACCCCTCCAAGCAGAAGTTTCATGGACTACCCAGGGAGACCCGAAACATTTCAAAGAAGGGTACCTGCACTGAACTATGATGCAGAGAGTGAAACTTTATCCAGAGCAGGATCAATGCTATCTGAAATTATCACCGCGAGGGATGGACTGAAGGAAAACAGCTCTGTTGCTGGTGATACAGAATTTGTTGCTGGCATAGGTGAATTTGTCGCGGAGCTAAAAGAAATGGCTCAGGTACAGTATCAGAAGCAACGTGGTGATCAGGTGCGAAAACTGGAGATGTTCTGGATTTCCTGCTGGCATGGCTCATCTTATTATTATTATTATCCTAGTGAGATAAAATTTAGCACACAGATATGCCCTACAGTTTTTATTAGCTCATTAGAACAATCGCCTTTTTTATGTTACCATTTTCAGGGTGATAATGGAGAATTGGCTGAAGGGACCATAAGGAGCGTGGGGCTGGATCCCATTATGGATGCCCTGCAATCACCTTCGCGCTGGCCATTGGAATTCGAGAAAAAACAGCAAGAGATCATTGACCTGTGGCATGGATGCAACGTTTCATTGGTCCACAGGACTTACTTTTTCCTGCTGTTCAAAGGGGACCCAGCCGACGCCATTTACATGGAAGTGGAGCTTAGGAGGCTATCATTTCTCAAAAATACATATTCCAACGGAAGCATGGAGGTTAATGTGGTGGCAGGCAGTCCGAGCACTTCTCTGGTTTCAAGGTAACTCATCTCCATATTTTTCACAACTTTGTTGTGTCGCATCACTCAAACTCAGTGACCTGCTGTGCAGTGCAAAGAAGCTGCAACGTGAGAGGGAGATGCTCTGCAGGCAGATGCAGAAGCGGCTGACGATCCAGGAACGGGAGAGCTTGTACACCAAGTGGGGAGTCTCGCTGTCCTCCAAGAGGAGGCGTCTGCAGGTGGCTCGGCGCCTTTGGACGGAGACCAAGAATCTGGAGCATGTGAGGGAGAGCGCGTCCCTCGTGGCCAGACTAATCGGGCTCCTGGAGCCTGGGAAGGCGCTGAGGGAGATGTTTGGTCTGAGCTTCGCGCCGCAGCAGTTCACCCGCAGATCGCACAATAGTTGGCGATATGGCCGTTCTTCCCTAGACTGACTGAACTCGAAAAACGCAGCTGACAAAAAAAAAAGGTTGCTCCCTCGTTTTGTTTTTGCTTTTGTGTAATAGATTGTTGTTGCATTCTTGGAAATAGAAATTCCTGAACATTTGGTGACTAGTCCGCGAGGAAATTTGGTAGCATTTTCAAGATTTACACTTGTTTACAGTTACAATTTGCAAACCGTCAAACGAGAAATCGACTCGGGCTAAGCTAAAAAAAAGAGAGAGAAAAGATAAACAACAATGGTGGCACTGTTCCTTGGTGACGAATAACCAATGCCGCGACGATGATGATCAATGTGGCCGAGCTAGATGCCAGCCAAGGTCACGGCGGTTCCCGCTGTCTTTGCCGGAGTCGACGACGGGAACGACCGCGGCCCCGTGGGCCGTCCCCCCCTGCATGGCCTCCTCGACCGCAGCCCACACCATGGCGTCCACGAAGTGGCAGGGCCTGCACGGGACGCGGATCACGTCGCCTTGCTGCACGCCGTACTCCGCCTCCGCCTCGGCCATCAGCGGCGCCAGGCGCTGGTGGCCGAGCAGCGACGCCGGGAGCACGTACTCGCGGCCGACGTGGCCCGGGACCTCGACGCGCACCGTGACGAGCCGCTGGGGTGACGCTGCTGGCCCTCGGCGACGCCCCTGCTCCTGCTTCTTCTTGAATAGTAACATCGCGGCGGAGTCGTCTGCAGAAGCCGGTGACGACCTGGGAGATTTTTGCGAACCCAATGACCTGGGAGAGTACTATTTATCTCCACTTGTCCAAAATCCGAGTCCGTTGCAATGCCTTGATCTTTTTTTTTGGATACTGTTGCAAGGCCTTGATCTGACTGACTATGGGACGGATTGAACGTGTCCCGCAAAACGGGCGCAGAGGAAAACGAACAGAGCAAAGCAATCGTAGTTTTCCGAGTCCCAGGCAAGCCCGCCTTGGATGGCCCTCGTGCGCGACTAGGCCTGTTTGTTTGCTCGCGTGTAGCTAGCCTGGCCCGTATCCATGGGCCTAGCTCACCCCAGCCAGGTTGAGCACATGCAGGCTCTTATGTTTGGTTCCTTGCATACAGGTAGCCTGATTCGGAAGAGAAATCGTTTAGTTGCCCGCATGAGTATAAATCATGTAACACGAATATGTCAAAATAAATACTAAAATATTAATTATTTATGATATTGTGCCATAATAAATTTTAATTTACCTAATCCAATCTTAATTTGATTTGAAATCACTTAATATTCACTAATTATACGCTAATGACGTCATTAGTTGTGCTAATCATGCACCGCGCGAGCCTGGCTCACTGGATACGGTCGATTTTGGTGTTTCTCTGGATGCAACATCTTTCATGCTTTGAATACCGTGCGAGCCTGGCCCAATGATCCGTCCAGCCAACCAAACGTGAGTGCATGCATCCGAGGGGCCTGGCCCAGCCCTCGTGCAGGATACCAAACGCACCCTAAATGGGCCACAAACAAAGGCATCCGGAACGGGGCGCTGAGTCGTAACAGCAAAAGTTCATTTTAGCTCGCTGAACATTATCTCTAGTCTAATTCTTTTTTTTAACTACAAAATCAGAAATCTTAAGCCCTGAACTTTTCAAACCGTTCAAGTGACCTCCCTGTCCTAGTTTCAAAGTGGTTTTTGAAGGTGGCTTTCTCACCATTTAATTAAAAAAATGATAAACACTTGACAAGGTTATTAAACCACAAAAATGCCTCTAAGCTTCTAGAAATTTTGAAAAAATCCTAGCTATAGATCGGAATATGATAAATTCAAATAAAATATTTTGAAATCATGTTTTTCGCTAAAAAAATCTCAAAATCCAGAAAAATCCCAAAAGCATTTCAGTTGATGTCTAAACATGTTCTTAAAACTTGCCACAACAAAAAAAACATAAATACAAAGCCAGCATAAATGCATAGCATGAATCCATTCAACATTAATATATGTTGCATTCATGTTGGTTGCATCTCATGTTTTTATAGTGCAAAGTTTCTAAATATGTTCAGATAGTGATCAGAAAATTTTGAAAGTTTTCTGGTTTTTTGGTATATTTTTATCATTTTTCATGAGCTAAATCTTTTTTTGGAAGCTTCTAGATATATTTTTCATGAGCTCTAAATATTTTACTTAGATTCTTCATGCCCCAATCTATCTCTATGTTTTTTTTTGAAAATATTTAGAAGGTCAAAAACATTTTTTGTGGTTAAAAAACCTTGTCAAGTATTTTTCTAGTTTTTTTAACTAAAAAAAGACAAATTCCGCTTTTAAAACCACTTCGAACCATGCATGGAGGTAATTTGAACCGTTTTAAGAGTTCAAGAGTAAGATGTCTAATTTTAGAGTTTGATTTGATTAAAAAATCCGACTACGATAATAGTCTAAGAATGGATAATAGACTTCTTTTTATTCTAACTGCCTTCCACGATTCCACAGGTTAGGTCTGGCAGATGATGGGTTGTGCTCCATCCTCCCTTTATTATTTCCAGATAGATACCTTAGAAAGATCTCATTATAGTTTTTTCACAAATACCAGCGAAGATGAAAATCAATAATTTTTTTTATCAAATCAAATTTTAGGGTCCGTTTGGATTCTTGGAATTGAATTCATTCTAATAATTATAATTTAAGCATAGATTAATTAAGCTAATATAGTTGTATATGGAATATATTTGTATATTTATTGTTAAGCATGTAAGGGATATACTTATATGTTGTGTTTTTATTGTAGAGAAATGAGTTGAAAAGTGTGCTATAAGTTGGAGAATAGAATTATAGCACAGTGATCTATAAAATCCATTTTCATCTCCCACTCTATAAATTTGAGATATGCTTATTTGTGAGCATGAGAAAATTATGGAATGTCAAATTCCAATCCAAATAGCCTAATCTATTATGTAGATTTTAATTCCTCTAAAATAAACGACGGATCCTTTGAGAAAATTTAGATTCAACTTACTAATATAACGGAGAGCACATTCTACAATCTGTTTGCCAGAGCTATTAAGAGCTTCCAACTTTGGGCTTTAGTAACATATAAAATACGGCCTATTTCCTGTGCAGTAGGACCGAGTCACGAAACAGGGAAACAGCGAGTGGATGCGAGTATATGACTATACGATTGTCCAGAATTCTAACATGTCACACCGTGTGCTCATCGTTGATACACCCACGTGAACAGTGAGCTGTTCTGAACCACTTGTAATAATGTGATCTTCCGGGATCAGATAAGGACGATGTAAAAAGCATATAACATGACTTCACCGGAATGCTGTCCCAGCAAGTAATGTTCAGAGTACTCGATAAACAATTAGTATAATGCTGGATGACAAAGAAGGGGATCAGCACTAATGATCCTGGGTAGTTGAGTGTCATAAAGGGCGGTGGAACGAAGGAAAACATCTGATAGTCGTATGGTATTATATGCGCAAGTGCGCTGCATTTTCTTCGCTCACTAGGTCGTTGTTTCTTGCAGGTACAACAACTGAACGACTGGATCATGACACAGCAATCGCCAGGACTTGGAAATCGTCGTATCAACAAGGCAACGGTTTCAAGCGCCGACACGGGGAGTTTCAGGGTGGTCGATCGTGTGTTTAAAGACCTGCTAACTGGTGGTTATAGATAAGTGTCTTCTCTACCAGTGACTCAGGCACATTTGCTTCCCCGCTACTCCCTCTATTCTAAATCATAAGTTATTCCAAGAATCTTTGAGAGTTAAAACATATCAAGTTTGAACAAAATTATTGAAAGAATTATAAAGATTTTCGACAATAAATAGTTATATTATGAAAATATAATTGATGAAGAATTTAATGATACTTAATTGGCATCATAAATGTTATTATCTTATCATATAAATTTGGTCAAACTTAATTGACTCTCTAAGATTCTTGGAATAACTTATAATTTGGAATGGAAGAAGTAGTTTATATGGATATATATCATTTGAGCAGCAATCAACAACAACAAACTTTGTTTTGTTAAAGAAAAAAGCTCACATGCAGGAGAGAGAAACTCCCTGCGAAAAGGAAGATGATAGATTAAAAGTAATAGGATGATCAATCCTTCGTTTCAAAGAAAAGACGAAAGTTTGCTAAAGGAGAAAATTAGGCGCTGACATAATCTACGGAGCATCCCACAAAAGGCATAAAAGCATCCCAGTTTCATCTACAGCACAAAACCAAGACAACGTAAGATGATGATAGAGCACTACTAAAAAGAATGCACGGCACCCTTCACGCTTCTGACGAAACAGCATCATTTTTCTAATCGCAAGTCGACCCATCTTACCTTCTTTCGTTGTCAAAGAACATATATGCTTAGGCTACTTAAACTCCGAACCCAAATATGATATTTTTTTGGCGATACCGACGTTACTTTTTTTTAATAAAATACCGGCTACCTATGATGAAACAATTAGGTAACTATAATTATTAAAAAAATATCTATTTTTGGCCATCAAATTATTTCTTGAGTGTCGAGATTACTTTTGGTCATGCAAGCCTAAAACCAGGAAATCATAAACTTGGCCGTCTAATGGTTTCAAAGGTAGTTTTTGTGTTTGAGAATAATAAAAGCGGGTTTGTTTTCTAAAAAATCCACAACTAATTTATTTTAATAAATCAAATAAATTTGAAACGATTATAAACAATTCATAGAAATATAGTGTGGCATTGATACTAGATTTGGTGCAATTTGAATTTATTTACACTTGTTCCTAGTGGTTTTTGTCCCATGATTCAACAAAAAAACCACTAGGCTTCAATGTTTTATCCTCTATTATGGTTGTTGTCTTGTTGCATGGGGCTAAATAAAATAAAGCTCCACGCCCACTGCCACCTAAATTTGTTCTGCCTCACCTCAGCTCGATTTGCCATCAACTCGGATCCGCACGCTTTCACCTCATATCTGGTCATTTAGAGGTGGATCTGGTCAACCCAACCACTTACAATGTCTATGAGAATGTGAGTACCCAATTGTTCTGCCTAGCTAGTGCCAAAGCCAAGAACGAAGATTGATTTTGGGGTTTCGGTGATTGATGAACACAAGTGTTGTGACTATGTGTGTTTTGTAGTGGTAATCATATTTGAGTTAGTCATAATTTGAATGGCCACAAATGACTTGGCCCTGAAGACTTGGTTTGATGTTTGGTGTATGGCGCAAAGGATATTTGTGAATACTTATGAACTATAGAGAGAATGTAGAATGTGTGCATGGAGACATTTTCTATAATATGTATTAGGACTTTGTTTTTCATTTGGCCATACTATTAAGGTGGGTGGGGTACAAGGCATTCATCTTGAGGGAGTCAAAGCAAGGGCGGGTAGATGCACAAGAAGCTAATTCTCAATCGAGATGATGATAGTAAGTGGCCCCATTAAAGTGGTTTCAAGTCAAGAATCTCAAAGAAGTTTGAACGATTGAGATCGAACTTGAAAAGGCTAAAAATCAGCGCCAGAGTATGCACTAGACAATAGGGTTGATCCGCGGATGGATTGTTCGGTGGTACCATTTCCTAGTTAGAAGTGACTTTGACCTAGTGACCAAGTGGTCACCGTAGATTCCGTGGGGATTGTGTGACCCCAGTGGATCATTCGGTGAGACACAACTTGACTCATTGATTCGTTGACTAACCCACTGTTGTGCGTCATATGTTTTGGTAAGACCGTGTGACTCTTGACTTAGTGACTTGTTGGCAGAGTTACTAGAGTATGCCATATGATCCGGTGTTTTTTGTGTGACCTCACAACAGATCATCCATTGGGCCAAGCTTGATTGAGTGAGTGATAAGTTGGCCAAGTCCCTATGGTACACCATATGATCCAACGAGACTATGTTACTCACCGGCGTATCATGTGGTGAGGAATACTCTGGTATACTCTCAACTAGTCATGATAGGAATTAACTAGCACAACACCATTGTATGATTTGGTGTGGCCAGTGGAGGACGACAAATCATTTGGTGATATCTACGCCTTTCAGTTTATTTCAATGACTACAACCTGTTCATCCTGTATATAAGTGGTACCCCTAGCTAATTTAGAGGCGCTCTTGCACACCATTTCTATGCACTTATTGAGAGAATAGTGAAACATTTGGATAGCCACCCAAGGCAAGAAGTGACAAATGAGTGTTAGCCTTGAATGATATTGTGTTCTTGCCTGTTTTTTCTTTATTGAAGCTTGGAAACTTGTTACTCTTGGTGATTGCGATCACCTAGACGCCCTAGTGCAGGACTTGGTGATCTTCCTCAGTGGAGCTACTGCGAGAAAGCTCCAAGAGGTGTTTATGGACTTAAAAACCCACCATGTTGAAGTGGCAAACATGTATTCACTAGTGGAGAAGAGCTTAACCGAGTCTTGGTGACTCTCAAGTGCTCTAACACGGATTAGGGGTTGTGGCAACTACCCTAGACCACATGAAAAATTCGATCATGTCTTTGTCCTACTCTTTATTTGCTCTACTCTTGTTGGTTGCAAGTTTCTTTATTGACAACTAGGATTAAATTGTTGGTGTGCTTAACATAGGTTTCATACTTGCAAAATTAAGTACCTTACTCTTAGTGTAATCCTATGCTAAGGAGTACATGATTAGTTGTGTTGGCTCTAAGAACTCGGTAGCTTGTTTTTTTAGAAGAAGTTAGGAGTTAAATCACTGGCGGCGCCAGGAGTATGCCTGGGTATTCCTTGGAATACCCAAGATTTAAGTGCAAAAAATAAATACATAGTATTACATGTATATTCTATTTTCTAATTGGACCAAAAGCCCACAAACGAACTGGCATTATCGAGCAGGGCAACCTGGCCAAGGCCCAAGCAGCCAGAATTGCTCCCGTCGGCATCTCCTGTTCACAAAATCCGACTCTCGTTCTTCTAAAAAACAAAAGGTCGCGACTCCCGTCCAACTCCCACCAGGTGGCGGCGGTGGCGCATCTCGATCTACTGCCGCAGGCTGCCGGCTGCGGCGGGCGCTGGGCAGCCGGCAGCACATCTCGATCTGCTTCTGCTGCAGTGACGGGCTGCAGGCAGCAGAGCATCGTGGTTGCAACTGCTGCTCAAGGCAAGTTGGTTACACTTGCTACAAAGTTTTATACTAAGGATTTCATAAGTCTTGAATTATCAAAACTTCCATAGCAGCTTACTGTGTACATTTCTCATATGCGTAGAGATGAAAGATTTAAAATTTAAAGAACCTATGTGAGCTTTCAGTTAAACTTGTGGAGACAAAAAAAACATGAATAATATTATGTTGTTTACGAGCTTCTTAAGTTGGTGCTAATTCTTTCCGTAGCCATTGCTAGTGTTGAAATAGTGTTTTTCACGATAAATTATGTGAAGAACAAGCAAAGAAACAACATGGGTGGTGAATATTTGAATAATTGCTTGGTTACATTTATCAAAAAGGAATTATTTAGTCAAGTGAAAAATGAGGATATCATCAATCTCTTCCAAAAGGGGATTGTAGAGTTATATTGTAGCAGTCTTTAGTATTTTGTAATATTCCTTAAATTTTAGAAATAACGGCACTATGTTTAGAACTTGTACTTTGATTATTATTATGGATTTGTTATGACCATTATAACTTATGGTCCATTATATTGTGTATTTGCTTTGATTTTTTTTATATTTGGCATACCCCGCCAAAAATTCCTGGCTCCGCCACTGAGTTAAATTGCTAAGGGACTTTAGTTCTTGCATAGGCTAAGATTATTGCAATTAATATTTAAAACCCAATTCACTCATGTTGAGCATTTGATCCTTACACCCTTCATCCATGGTGATGATCGCCCACCTAAACCATAGTTACCTGAGACGCCACCCGAGTTCGCTCATGACGGCTATGTTAGTGTTGTTGTGTTTGTTTATTAAACTTGTTTTTCCTCCTCTATCCCTCTTCTCTCTTCTCTCTATATAAAATATTGTTTCTTATAAAAAACTATATTATAAATTAGTTATTTTAAGTAGAAAGAGTTACGTATCGCAAAATTATTTTTCCATGATATACTTTTGTGATAACATGGTTGACCTATAAAATTGTTAGTTAGTATAATGGTCAAAGCCAAAAATATCTAACCTTGTACTCCCTCAATTTGAAATTATAAGTCGTTTCGCTTTTCTAGGTGTATTGCTACGCACCTAGATACATTATGTTCAGATACAATTAAAAGCAATGTATCTAAAATGGTCAGATCAGCTTACAATTTGAAATCAAAGAAATATATGGGAAATATTTTATGGGAGTGGAAGTAATATTCATTCACATGTAAGAAGAACCATGTATATATATATATATATATATATATATATATATATATATATATATATATATATATATATATATATATATAAAAGAAAACAAATTAAATGACTTATGTTTCTCTTTAGGATTTCCTATCCGGTCCATGAAAGGGAGAAAAAAAATAAAACTAATGAAAGGAGAAATCAGTTCACACGGTAATCTATGGCCATGTTCATCTGACTTATAATCCATCTTATTCGACTTATTTTTTCAGTCGGAACAATATTTTTCTCTTAAAAAAAATCAGCTAACAATGTTTTTCAGCCGGCTTATAATTCCAGCCGAACGGGGACCCAAGAATCGAAGGACCCACCATACTAATAAGCCAGGAAAAAACCCTAACACTAACCATCTCTATAAAAAAGAGTTTAATCTGGATGATTGACAGCTTAGAATTTTGAATCTCACGTTTACCAGCGGATAAAATCACTTTGGGTTCGTCTTCACCGCCATAATATATCCATCATGACGACACCAACAGCGACGTATTAACCCCAAACCCAGAGCACAGCCAGCGATCCTTAATCCTCCCTGCAGATAAACACCCCCTCTCCCTCTGCATCTCCACACCCAAATCCCCAACTCTTCCAACCTCTCCTCTCCCCTCCCATCAGCGCACAGATCTATCGATCGCTACGATCCCACGCACCCAACTAGGCCTCCGATTCCGATCACCAGCGGATCAGATTTATGCAGTCTTACTGCCGCGAGCGCCAGCCATGCCGCGCGGCAGCAGCAGCCTGGACCAGAGCTTGAGCGACGAGGAGGGGTCGGCAGGTGCTGGGGCGGTTTGGGTTCGGCGTCGCCGGCAATGTCCGGGATGTCCGACTCCGCTGGGGGCGTGCGCGCGGGGGCGGAGCTGATGGTGGAGCAGTTCCACCTCAAGGTGCTCCACGCCGTCCTCGCCGTGCGCACGCCGCGCCCGCTCGCCGCCGCCGCGACGGCGGCGGCGTCGTTCAGGCGGAGGGACAGGTGGTTCCACCTCCCGCTCCACGACCCGCCGCCGCCGCCCGAGGCGGCCGACCGCCTGGACGAGATGGCCCCCGGGGAGCCGCTGGTGGTGGACGTCCTGCTGTGCCCCGCCGGTGGTGTGGGAGCCCGAGGGGAGGTGGTGGAGAGGTGGACTGTGGCGTGCGAGCCCTGGCCCGACGCCGCGGGCGGCGAGGAGGTTGCCGTGAACCGGGCGTACAAGCACTGCTTAACGCTGCTCAGGTCCGTCTACGCCGCCCTCCGCGTCCTCCCGGCGTACCGCATCTTCCGCCTCCTCTGCGCCAATCCCTCCTACAACTACGAGATGGGCCACCGCGTTGACACCTTCGCCGAGCCCTTCTCGCGCCCCCAGGAGGCCGCCATGCGTTCCCAACGCTTTGTTCCCGTCGAAACCCAGCTCGGTCGCCTCGTCGTTTCCGTCCAGTACCTCCCCAGCCTCGCCGCTTTCAACCTCGAGATCACCTCCCTTTCGCCCTCCGTGATAATCCCCGACTACGTCGGCAGCCCAGCCGCTGAGCCCATGCGCGCATTCCCGGCCTCGCTTACAGAAGCCACGGGCTCCGGCTTCCCACCGTCCTATCAGCAGCAGCGCCCACACAGCTGGGCTTCGCCTGCGTTCTGGCCGCACACGGCAGCACACCAGGCCAGGTTCTCGCCGCCTACAGTGTTTTACGCGTCACCGACGCCATCGCCTCCCCACTTTCCACCCCGTCTCATGAGGTGGGAGTCTGCGCCAATGCCCATACCACAGGTGAACGAGAGGAGGAGCCCCGCACACCGCCAGAATATGCTGCCACCGCCTTCGCCGAGAAGAGGAGACATGGGGGCAGCAGGTGCTCTAGAGTCTCCATCTGAGAGTAGCCGGTTGATTGGGAGGATGGAGGAACTTCGGATAGCTGATCCATATGCGACCTCGTCACCCAGACATAAGGTGATTCATGACTCTATTTCTATGTTCAGCTGTCATACTTGTGTGTGAACTTCAATTCTTCAGATGCAAGATTGGATCTTTTTGACCAGGACAGCTTGGACAGTAGGATACCTGATGTCCTGATCGACTAGAATGATCTGTATATATGTATTGGCTCTGAGTTAGTAATGGAATAACTCATCTTTGTTCGTTCAATTTAGTTTAACAGTATCATATTTGACAGGCACATCACACCAGTTTATTTTTAGAGCAAGGTGGAACAGATACTTAAAAAATAATAAAAATAATTATTGAGAGTCCCAAGTATCATGGTTTCATGTAGTTACAGAACTGATTAAACTGCAAACCGGTTGAACTTTGAACCTAAAACTTTGGCTCCAAGTTTCTTGCTAAGTCATTTGTACCAAACTTTGTTCATTACCATGTTTGATGGAAGTTTTCTTGGCACATGCAAAGACACCTAGTCTCGTGTTGAACCAATAATCTATAAGATGCTCAATTTAGCTCTTTTTTTGTACATGCTGTGACAATACTGCTTTCGATTTTGTACAGGTCCAGTGATCCTTGATACTTGTAAAAATGAATATTGTAATATATAAGTTGAACTATGACGAAATGTTTAATGACGTCCTGATTTTACTCTTTGCAGTCTATTGAATCTTAATTATCAATTGAAAGGGCACTCTACCAGTTTGAGAATGATTAATTTGATCTGTTTCCCTCAATTGACACTGTTTGGTGGATATGCAGGGCAAGGACAATAAAGATGAATCTGGCAGATTCTCTGCACTCTCCTCATGTGATTCACCACGGCAAGATGATCTGGATGATGTGGATTACCATTTTGACGTTGATGATGTTGACACTCCAGTCTCCCAGCCTCGGTATGTTTAAAATAATATCCTTTAAGGTCATTTTTGGTGTGTGAGTTTCACAAATTCAATCCTATTGGCTTTATCTGGTTCTGACTAGAGAATGCGCATCTCAGAGTTAAATTTGACACCTTTTGAATGCCCAGTAGCACAGCGATAACTTCCCTTCATATAGATAGACCGACTACTGTCATGTGGTAGTGCACGAGTGCATTAGAGATCTGACCGAGTACTGTCATGTGGTAGTGCACGAGTGCATTGGAGATCTGAATTTCATGGATTGTTCTTTGTCTGTAGAAATTAAAAGGTGGAGCACATATCAATTAGCTAATTATTTGTGTATCTAGCTGTTAAGGAATGCTAGAGCTATATTCTTGGCATATGTAAGCTTTCAGCTCTTTCATGTAGACACATGATTGATCTTGTCAAAATTCTGCACATGATGAGATTGATGTTACTATGAGGATTTAAAACCTTGGCATGAGAAGTTATTTTTTTTTTCATTTTATTATACAAAATAGTGCGTTGGGAAATTAGTTTAGAACAATCAGATGGCAATTAATTTGAGACTTTGAGTCTGCTGCTGGAAGCATTTCTTTCATTGCTGTATTTGTGAGGAACCAATCCTAGATGGCCCTGAGCCCAAGTCTTGTGACCAGTCTTACCACAAGGGCATGTAGGAAAAGGGTGACGTCAGACAGATTGGATTTCTTGGCTGTGTTTAGATCCATTAAAAAGTGCACTATGCAAAAAAAAGATTCCCCGTCACATCAAACTTGCGATACATGTATGGAGTACTAAATGTGGATAAAATCAAAAACTAATTGCACAGTTTGGTTGTACTTTGCGAGACGAACGTTTTGAGTCTAATTAGTCAATGATTGGACAATTATTACCAAATACAAACGAAATGCTACAGTGTATTTTGGCACTCCAAAATTTGGATCTAAACACAGCCCTTATTGCTTGATGAATGTTGATATGCTAGCAACCCTTTTATAGAGCTTCACTCCCCCTAAGAAACCAGATATAATCTTATCTTTATTTAAGTGAAAAACATGTCTAATCATATCTTTAATTGATATATCCAATCTATTATTAGCACTTGCAACTGATTCTCTCGGCTAATAACCTATAATTGACGAATAGATAAGGAGGCTTATCACCCAGCGTTACAGAACTGTGGGTAGTAATCCATGTAAACTGTCTGTAGCGAACAGCCCTTAGGGCTTGCATGCAGCAGTAACTCTGAAATAGAAATGTAAGCAGTTATACATTATAGGCAAAGATGAAAAAAGCTATAACTGTCTTCATTTTACAAGTTCGTTAGTCTATATTAGAGTGAAAGGCATTGTGTTTGGTGAATTTCATCTGGGAGCAAGTTCTTCATTGTGTTCTAGTGAAGTGGCCTTATCATTTTGTATTTTTATCTTTGTCGGCTAACTGTGAGAAAACATTTAACTTCATCCATATGCAACATTCCATGTATGTTGCTATTAAGTTCACTTTAACGATTAATTGAATTATACACTTTTTTAAAGAAAATTCACTTATGTTATTGCTAGTGATCTTGATCTGTGACAATGTAGTGGCAAATTTTGCAAGTGAGTACTATTTGGTGTGCAGGCAACACTCGTTGCTCAATAGCCTGTGGTTTATATTTATTCTGAGCAAGATGTTACTGAGTGGATTTTATAGCATCAGGCAGTCCCTTTTGGCCTTTTGACAGCTCCCTACAACAGCAATACACATAATCTATTGACAAAATTGCTTTGTTCACGGACCACCTCATATCGATATTATTTCCACTCTTGAATTTATTAGGAATCTAATTTTATCTGTGTGGATTATACAGGAGCGCTGATGGGAAGGAAACAGGTGATCAGGTTGGTTCATCATCCCATAAATCTCAAGACGCACAAGTCGGTTCTCTAGTCAACCTGCTGAGAAACGCCCGCCCGCTGCGAAATCCTAGCAATTCATCACAAACATCAAGGGCTGAGTCCAGCGAAGCGGCCTCAGCAAGCTCGGTCACATCCCGCAGGACATCTGACGCGCTTGAGGAGCTCCAGTCCTTCAAAGAGATAAGGGAGCGACTGCTGTCCCGGAGCAGCGCAAAACATCAAGAGCCACCAGGAAAGCCATAGGGCCATTCTTTGCTTTGTTTCTCTTAACGTGATCGCTGATAGACCCCCAACCGCAAAACGGGATGCACGATGAGCTAAGCGAACTATAGTTGCTGTTTGTTCATGTATATATGACTGCTAAAGTTGTTGCTTTTGGTTGAGAAGGTACCGGTTTCCATTTATTTCAGCGGAAGAATCACTCGTCGTTCTTAAGAGTGATGCCGCTGTTGATACCCTTTGTGTATATGGGAAGTGAAACCGATACACGTAGGTGGGAGCGAGGGAGCCTGTGACGGATGAAAGCAGGGCTCAGTGTGTGCGTGTGTGTGTAAATTATGTAACTGCTGGAATCAAATGTTCCTTAGACGTCAACCTTTGAAGAACTGCTCGCGCTTCACAATACTAGTTTTAATTGCTCTTGCTATTTGATCTGGTTAGTTGTGGATTGGTGAACTGCAGACTGCAGTTGGAAAAAAAAACTCAGTTCCGAATTATACATCTTATAATTTGAAATGAAATATATGTATATCTTGTGTTTTGTATTGTTGTTGTTTTTAACTATCTGCTGTGCAATGCGCATTAGAGTCTCTCGCCGGTACGATTGTTGCTGTTGTTATCTCGAGGGACCGACTGGGAGAGGCACTGGTCATTTCCAGCGTCTCTGAACTTCTTATCCACTCGTGTTCGTGTCCTTTGAGCCTCGACTCCGCGAGACGATAGACAAAGCTCGTGGACCTCAAACTGTAGCGCGATCCCGCACAGGCCTAATCCCAACGTATTGTTTTATAGGTGGGCTGCTCTGTGTGAGCGTGTTTTCCTATCATTTTCATTTTTAAATTGTTTTTGAAAAAATTGTTCAAATAAAAAAATTTATAGAAATATATACACCTCTTGCCAACTAAAAAAAGGAGAAATTAAGATTTCACCATTTCAAAACGAAAGATTTAATTTTACCATTTTAAATGGAAAGATATCCCTTTCAAGTGCAGAGAAGTTATTAATGTATTGCTTTTTCACACAAACTTTGTAGCTCATAACTTTTTCGTACAAAGCCATATTCATACAAGTATACAAACATGTAGATCAGTCTGAAGTCTATAACTTTTATGTAGTTTTCCTCTACCCAAGTTCATGTGAAAAATCATGTTTTTTTAATATAAGTTTTTTGCACACAACCATCCGTTATCAATTATTATTATAATTTTGCAGCCTCTGGAATCCCTCCGTTCCAAATTATAAGTCTAGATAAATAGCAAAATGGATAAACCAAAAAAGTCAAAGCGATTTATAATTTGGAACGGAGGGAGTATCAAAAAAGCAATAGAGCTTTGGGAAAAAAAAGACAACTCAAACGCCACCAAGACTATTAGATACATCCACCATAAGATCTCCATCATAGCTGTTTCAAATAAACAGCAGCCCACTTCATCATCGTCCGAATGCTCTCCTTGTGTTTGGGACCAAAAGAGAATATGAGGACTTTCTTTCATTGAGCTCTATAATTTCCATATATTTGTTTCTCCAGCGAGCTTGTATAGAAAGAAGTAGGTTTTTAAAGATGTATTGCATAGAAAAATAATATCTACTTGAATGGAGAAATTAAATCTTGTCATTTCAGTTGGTTAGAAGACTATTTCTGCATTTTTATTTCACATTTATTTTAGAAAAACATAATATATACATCAAAGGAAAATGAAAAACACTACACGCAAGATGGGCCTACGTATACTGTGGCAAGCCCAGTCCTCAAGTGCGTCGCACGCGCAGCCCAACTACCCGACCGAACGGGCGAGCGCAGTCAGACTCACGAGGTCAAGGCTTCCTTCCTACAATCCTACTCCCCTTATCATATCAGGTATATACCTAGAACTGCGAATGGGCCTGTGCTTCAATGGTAGGCTATCCACGTGGTGTGAGTGTAAAGTGTGTGGATTGTGTGCGTCCAAATTATACCCGATAAAAAAAGTATATACCTAGAATTGCCAACGGAAGGATTATATCGTTTTCTTTTGCCCCTGTTGGGCCGGAGGAATTTTCGAAGGAAACTATAAATCACAAAACAGAGAAAAGGGGTTTCTTCGGAAAAAAAGGGAGCAAGAAGCAATCAGTGTCTCGAACGGAGGAATTGGCGATTCTTTTTCACTGAAATATTGTGGCCAGATTTTAGCATATATTTATAGCGCAAGAATTTGATAGGAGTGTATAGAAATTTCTAGAAATCAATATGTTTTCATAAAAAACATAAAACTCATGATAAAAATCCAGCATTTCAAATAAGACCTTAACATAAATAAAAAGTCATTCTTGAATCATATGTTTTCCGGTGAAATTCATGTGCTCTAAAGGGCTTTTATCTTTGGTCTTGTCTTATTTTTGTAGTTTCGCCTAAACATGAGGCAAACGAGAAGAAAACCGAGAGCCAACCCAAGCAAAAGTAGCCAGCTTGGCAGGGCCCTGGCTCCGAGTAGCTTTTTTGATGAAGATGAAACTATTTTAGAAAATGTTTGGCAAAAGCAACTTCATTTCAGTTTTATAATAATTTGTATCAAATTTATGAGAAAGATCCCATATAAACCATATCTTCTGGCTCCGGCTCCTTGGTATAAAAGGGGCTCCACCATATCGAGTTGTTTTGTAGATGGCCATTTGGCAGGGCTTCTTATAAGAAGTTGGAGCCAAAGCTCTGCTAAAGACCTAGTTGTTTGCTCGTTACGTTTGTGGCGATCTCGTGTAGGTTACCACACTTGTCTGGGAGGACGTGCCTACCACGTCCACATGGATCAGCGCTAGTGCAAGTGAGATCACACCACTTTCTATGTGTATGGTTGTATGTAGGATCTTTTGCAATTTGGATCGTGGCCTTCTAATCAACACGGGCAGCAAGCTATCTTAGCCTAATTTAGCCTAAGCACCTAAAATCAAACATATCTGGGTTGCCCTAGGCAGCCATGAGCCATCTCAGAGCATCTCAAGCAAGCAGTATTACCTAAAACAAATTATATATTCGTCTGTTTAGGTAACCACCTATTGTCACACTACCCAAATTTTGCTTCTAACTTTAGCAATACTACCTAAACCATGACTCTCAAATTCATTTTAGCAGTCAATGACGTGTGGGACCCACGTGTCATCTTCCTCCTAAAAGACAGGGACTCGGCCATGGTGGCAGGCTTCGCATCGACAACAAAATTCGCCGCTGTTCTTTCATCTCTACCTGATTCCTGTAGCCACCGAGTCCGCCACAACCTTGCGCATCTCCTGAACCCACTCGCGTCAGCTATCGTCGCCGGGTTCACCGTGCACCGGTCATCCATGGCCGCCGCAGTCGTCCATGGGAGTTACTCCGAGAGCAGACCTTTTCTTCTCGCCAAGCGTCGTCGGCGAGGAGGCAAGCCGCGCCATGCTGCCAAGGGCAGGGCCGCCGCACTAGGCAGTCGCGCCGCCGGGCAGGGTGCGCCGCCTCCATGCTGTCGGGCTGCTGCGAAAAAGACCGAGCGAACGAGCAAAGGAGAAGACGAGCGCGTGGGGTAGGGAAAAAAAATCTGGTAGTCATCTGTTGGCCTAACAGAAATAGATAGTGTGAGGGAGAATTTGTTAGGTCAATAAAGATAGGTAGTGAATTTAGGTAGCTTAGTAGAGTTGCTCTCATCCTCCATTTAAAAGAGTGAACCTAATAGGAGGGAGCAGCTGTGTGGGGTGCAACCAACCGGCCCCGCAACGCCAAGCTCATCAATAATCCTCAAGATTTCAAGAGTCACGGACGAACCGCAGATGGAGTCATGTGATAGGATGCCTTTTTATGTTCAAACTAACAAAACATGCCTCTGTGATCGGTCTGATCGGGTACGCAGACAAAAGTCACAGAGGTGCATCATCATGATGAATGCGCACGTCCTCGCCTCGGCAGCAGTATGGCAATGGGCAGAAGTTGCAACCGGAGAACCGCACGGTTACTGACCAAAACTGATAATAATTCCACCGTTCGTCCACCTGAGTCGAACCGCCGGGCAGCTTTGCTTCCGCATTCGGAAGATCAGGTGGCGTGCCACACTGCCGCACCTTTTTATTAGCCAAGCCAACTACTCTCTCCGTTCCAAATTATATAAAACATCTTAATTTTTCTAGATATATTGTATTTGGACATAAGCATATATCTAAATATATAGTAAAATATATCTCATGTATCTAGAAAAATCAAAACGTCTGCTTATCACCAATTTCAAGCTTTGGATGCGTCTTCGCCTCAGCAAATGGCAACTAGCGATAGTTGCAACCCGACTGAAGTGAAGCACCAACATGACTCATGATGAGAAATGAACCCAATCCTGAAAGGGCCACCCGTTGCTTTACTGGACATCTATAAAACTACTGCATAAATTTTGGTTCATACACAAAACAGCAACGGGCGTTAGAGACGGTATCAATAAAATTTTGCTTTATCTTCGTTTAGATTGGGCAACTATCTTCTAATAGGCTTAGCGTTTAGTTTTGTACATAAGTGTTTTTTATTTTCTTATTAATTTTCTCTTTGAGAGTTTGCTGTCATTAGTAGGGCACTAAACTTGTTGATAAGGAAGGGTTAAGTGATGCCAGAATAAAAAAAATTCTATTTTTTAAATGCTCATGCGCATCTATTAGCAGACCGATTGAGCATGCAACAATATATCGTTGACATCCTCCAAAACCTCCTCACGAGGGACTAGCCGGATATCAACCGTTTATATGTTTGACTAAGTAATTAGATGTGTAGGTTCATCATACGACGATATGTCCCTTAGAACTAGAGATATCAATGGAGAATTTCTCGTGGGGGTGGCTTCACATCCCTCGTCCCGGATAGAGAAAATCGGGGAGCATTTTGCTCCCATCGTCGCCCCATGCTGGGAACCTATCTCTGTCGGCTCCCTAACCTCGTGAATCCAAGCAATCAAAGCACCTCTTCCTTATCCATCCACTTTCCATAGGCTGCAATGTGACGATGCATGTGCCTCCCTAGAGCCTTGACTTGCGCTCCTCGCCGGCACGGCCACCTGTACGTGCCTCCACACCGACACTGAAACCTCTCCTCGGCCACAACAACCAACGGCCCACCATCTCGTCGGCGCCATACTACCTCTTCGCTAGATCCAGCTAGAGCAGCGAGGTTGGCTAGATTTGCGTTGCTTGGCTGCTCCTCCACTCGATGATGTGGGGGCCAAGGGAGTCGCGACATGTGAATTGCAAGTGATTGTGCGCTAAGCTGTTGGACATGCAAGGTGGCAGTGGGAGAGGAGAGGAGGGAACATCGGACATGTGGAGTGGTGGCACAGAGGAATCGTGGGAGAGGATAGGATAGGGTTGGTGGGGTCTTGGGATGGGGATCCCTAGGGGGATGAGGATGGTGGTGCCCTTTTCCATCAGACTTGACGAGGAACAAATTACCTAATTTTCATTCTTCTGGGGATGAAAATCTCCCATACTTATTTTTTAATGGGGAAATTTCCACGCGAAGAATCACGGATTGGTCCTAGCATATATGGATGCTCCCCGTCGCCTCACTACCTTGCAAAAGCACCACATGCTATGACCTGAAATCCTCCAATCTTCCCAGGCTTGGCTCTAGATGTCTGTAAAACTGATGTCTAAATTGTGGCTCGCACTCAAATGGCTGCACGCATAGTATTTTCCCATACATATTTTTTTAAACGAGAATTAACTCTGCTTTTAAGAAAGCAACAAGGTAACAAGGTTTTGCTAGGGTTACCAACCACAATATAGTTCCAAGCAGGAAAACACTAGCTCAAAAGCTATTACAAGCCAGACAACAGCCACAGAACTAAGCCTACTATATCTCCACTACATCAGTCGTCGTCGTAGTCCTAGGCTTAAAGTTCATCAGCCACCCCAGAATTGCGTCCAAGGTTTGGGCCACTCGCTCCTTGTCTTTTTCCTTCAACTCTGCAATAATGATATCGCAACATATATCACATCGGTTGGAGCTTTAATGAATGTTTTTGCCAACTTGTTATGCACTGTCCATAGTGCCCATGCAAATCCTGTAAAGAAGAATACCACCAATCTGTTGGGCAGCGGCCCTTTGCCCTGCATCCACGTAACAGAAAGATCCTCTAATGACAAAGGATAAGAATCCAGTTGAAAGATGTTCTGAAGTAAGCCCCAGATAAGTTTTGCCAAATGACATTGGAAAAAGAGATGGTCAATAGATTCAGTACATCCACATAAGAAACAACTTAAGTTTCCTTTCCAACCTCTCTTCACCAGGTTCCTAGCCACCTGTAGTTTATTATGGAACACTTGCCAAAGGAAAATTTTAATTTTCAAAGGAATCTTGCATTTCCATATCAAACTAGCAACTCTACTTGGCATACCCCTATCAGTGAAAAATCTATACAATGACTTTGTAGAAAAATATTTCTTCAGTTCTAGAGCCCAAAAGACAATGTCATTTGCCTCACCCTCAGGCTTGCACTCTTGCAAGTCAGTAGTCAGGTTACGCCAGCTATCATATTCTTGGACAGAGAGAGCTCTCCTAAACTCCATGTACCAGTCTTCCTCATCCCAACATTCAGAAACAGAACAATAAGGATATCTCACCATCTTAAAAAGGTTCCAATGACTAGTCTTAAGAGGGACCTCCTTGGCCCAACAGTCTTCCTAAAACCTACAGAACTTTCCATTTTGTACCTTGAACACCGCACCCCACTTAAAAAGATGTTTCGAACACACCTTTGGTCTTAGAATCAAAGAAACTCCCCTCCCCCATGTATTTGGCTTTTACAAGTTTAAACCAAAGTTCATCTAACTCCTGAAAAACCTTCCAAATTCATTTGACTAACTGGTAGTCATTCATATTTCTAGTGTTTATGATCCCTAGACCCCCTTGGTCCTTAGGCCTACAAACCATCTCCCACTTGGCCATGTGGTATTTAAAACTTTTCTTCAGCCCCTTGCCAAAGAAATTTGGCTCGAATGCTATCCATCTTCCTATGCACCCCATCAGCTAACCATTAAAAACCCATATAGTACAAGGGGATGCTACTCAAGTAGGAATTGGTTAGATTATGTTTCCCACCCGAAGTTAAAAACTTTCCTTTCCAAGGGTCTAGCCTAGCGATCATCTTTTGTGGTAAGAAACCAAAGGCCCCCATGGCAAGGTGATGATCACTAATTGGGATTCCTAGATACTTCATAGGTAGATCTTCTAGGGCACAGTTTAACATATTTGCCATCTCTTCTTTTTCCCCCTGCTAGACACCAAAATTGTACACCTCACTCTTGTGATAGTTTATTTTGAGTCATGTTAGCCACTCAAAGCAATACAGGACCAGTTTAAGATTGGTTATGAAATTCCTTAGCCATCTATCATTATCACCGTGTCATCAGCATATTGGATATGTGTTATACCCCCAGGGATTAAACCCTCAAGGACCCCTTTAATGTGTCCTTTTTTACTAGCCTTATCAAGGAGCACCCCTAACGCATCAAGGTTGAAAAGAAGAGGAGAAAGAGGATCTCCTTGCCTAAGACCTCTGAAGGTTTTGAAACAGGGGCTCCTTTCCCTATTAACATTAACACAAACCTTACCACCCTTCACTGTTTTCATTACCCAAGATATCCAAGTCAAAGGGAAACCCTTTCCTTTCATGACTTGCTCTAGAAAGCTCCACCTCACTCTATCATACGCCTTTTCAAAATCTAGTTTGAGAATCAGGCCCCTACTTTTTGATTTTTTCAGTTCATGCAAGACCTCATGTAGCACCACAACACCCTCCAAGATATTTCTCCCTTTAATGAAACATGTTTGATTTTTTACTGATAATCTTTTTAGCCACTGGGATTAATCTGTTGGTCAGCACCTTAGTAAAACACTTAAAATCAACATTTAGCAGGCAAATGGGTCTAAAGTGTTTGATATTATTTGCTTCCTTTAGTTTAGGCACTAGAGTAATAACTCCATAATTCAATATTTGAATATCTAATATGTCGTTGTAAAAGTCTGTAAACATTGCCATCAAATTCCCTTTCAAATACTCCTAGAATTTGTTAAAGAATACTACACCATAGCCAATCAGGCCAGGAGCAGAATTTTCTTTCATCCCCATCACTACTTCCTTAACCTCCTCCATGGAGAAAGGTTTAATCAGATCAAGCTTACTTCCTCAGACACTTGTAGATCAACTGGCCAGAACTCAGAGTTCAAGGATAAACTACAAGGCTCATTGTGTCCAAAAAGGTCCTTATAGAAATCTACAATATGGGAAATAATAGCCCCCTGACCTCTAATCTCCTCACTACTAGATTCTAGAAAAGTAATAGTTTTCTTTCTTCTTCTACCATTCACAAATTGATGAAAAAACTGGGTATTTGCATCCCCTTGCAAAATCCAGTTATTTCCTACTTTTTGCTTCCATTGGAGTTCCTCAATTAGGTTCATTTTATCCAGAGATTCCTCTAAATTAATTCTCTCCTCCCATTCAGAGTTGCTTAAAAGTCTCTTTTCTGCAATTAGATCAATTTCTTCAATTCTATTGGAGATAATTTTCCTAGTTTCTTTTTCCTGCCCAGATACTCGCAAACTCTACCCTCTCAAGTATTGTCTTAAGGATTGAAGGAACCCATGCCAAATATCCAGGGAGTAAGAATGGTTAGTGAACCTTAGTTTAAATTCTCCTCATTTGGAATTGATTAAATCAAAGAAACCTTCATGATGAATCCATTTTTTCTTCAAAAAAGAAATACTTAGGTCTGGGAGCCCCTTGCTCCCCAGAATCAATGATCAGAGGTGAGTGATCAGAGGCAATTCTGACTTTAGACCAAGCAAAACTATGTGAGTAATTAAGGTCCCAACTAGTAGATACCAGAATCCTATCTAATTTGATCAGGGTAGGGCTTTTCTGTTTATTGCTCCATGTAAATTTGACCCCACTAATAAAAATCTCCCTAAGATGAAGGTTACTAATAAAATTGTTAAAAAGGTCCATCAGTTTAGGATCACCTTGACCCTTATTCCTATCCTTGTTACTCCTAATTAGGTTGCAATCCCCCCATCAAAATAGGAAGAGTTTCAGTCGCACAAAACTTAGTTAGCTCCAGAATAAAATCTTCTGAAAGCTCATGGTGGGCTGGACCATACACATTTATAACCCAAAATCTAAAGTTGGTCATCATGTTCCTTACCAAGCAACCCAAAAAATAGTTAGCTAGTTTCATCTGCTCTACTTCAAAACTATCCACCTTCACACCCAACATTAACCCCCTGAGTGGACCCTTGCTGGAATCCATTTCCAAGCAAAGTCCACTATACCAGACATATCTTTCAATTCTTGATTACTAAACTCTTGCTTTATAGTCTCCTGAATGCCCACAATGTCAAGGTCTTCTTCGATAACATGTTTAAGAATAAAGCCTCTCCTGTGAGCTGTCTCCAGCCCCCTAACATTCCAAAACATGCACCTCATTGGAAATACTACAAGGAGTAACACCTATAAGCTCATGAGTATCATTACTGTCCAAACCTCCCCTGGTTGGATCAGTGGCGACACTTCTCTCCTGGTTAGTAATAGCCTCCATGGCTGAATCTTCTAACTGAGAATCAGATAGAGGCCCTTGCCCCTCTTTCTGTTTTTCCAAATAAACTTTATAGTTTGCTTCAGCAATTGCTGCTCTAGCAAGTTCCTCAACTCTAAAAATGTCAACTTTCTCTTCAATATTTTCCACCTCAATGTCTAAATTTAGGATGACTTCCTTTAAGCTAGCAGTATCAGTATTATTGAGAACAGTAAAAGGATTTTGGGAGGAAACAATACCTGTGATGTTTTTGGCTTTAGCTCTGTTGATAGCTTTTGTAGCAATAGGTATGCCATCCTTGGCACCCTGCTAGTCCTTGTAGCCACCACCACCTGCTTCCTCTTCTTCTTCTTGGACTTTCTTGACTTGGGAGACTACCACCCCTGACAATCATTCTCCATGTTTGACAGCTTGCTTTGGTCAGACATATGATCCATGAAATCCCATACATACTTTTTGGTGGATCGAACAGGCACGCAACAAGTACCGCAGAAGTCGTTACAAAATTCTTCATCAGCCGTATACATGTAACTACAAAATTCGTTCTATGCGTACGTGTCGAATGCTTATACGTTCAACGGAGAGTGTTTTTACCCAAACCGTTGTTGTTAGTGACGTTTTATAGTTACATGTATACCGCTCAATGCAAGTTCATCAGCCGTATACCAGCACCTTGAATTTACGTACATTTTACTCTATGAAATCTATGATAATAGGCTGCACTACGTCAAATGGTTGAAGTATTGAACCACGCCTAATGCGTCCGATCGACGTATAATTCGTCGCGCACTTGGGCCTGATGCCGATGCCGGTCGCTTTTCCCGTGGTTTACCTTTACACCGCAAGGGACGCACTACCCGTGGTGGCCACGCGCTGATCTTTTTTGACGCGAGTGGCCGCACCACGCACATTTCCGCAGTTTAAATGAAGGGACGAAACAGCTCTCGTCTCCATCGAATATTTTTATGTCTCCCACTCGGCACTTTGGCCGCCATTTTTTAAATAAATCATTAGTACAGTTTTTCAACCATTGCCACGGTCGAATGGCCGAATGAACGAAACTGCCGTGCTGTGTGCTCGACGTGGACTTCTACCACCAGCACTATTAAAACTTAAATCAATGCTAATGCTATCCCCACGGGATCAGTGCTACCCTAATGGGCAGTAATGCATTATGACTAGACAACGCTAATTATTAGGTTTGGCCCAAAAAAAAATCTCATGGATGATTTTATTTACGTACTCTACTCCATATTTCGATGCATGTACTGGTCATGCACTGGTCATATCTCGATGCATGTACTGGTCATGCACTCATACTCCATTTTTTAAGAAGATTATGTAAATACCATATCTCATGGACGATTTTATTGGATTTTTATTTACTTATAGGTACATATCTCGATGCATGTACTGGTCATGCATTTGATATTCCATATTTACGAAGATTATGTAAATGAATTAAGGCATTCATACTCCATATTTAAAAAGATTATGTAAATGAATTAAGGGTCAAATCTCGATGCATGTACTGGTCATGCATTCGTACTCCATATTTAAAAAGATTATGTAAATGAATTAAGGCATTCATACTCCGTATTTAAAAAGATTATGTAAATGAATTAGGGGTCAGTTTAGCGACGCTCTGGCCTCTCCCAAAGGGGCCCCGGTTACTTTTCTCTTGTGAATCTACTGAAGCTGTTTTGGAAGACATTTAGCAAAACCAACTTTTATGACAGTTTTGTTATAATTTATATCAGATTTGTGAGAAGTCAGAGAAAACCATGTTTTCGCAACTTCGGCTCCTGAGTATATAAAAAAAACGGCTCCTGCTTCTCGAGACATTTTGGAATGAGCCATTTTGATGCCCACCGTTTGGCACACTTCAGGGCAAGAGCGCCGCTAGGAGCCGAAGCAGGCGCCGTGCTAATCGAGCCTTAAGTGAATTAATCAAAGAAATATAACGAGATTGCGGGGCGCGTGCCACGTTGTAGCTTTTTTTTTTTTAAAAAAAAGTGTGGGATATGTGCAAGGCAGCAGCTGAAAACAGTTTTGAGGCGTGCGTGGAATCCGCGATGCGCCTCGCGTACACGCTACATCTCAGCATGGGGCGCGTGCTCGCCACAGGCGATGCGATCGCAGCCGTCCGTCTCTGAGAACCCTAGCTGATTCCGCTATAAATACCCCTTCCCGGGGGCGTGTGGCAGCCACGCACCCATCCCCTTCCATCGACCGATCTCACCTGCACACTCCCCCTTGGCCTCCTCCAGTCCTCGATCGATCGGCTTGCTTCCTTCCTTGGAGATCCATTTCCATGGACCCTCACCTCAGCTCCCAGGTCCACGCGGCGGCGGCCGCAGCCTCGGCCTTTCCGAACGGTAAGAAGGTGGAGATGAATGACGTGCTGCCTCCGGGGGCTGTCAACCTCGACGTCGAGGCGGGTGCGCCGACGAACGCGGCCGGGGCCGATCCGCGCGACGTCGACGGGGACGCCGGCGTCGACTACATGGCCCGCGCGCAGTGGCTCCGCGCGGCCGTACTCGGCGCGAACGACGGCCTCGTCTCCGTGGCCTCCCTCATGATCGGCGTCGGCGCCGTGAACGCGACGCGCAAGGCCATGCTGGTGTCCGGCATGGCGGGGCTCGTGGCCGGCGCCTGCAGCATGGCCATCGGCGAGTTCGTCTCCGTGTACGCGCAGTACGACATCGAGGTGTCGCAGATCAAGCGCGACGGCGGCGAGGAGGAGGAGGAAGGCGCCAGGGACAGCCTGCCGAGCCCGACGCAGGCGGCGGTCGCGTCGGCGCTGGCGTTCGCGTTCGGCGCCCTCCTGCCGCTGCTGGCGGGGGTGTTCATACCGTCCTGGGCCGCCAGGGTGGCCGCGGTGTGCGCCGCGACCAGCGTCGGCCTGGCCGGGTTCGGCGTGGCGGGCGCGTACCTGGGCGGCGCCAACATGCTGAGGTCCGGCCTGAGGGTGCTCCTGGGCGGCTGGTTCGCCATGCTCGTCACGTTCGGCGTGCTCCGGCTGTTCGGGACGGTGTTCCACATACAAGTCTCGTCGGCGTGATAGCCCTCGGCCTCGGGCTGTAGTGGCAAAGGAATAATGAGCCAGGGGGGCCAGCTCTTGACATCGGAATGTGAAAACCTGCATGTCTTGAGTAGCAAACTAGTGGTCGCCTGAATAGCAAAATGAGGAGGAATAATTAAGGGGTGTGTCAGTGTGTGGGTAGTGGATGTACTGCTTGATTGTAATGTTATCTCGTGCTAATGGTATCTGACGAGAAAATCGAAAACAGTGTATTCTACTGCTGCTCGTCTACAGTCTACACGCTTGCCTATTGTTTGTGTTTAAGTTAATTCCTTAGGATCTCGAAGGCTCACAGGGTACATATGCGCAATGCCGTGGTTTGTGAAAGTCATGCTATACACGTTTTCGGTTTGATCTGCACTTTACAAAACGAACTGATCGGTGCCACGTTCGCTTGACTTATCCATTGTACTTTTTTAGTGAGGAAACAATGTTTTTCTTTCATAATAAATCAGCGAACAGTATTTTTCAGCCTAACTTCTCAACATACGGAGTACCCATGTAACTTGTGCTTTTTCTTCCGGTTCCGGTTGAGCAGCAAAAAATTGATATTTTTATTTGATCAGATAAAGTTAAAGTCGATACGCTACGGCAAGGGCAATATGAAACTTGTGCTTTTTCTTCCGGTTCCGGTTGAGCAACAGAGACTTTTAGCCGCTGCTGCTAGTCAGGCCACCTACAACGCAGACATACAGAACTAGTGGTTTCAACATCCACGTATATAATAATAGGAACTAGTGGTTTCAACATCCACGTATATAATAATAGGTTGAGGCTGTAAGGGGTTGTTAAAACTTGCAACGCAGTTGGAGCTTCAACTTTATTCCCCACCACAGCAACAGGTACGCGCAGAAGGCAGCCGTAGTCTGAAAATAACATACGTCAAACATTGGTTCAATGTTTCAAGGCCACAACGCGTGCTCCGATGAGAGCTTATACTTTGTGTCAGACCAGGCACTCCGCTCCTTTCTCAGACCAGACACTCGGCTCCTCTGCAGGATGCGAAGCCAATACAGCTGCTGATTTGGACGCTTAATGAGGACATAGACCTTGAGGCTGACAGCCACGCTGGTGTGTTGGGGACGGCCTCATAGGCAATCATACAAGCAATTCACTTTTGGAAGTGATGAGTGACATTTCTTCCAACATCCTGGCTAAAGATGGATCAGTATGATGAGTTGTCACGCACCTCTCAGCTAACATCCTGACGACGACGGTTGGATGCTGAACAATAAGTAGGCCGATCTGGGATAATAAAACAAACAAGAATGTAGTAGTAAGAGATATTTATGTGCCTGAATGACGAACTTGTAGTGGACAATCCGGGTAAAGTTGGACCTTGCAGTACCCGCATAATCTTTACTCAAAGTGCTTATTGTCATTGTCCTTTTAGCACTTGGTTTCTCCAAAATAATGAATGTTAGCTAAAAAGCCATAAAGGATGAACCTTTTTTTGTATGTTACTTGACATCTGATTTTTTTTTCCTTAGGTCATATTTGGATCCACCTAGTGCTAATAGATAGCTAGCTAAGAGTATCTCCAAAAGTCTTTCTTAAATTTACTCTTTAAATCATCATTTAGAGAGCTATTTATACAAAAATCCCTCTCTATATCTTTCCACCCTCCAACAATTTTTCTATATACTTGTGCGCACTATAGAGAGCTAATCCGGTCTCCATCTTTGGCTAACAAGAAATCTGGAATAAAGGATAGCAATATTTAGGGATCCAATTGAAAAGTTGTTAGAGTAAAAAAATTTCACCAAAATCTTTTACTCCTGACAATAAGAAAGGATATAGAGAGGGCCTTGAAGTTGCTTTAATAGCTACTAACTATTAGTAGCTAGATAATTATTAGCGAGATCTATTTGGATCCCTCTGCTAATAGGTGGTTGGATAGTTGATCGGAGGTTTATGAACTATTAGCATCCTCCATCTACTAAGGACATGTTTGGATCCATTATTGGTAATAGTTAGCAACAAAGATTAGTACTAGTGGATTCGAATAGATCTGCTAATAGACCAACTATATTAGCTAGAGGGCCACTAACTATAAGTTCCACTAGCAGGTGCTAACCATATATTAGCAAAATATTAGTAAGTGGATATCAAAACAATCTCTGCTAATAATTAGCTAGCTAATAGTAACTTCAAGAGACTCCCTATATCATTCCTAATTGCTAGGAATAGAGATTTTGATGCAAAAATACCCTCCAACACCTTCTTTATTTGGTTATCTAAATATAGCCACCTAATTCTATTATAGATTTCTCGCTAGCTAAAGATAGAAAACGACAATGACTCTCTAGAGTGCACACAATATATAGAAAAACTGTCCTCCTTGGCTACATGGAAACAGTCCTTCGCAAATGACTTTAAGCTTCATTTGCACAGAATCAATCCTGCCTTTCACCTGTGTAATGAATTGGCTCAACTCTTAATAGTTTTGGTCTTCTTTTCTCTCTAGGCCTGTCTAGAGTTTCCTCCTTTTAGTTAGCTCTTGGCTAACTCCTTTTGTAAGTTTCCTAGCTTATACTCTCTCTTTTTATTAATATATTCGGTGCTGCCCTGGGGAGAGCTGTTGCTCCACAGTTTCTGGTAAAAAAATATAGAAAAACTGTTAGAGGGTGTAAAAATATAGAAAGTAATTTTTTATGCAAATGACTCTCTAAATGATGATTTAGAGAGTGAGCTTTATAAAGACTTTTGGAGATACCTCCACTTGCTAATAGTCAGCAGATTTCTATTTGAATCCCTACCTGCTAATTTTAGCTTATAACTACTAGCACCAATAGATCCAAACAAGCCTTTAAATATCTGAATTCTTTGTAGTAAAAAGGAGTGGCATACATGCTCATGAACACGGTGCTATGCGGCCGGAAAAACCTGCTTCTAGTAAAAGCACACCCAGACTTCTAGCTTCTCAGGCTATAGTAAGATTCGTTTTGGCCTTAGCAAGAATAATACTGGCTACCGGCGTGGAGGCCACGCGCCCGGAGATTAATCTAGTGCCATGTTGCACCATGGCACGCCGAACCTGGACGCTTTACGCCAACTGCTCCATTGGTTAAGTACTCGCCGTGATGACCTGTGAGAGTGATTGGTAGAGGTTCAGCGCCCTTAAGTTTTGGTCAGCTTTTGCTTATTGGAGCATCATCTTGGATATCTTCAACTTTTTTTTCTTCCGATCGAGCAGAATGTTCTTTCTTATTTCAAACAAAAAAACTCTAAGTAGATATGATGTAACTAAAAAAACAAGTAGTCCAATTGTTGGGACAATTTAGTACTTTATCCGTTCCAAATTATAAGACACTTTGGCTTTTCTAGATACATAACTTTTACTATGTACTTAGGTATATATTATGTCTAGATATATAGTAAAAGCAATATATTTAGAAAAACCAAACGTCTTGTAATTTGGAACGGAGGGAGTAGGTGTTATTGTGTTATTATTTTGCCTTGAGCAGACAAGAATATCTGTAACAATTGATGTTTTTTTGGAGTGACTGGTATTTTTGTTCTAATCATGATTAAACAGAGCAATCAGCGCTCCGTGATTCAGCAGCAAAACCGAACAATCAGTTTCAGAAACGCGTAGTACTAGGCCAGGCCTGGGACCGGGAAGTCCAGTGCAGTACAGTACTAGGTAGCTATCTCGTCCTCGCTGTACGAGTCATGAAAGGTAAAGCTTGCTGCTCATCAGCTCAGGCCATGTTTAATTGGCAATTTTTTTTTTGAAAAAGTATAGCACTTTTCGTTTGTTTCAATCATAGATTAACTAGGCTCAAAAGATTCATCTCGACATTTACAGATAAATTGTACAATTAATTATTTTTTTACCTACATTTAATACTCTATACATATACCGGCATATGCGATGTGATAAGAAATCCAATCTTTTTGCATTTCGGCACAAACTAAACAAGGCCTCAGTTTTGCGGCCATCCAGCTACAGTTTCCCACACGGCTCTGACACCCCCGACTGACCCGTTCGCCCTGATTCCTGAATTCCTGTGGCCAGCTAGCTAGCACACGCCGCCGCATCTTCTCACTGGCTGAAGCTGAACCGCCCGAGCCACGGCATTGCCGGTGATCGCAGCCGTCGTTTGCGGGGATCGGATTCGCACAAGTCCCGTGGTCGCCAGGCGCCACTGGTTAGGCTGTGTTCAGTTCATTCAAAATTCTAAAAATTTTATAAGATTTTCTATTACATTAAATCTTTAGACGCATGCATAGAGCATTAAATATAGATAAAAAATAACTAATTATACGGTTTGGTTGTAAATCACGAGACGAATCTTAAGAATCTAATTAGTTTATAATTGGACACTAATTATCAAATACAAACGAAAGAGTTACTGTGTTTCCAAAAATTTTATAGGGGCAAACACACCCCTAGTCTCGACTTGCACGCAAGATTCGTACTGAACCGAGAAGAAAACTGGCTTTCGGCGTGGCAGCCACGCGCCCGGCGATTAAGCTATTCCCATGTTGCAACATGGGCATGGCACGCCGAACCTAGACGCCTCGCACGCCAGCTGCTCGTCCGTCCACTGGTCAACCACTCGCCGGGACCTGCGAAAGTTTACTTCGAACGAGTATTATAAGCTCCGTTCTCGAACGCGTTAGGTGAATGCTGGAGGTTTACCGCCCTTGATTTTGGTCAGCTTGTGTGCTTAGCATCATCTCGGTTAATAAGGATGAAGCCAAACATGCCGCGCCATTGAGTACCTCATGTGTACCCAACACAGTGCCCGTACAACAGGAGAGATAATATCACTGCTCTTCCCAGTGGCGAATGACTATTTGTCAACAAATTAGCAAGTGATGATCATCGTGATTTCGTGAACATGAATGACTAATTTCTAAGGGGAAGTCATTGAAGCTCTCGTCAAAGAGAAGACCCCTCAGAACATGTGTTTCATCAGGTTACTCTAGGTTGACCTGTACGTTTAGAGCACCGCATCCTATCACTATTGGATCAAGAGATGAATATTATATTAGAGTTGAAAAAAGGGATAAGAGAAAACAGCACAAAAAATAGATTATTTTGTTATATTTGCCAGGTGATCAGAATCGTATTTGTTAGGTGATCACAATTGGCCATCACTATGGGCTAGCGTCATCAGCGCTTTTGGCATTGTTTCATACCTGAAGGCATCGCTAGGTTTTTCCAACTCTGTTGTTTCGGCAAGCCATGGCGGTGCTCCAAGCTGTCTTGTTGGTGGTGCTTGGCAACATGTCGAGTTTGTTAGTTTTGCTCTATGTTGGTGGTGCTCGGCAACATGTCAAGTTTGTTTTTTCTCTATGGTGCTACTCGACAATATATGTAAGTGGCATATACATTCCCCTCATGTTGAGATGCTCTGAGTCGCTTTAGTTGTTAGCTTTCTGTGAGTTGAGCTGCTAGTTGGGTTATTTCGATAAAATTTGCTCAGTTTAGTTCATCTGAGCAAGTAGTGGTGTAAAGTAGATGTGTGAAGATGATAGTTGTTCACTCAGTGTACTAAAGTTGTACTCCCTCTGTTTAAAAGTCTCCAGTGTTTAAGCAAATTTGATTTTTTTTCAAAAGTCTCCATCGTATTAAGTGGTCCCTCCGTCTTTTCTACATTTCGCGGGCGTGCGATGCCTCGTATCTACCGCGGCTCCGTTACTACGCCGCCCTCCCGTTGCCCTCCCGTTATCTTCTTATACGATCCATCGTCTGCTCCGTCTCTTCAACAAATCCACATCTCTCCAAGCATTGTTTTCTACTCTACCATGAATCAAAGGAGAGGTGAGGGAGAGAGCTCGCTGGAATATGCTGGAGTGTCAGTGATGCTCCCTGGTGACTTAAATAGGCGATGTCATCTTGAAAAAGGTGATGGCGGCAAAAGAAAATTGGTTTTGAATTTTGCATGCAGCAGCCAAAAACTGAAGGCATGGCAAACTCAAGGCAGACATGCAGGGAATTTTTTTTTTGCATGAAGCACGGTGGAAGGAAAGCGCGCCCGGTGAAAGGGGAGTGCGGAAAAGGAATTTTGCATGCACGATGAAATGTGAAAGGGGAGTGTGGAAAAGGTTTTGCATGCAGCGAAGCGCACGATGTGTGTGCAGTAACGGTGTTTGGAGCGGGGGTTAGCGAAAGATTTGTTGGAAACTCAACAGCCGGCGGCGCAGTTATAACAAACCCACGATTAAATGGCAATAGGTGATCCTTGAGCCCACCTTGGTCACCGCGGGCGAGGCTTAAACGCTAGAGACCTTTGAATGGAGGGAGTATATGGGTTGAGTGGTGCACTCTCCTTCAGTTGTAGAGCTTTTTGACCTATTTTCACTCAAAATGAACATAATAAGAAGAGAAATTATGAGTAATTTTGATTAGTTGTATATCCTAAATCACATCTTTTAATACTTATGTCTTGTTTGGCCTCCTTTGGATTGCAGAACAAACATAGCAAAGTCATAGATATTGTAATCCTATAGGAACAGTTACTGTTCACCCCTTTGGTTTGTATGAATAGGGCAAAAGCATGACATAGGAAACTTCCCTTTGCAATCAATTTTAGAGGAAAAGTGCAAGAAGAAATAATCCACTCAAAGGTCTTTGTTTCTCTCTGTGTTGAATCTAGGAAGATTCCTATGTGTTTCCCGGGGCTCATCCAAACAACATCTCCAATAAAAATCCTATGTTTTCAAATCTTTTGTTTTGCATATGGATCCCTATCATGAGTGGCGGATCTAGGATTTGCTCGTGACTAGGGACTCTACCTAACAACGAAAATTATCCATTCTATCTCTACCCACTGGTGAAAACTACCCATTAGCATCACAAGTAGAATTGACTAAAATGAAGGTAAACTTTCTGATAGATATGATGGTTGAACTGAAATCGTTAAGAACATTGCACAATTTTCAATCCAATCCAATTGAATAAAAAATGATTAGAGACAAAAAATCATATGTGATCTTACTCATACTAGGACTGCATGAGCAAGATCGAGGGGGGTGAGCCCATAAGGACATGGATTGAAAAGTGGTTGCCTAGCTGGCCGTTCGTAGTTCAGCAACCAACAACAGGAAAAATCAGAGGTCGACAACCTGCCGCCGAGCGACCGGCGTGTCACAGTGCCCCCCTCCGCACACGGGTCATGCCCAGCGTGGCTGCACAGCGACCTTGTGCCAATGCGGTGGTGGCGATGCTGCGTGGCCTAGTTCTTTGGGCGGTTAGGATTTAGGACCTTCATGTTAGGCTAGGGGAGCTCCACTGCCTGATTCTTCAGCTTCACTCCTTGATTATCTGATTGGAGTTATTTCATTTGATTCCAATGAGAGAGCAGGGTGGGGAGCTTAAGAATTGATCCTCTGCTGATCCCACCAGAATATAATAGGGAGTAAGGTGAAGTAGTTTTTTAACTCCCAGCTCCTAGTGTATGGAGAAGTGATTCTCTCTTGCTCCCATCTACATTGGTATTTTGAGCATTTGGCTAGTTGGGAGTGATTTTCTACGGAGAAGCTAAAGCTGGAGCTCTTCCAAATGGCCCCTTACTGTTGTGGCGCTTCAATCGATCAATAGAAATAGAAGGTCAGTTCTTACTTTCTGGAAGCATGGCCTAGTGATGAGAGTCAAACATAGGGGTATGTCAAGTTCTTGGAAGATAGACTCCCGACCGAGAGACCCCTCGACCGATCCCGTTAGGATCGCTCGGGGGTTATACCCATTGGGTACGCTCGCGCGTACCCTCTGCCCAAGGAATAGGCCAAGCCCGAGCACGCTCTTAGCCTCTTCTCAGGGCTCGGGGGCTCGGCTAAGACCCCAGGCTCCCGACCGACGGCAACCCGAGCCTGATCCCTGAGCTTGCTGTAACACCTCGGGTGTTATGGTTGCTAATTAACCTGCCATGTCATCATATTGCATCGCAAAGCATCCATGATTAGGTCAACCCTATTATGCATTAACTAAAATGAGTTTACCTTTCTAGCTTGGATGTGCTTCTCAGTGGTGTGATTCGAACCGAAAACCCAAATTTTGAATGCCACCACAAATACTTAGTCCATGCCCTGCGTAATTTGAGGTGTGTGACTGTGTTACACACTAGTGTCAAGTGTAGGGTATGAACTCAAGTACAACACATAAAATGAAGCTCCAAGTTTGAGTTTGAATTGGAATCCAAAAACTTGTCACGAGTTTTCCAATTCGAATTTGAATTCAAATTTGGGGAAATATTAAAAGATTTTCAAAAGTTAAATTGGTCAACCAAGAGTGGCATTTGGTCAACTATGTGATAATTGACTCAATGATGCACTTGGGTGATGGTTTGATCATTAAATAATCACCAATTAAGGTAGCAACAAATTTCAATTGGAAATTCCTCCAAAAACCCTAAAATTCAAAACCCTGGTTTTACCCCTATTGAACTAATTCAAAATCTAAGCAAAATTTGGGAAAAAGTTTAAAACCAAGTTTGTAGAAATTTTCAAGTGCTACAACTTTGGTGTTTTGAGTTTTCAAAGTTTTAGTGTAAAATGTGGAGCAATTTTGAAAATAAGCAAATTTTAAATTTGACCCATTTTTATCCCCAAACTCAAATTTTAAAATGGAGGTAGAATTTGAAATTGGTTTGAATAGCAAAGTTGTAGGTCTTGGCTAGATGTACAACTTTGGTGTTTGGAGTTTTTAAAGTTTCAATACAAAATCCAAAGTAATTTCTAAATTACCAAATTTTCAAAAAGTGTCCCCTTTTGATTTTAAATTCAAATTTCAAAATCTAGCTCGAATTTGAAAAAGTGTTCAATACAAAACTTGTAGAGCTTGAAATTCTGAAGATTTTATATCTTGGGAATTTTTCAAGTTGCTACATGAATTTGGGAGTAATTTGATAAAATAGTTTGAAATTGCAATTTGGGGGGGGGGAGCTACAGTGCTCGGGCGAATCACGCACGGGCAGCGCACGGCATGGGCGCCGGCGAGCCGCCAGGCTGCTTCCAGGCCATTCTCGCGAGCGCTTGGTCGCCACCTCGATCGCGCACGCCTTTGAGCACACCAGACGAGTCGGAGACCCCTATATAAGGCCAAGCAAGTCGTCGTTTTTCTTCCTCTTCTTTCTCTGTTTCGCCGCCGCCGCTTAGCTCCGCCGCTCGCCACTGCCGCCGTTGAGCCACCACCAGCCACGCAAATCGCATCAACATGTTCGTCTCGTCCTTGCGCATCTAGTGATCCACCTGAACTAGCCTTTTTCCCACCCAGATCACCGCGCCACCCGTTCCCGTTCTCAACTCCGGTGACCGAGCCGCCTCACGTGGCCAGCACTCTCCACTGCCTCCCAGCGCCTCCTTGTGGCTTCGCTGCAACCGCTGTGAGCTCCTGTTGCTCCTCGTGCTTTCGTTTTAGATGCTACCGGCGTGGATCGCCGGGACGCCGGTCACCGTGACCACCGTTCCGCCATGGCCGTCGGGAAGGTCTTCCTGGAGCTGTAGCGTGGCTGTTAGGTGTTGAAATCGATTCGTGGTGAGGTGTAGTTGGTGTTGAGCAGCTTGGTTGGGCGACCGACGCCGTAATTGCCGGTCGGCGGCCGTGCGGGCATGGCCGGGTCGCGGGAGAGAGCGAGAGAGACGGAGGAAGGAAATGACAGGTGGGGCCGGGATGTCAGCGAGAGAGAGAGAGCAGGCGAGCGCGCGGGCGGATGGGCCGCGATGCTGGGCCGCGCGAGCACGCGACGCGGGCGAGTGCGAGCCTGCGGCTGGGCTGAGCCGGAGGAAGGAAGGGAAGTCGGCCCAAAATGAAAGTTTTTGTTTTTCTTTTTCAAAAATATGAATAGTATTAGTATTTGTTTATTTCATTAGAAATTCTGTGGAGCTCCAAAAATAATGAAAAATTTTGTGTAAGCTTTTCAAGGTATAAACTAATTAGGAAAAATATTAAATGCTAATTTTGATTACTTTTTGCAAGTTATTTAATTAGTTCAATTAAATATTAAATGCAACTTCCATGAATTTTAGTAATTAAAATATTAATCCAAAAATCATGAAAATTATTGTAACACTGTTTTAGGCCATGATTAATCCATAGAAAAAAGTTTAAGCTCATTTAGATAAAGTTTGATCTAATATTAATTATGCCCTAATTAATTAAATGTTTAAATAAATGTTAAATTGATAACATTAAGTGTTGTGTGCCCTTTTGATTGAGTGATGACCTTGGGTCACTAATTCTTGGTGATCTTTGGTGCCTTAATTACTTGATTGAGCTCGTTAGTAACATGTTTAGTAAGAAACGTTAGTGTCGTTTAAGTTACCTCCATTAGTCAGTAGGTTTTACTGTTTTGCGATTGTACCGTAAAGGAAAGTTGTACTCAAGTCGTAAACTGTGGCATATCATCATCAAGCATCATGTTTATCACCGCAACATATTGAAACATGTTATATGCTCGTGTAGTTCCTGCTTTCGAAGAAGTCGACGTTGACGAGCAAGTCTCCGGAGAAGAGTTGTCGTCGGTGGGTTCCGAACCGGAAGTCGGAGTCTTTGAGCCCGAGTTAGCCGTCACGTCAGAGCAAGACAAGCCCTGGTGCATTTAAACCCTACCTTAAGTTTTACAAATATTTATTATTTATACTATGGTTTACTGCATTAAGTACTTAGGAGTTGAGTGATAACCCAATTGCTGCATTGTCATCCTTGATTATTGCGATATCAACCTTGATACCTGTTTTACTGAAAATGCGTAGTATGCTTTGCTATGCTTATGAGTTAAGCTTTTTAAATGAATGTTTACATGGCCATGATGGCATACTTAATGAATATTGAAATATGAGATTGAACTTGTAAGATCGGACGGGTGGTTTGGCCACTGCTAACTTGCATTGGGAAAGGAGTCTCAATGTAGTGTTTTCGCCTTATCAGTTAAGGACCGTACGTTGTTGGCCCTCGCGTCATGGAGTTTTTATTAGTACTGGCCATGTACCCATGTCGGGTAAGCCTTACTTCGACTATTCCATTACGAGAACGTCTAACCTCGCACTGGGAGTGGAGAGATGGCGAGAGTAGCGTGTACCCTCGGGGCTAGAATTGGGCCGGGTTCGAGGAGTACTGTGCTCTCGGGTGGCGATGGACACGTTCTGGTTTTGGGTTACTCGGGTAAGAGTTGATATAAGCAAAGATTCGGTTCTATATATGTCGTGTGGTTAGGAATCCCCAGCTGGGTAAATGAAGCGGTTCGAATCATCGTTGCTCCACGAGAAAGGAGTCTTGGCCTTGCACCAACATCGTAGTTAAGAACTGGAATTAAAAGAAAGAATGAGAAAGATCTTGATGAGAATTACTTTGATCTAGATTAGGATCACTTAGAATTGGTTAATGAACCATCAATGGTAAAAGTAAAATATTGAAGGTAAGGACTTACTTTAGTAAGCTTTTCTGCAAAAGAAATTTTGATTCTTGAATACCCGTACCTTGATTCCCTAAAGCTACCATGCCCTTGGAGTCTTTTTCTTAGTCGGGTAAGTCTTGTTGAGTACTCTCGTACTCAGAGTTTGTTAAATCCCTTGTTGCAGGTGCGGTTCATGAACAAGTCTGCTTTGAGCCTTGTTGCATGACCGTTGTGGCTAAAGAAAGTGACGACGAGTAGACTGTGTGGCCTCTGGGTAAGGCACCTCGTTTGTGTGTTTGTAATAAAGTTACTACTGATACTTCCCTACTACCAGTTTGTAATAATGCTACTTAAGGTTTGAAGTTTGGAAACTGTGGTTTGTAAACTTAAGTTATTGTAAGACTTTCGCTACTTTACTCTGATGGTATTTTGAATAAACTGTTATAATATTGCAATACTCCTGTGATTGGATCCTGTTCGAAGGAAAGCAGGCCTTTTAAGTTATGAGGAACATAAGTACGGTTGTCAGAAGTCATTATGACGATGACAGGTACAGGTGGGCCATCATAATTAGGAGGTTATGTGACACTTGCCCTCAGCCCGAGCGAGTGCCCGGATAGGAATCCAATGCCCCAAGCATCATGACTCAGCCCGTTGAGCACCCAAGGCTTAGGGCTCCTCAGCATCGCCCTGACTGACGGGTGCGCAGCGCTGTCACCCACTCCTTCGACAAAGTCACGCAAGTGGCGTGACACAAGAAGACAACTCCCAGTGCTAGCTCTAGGGGCGTGGAGCTCCTAGGCCCACTTGTCAGCGCCTCGAGCCAGGCTCCTTTGCCTCCAAGGAAGCCTCGAGAAGGCTCACCTGGTGGAGCTCGGTCCAAACTGGCAACCCCTGACGGACAGAGCATCAGGGCCAGAAGAGCCAAGCGGCGCCCGAAGCTCCCCCAACTCGACGACAACACCAGAGTCCATCCACGCCGTAGCAGCACTCTCCTGTACTCCGGCACATGTAAGCCATAGACTCAAAACCCCTGAACCGCCTTGTACCCGACCTTCCTCAGTCTATAAGGGGGAGGTCGGATCCTATAGAGATGGGGAGGACGAGACAAGAAAGGTTAGAGGCAACACAGAATAGGGGAACTCATTCAGCAGAGAAGAAGGACCGAGCATTCCTCCCCACGGCAATCCCGTAAGAGAGAGGAGCGCTCTTCTGCCTCGTCGGGGAAACCAACCTCACCACCAACGAGACTAGGATAGCACCGAGTGACCCTTGCTACATCTTTCTCTCTTTTGTTGTAAACCCCCTCTCTATTTGGGTGCTCTCGAATACGAAGAACAACCACTACTAGACGTAGGGCTCCGATAGCCTGAACTAGGATACATCGTCGTGTCTTTTCTTGTACTCTTGAATCCACCCGAGCCACTGGAGACCCACACTCACTGACACCCGACGAACAACGATGCTTGCCACGGAAACCGACGAGGCTAAACAGCGAACGATCACCGGATGTCACCCAAGCGATCAATATTCCGACATGCAAATATTTCTATTTTTAGTAAAAAAATACTCCCACCACTTTCCTTTTTAATTTCAGACGCACGCGGTCAGCTGGAACCCACAGCGCGTCCTCACCCTGCACGCTGACATCAGCGCTGACACAAACTACGAAAAAGCAAAATATTTATTTAAAAATGCTATAACTTTTAAATAGTGTATTAATTTTTAATTCTGTTTGCACAGATATGTTCTACGCGACGAGATGAACAAAACTATACCCTATTTGTTTATGTTTTGAAGAAATTTTTTTCTAGTAAAAATTTATATGTACTAACTTATACATATAACTTAACTTATGACATTTAACTTATAACATATAACTTATGCGAAATCTTGGAAACTCGAGAGTTATGGAGCACAACTTATTTGAAAAAGTTATTAAACACAAAGAAACGAATTAACTTATAACGTATATCAAAAACTTGCAAACACAAAAGTTATTAACACACAAAGGAACGGATTAACTTATAACTTATACCTTAGAAGCACAAAAGTTATGAAGACAATATATATACAAAAGTTATGAAACACAACTTATGCATATGAATTATTCAATACAACTTGTATGCATAAGTTGTAAGTTATAAGTTAATCTTTATAACTTGCCAACGCTGTCAAAATGAAATTAAAGAATAAAACATATAAAAATGAAAAGAATACTAAAACATGTAAAACAAACATAAATATAAAAATAAAAACAATAAAAAAAGAAAATAAAAAGGTAAAGGAAAAAGTAGAAAATAGAAAAAGAGAGTGCAAACCGTGTTCACGTATGGTAGTGACTAGCTAGAAACGCTCAGAATAATTAATTAATTAATTAATATACAATATCCAGCAAGCCAAACGCAAATGGACGGTTCACCGCACAAGAAAGCAGCGAGCACCCGCGTGAATGGATTTGGGTGCTGCCGCGTCTGCTGGCTCACACTCTCGTCACGTGCAAGTGCAATAGACAGAAAAAAGAAAGGAGACGGCGGACGGGAAAGGAAAGCAAAGCCTGCTTGATCGTTCGCTCACGAAGAATACGGTGAACGACCGTAGAAGTGGAATTGGGGCAAGAAACCCACCGCACCTAGTCATCATATTCTTATTGGGCCATCATTTATGGGCTATAAAATTATATGGGGTATAAGGTGCTACTGGACCTGGCCCACCCTTATCATAATCCTATGTTTATACTTTTGCGATCCTGTGTTCCAAGGGATAGGTTTTAGTCCACATAGGAGTATGGGGTTGGTACATTAGTTAAAAAGAATCAGCATTGCGAATTGATGATCATAGATTAGTTGATTAGGTTCTTTGTGGTAGAACTTGTTCATCCGGGTTCAAGTCCTCGATTTAACACGGGTGCTCACATTTTCCTAAATTTATTCCAGGATTTAACGGCGCTATGCTTTCAGTGGTAGGCAACGTCCCCGTCGATAGCGAGGCGCCAGTGGTGATTTCGTGAATCTCGAGATCTGCCGGCTCAGTCCTTCGGAGGTGCTCACAGGGATAGGGTCTGCGTACGTGTGTTCATTGAGGTGAGTGTGCGCGCGTGTTGTGGGCGTCTGCGTTGTGTGGCTGAAGGAGTAAATACTGGACTCTTTGTTCAGTGAGATACAATACCCTTATTGTCCATACATAGTGATCAGTAACTCTACTTCGTTTGTGGTCCAATTTTACCTTGTTGTCTCTGAGAGTCTGCTTAATTCAGTTAGTACAATACGGCCGGTCACAACAGCACCAATTAACTAAGAAGGACTTCAGTTCAGGCTATCTGATTCCCTTAGCCGGTCTTCCTTGCTCAAACCTACATCGTCTGCTTTTTTTAGATCGCGTCATCGTACTCGCCACATGCCTCGCGAGTAATTTAGCACCTAAGATTCCTGCTACGCATCAGACTATTCAAGCCTTCCCGTGTTAGCCACGCGCCTCGGATTAATTTAGTACTAAGGGTTCCATCACATGAGCTGGATACATCTAACTTGGTCACTCCTCTTTTAACCCAGTGGCACTAATTAGTCCATCCTTGACCGGGAAAAGTTTCTCTCCTCATTGGCAAATGCTGGACAGCCCAGATGGATTAGGTAGGAGGTTTCACCAAGTGTTTGTGATTATAAATAGCTGAGCCCCTAGATGTGTCCTCCACCACATGCCCATTTCATAACACGCAAACCTTTCAGAACAAAGAGAGAAGAGAGCTGGCGTCAGAGTCGCATACCTTGGTATCAGAGAATACAAGGTAAGCACTTAGAGTAGCATAAGAAGCACACATATTTTGAGGTGTTCAAGTTTTGGTTTCCTTGTAGACTTATTTTCATATCACAAGTTGCTGTGTCAAAAACCAGCATATATAAACGGCATATTTGTATTTGAGCTGTCTGTAGTTTTGTTTTCTTCTTTGATCTTGTAGCATATTTTATTTTCATACCACAATCATTGAAACTATATATACAGTGATTTGGGACAAGCAATGGTTCAGTAAATCTGATCTTCTGCCAAATTCTGAGCCTTGCTGTCAAAAATGTCGATTATCCGGGGCTTTGTTTCCATCTGATTCAATGGCAATTATCATCTCGTGGTCAAATTTGAGAGATTGAAGGATGTAGTTTCCATTATCAGATAGTGTCAGTAGTATTTATACTGCCAACATAAGACCAGAAAGTGCACTAATCATCTCAACAAGCTTTCAGATTATATGAAGCAATGAACTCATGAGTCATGACCCTGTAGACATGAAATTTGCAGCCCCCCAGTATTAGGCACAAGGGATGCATCGTTCCTCATTCGTACATTAGTTCCTTTCCTTTATACTACATGGTTGTAAACATGCACTGTCGAAAGTCCTGATGCCTTGCAGAAGAAAACAGCAGTTCTTAACTTCTTATTAACATTTGATATTACCAAATGCAGATATCAAAACAAGGACAATAATCGAATCTTAATAAGGTCGTCTTCCGCAGCGGCACACCATGCAGCGGTGGACTCGCAACGGGATGCTGGACTTCTCGCAGCCGTCGGCGTCATCCCCGTACGGCTTCTACGACGTCGGGCAGGGAGCGTCGAGCAGCCGCGGCGGCAGATCACACGGCTGCCGGAGCCAGGACAAGGAGCAGCGCAATCTGGAGAAGAACCTGACCAAGGTGCGCAAGGAGTGGATGAAGGTGAAGGAGGAGATGGGGTACGCGAGGCTGCTGAGCGAGCACCTCAGCGAGACGGTGACGGAGGCCGACCGGAAGGTGGCCGCCATGCTGCAGGAGCTCGACCGCACGGACAAGTATATGCAGGACATACTGTCCTCGTCCCAGCAGAAGTGAATTAGCCATGGTGATAGATGCAAATTTTTTTTTGCCTGATATTTGTGTGTTTAGCTAGCTAGCTACTAGAGCTTCCTCTTTGGGGCATTTTGCCATTTGGTATTGTAGTAAATGTCCAGGCCGGTATGGCCGGCGTATGTGTACATCGTATGTAGTAGCATTTCTGTTATACGTACTATCTAAGTTATTCTTCAGTTCGCTAATGTAAATATTATTTCGAGTTCATTTGAGTGCTTGATTATTATGAGTGTTTCACCTTCAGTATTCTGTGCTGAGGGCGGTGCCTATCTACTCTATGATGGCGGACAGTTTGCCGCCGTGGGCGAGGAAACAAATTGATGCAATATGTAGGAAGTTCCTTTGGGTTGGCAAAGACGAGTCAGTGCGCGGCATGTGCATGGTGGCTTGGAGCACAGCTTGCCGGCCTACGGACCTTGGCGGCCTCGGCATCAGCGACCTCAAGCTGGCCGGCTATGCACTGCAAACCCGATGGCTTTGGCGGACAGTGCACGCGCCTGGAGTGAACTGCCAATCAAGACTGACCCCCAGTCCAGGCTTTCTTCAGAGCATCTACCTACATTGTGATAGGTGACGGCAGATCGGCGCTATTATGGGAGGATCGTTGGCTGCAAGGTGATGCACCAGCGGACTTGGCAACTAATTTGGTTACTCACGTAACACCTAGAACCAGAGGCCGCCTCACTGTCCGCCAAGGACTACAGGGCCGTGGATGGACCAGAACTGTTTCAGGGGCTTTGAACACTGATGCCATGGCAGAGTACCTAGACCTCTAGGAGGCCACCGAGCATGTTGCGCTCACTGACCAGCTGGATAGGACGGTGTGGCGGTGGACGCCTGATGGGAGCTATACATCCAAGTCAGCCTACAAGCTGCACGCCGGCGCAATCACCTTCCACGGCCACTCGCTGATCTGGAAGACCTGGGCACCGTTGAGGGTGAAAATCTTTCTCTGGCTCACGTTCCGAAGGCGCCACTGGACGAATGATCGGCGAGCTAGGCATAAACTAGAAGCAAGGAGCGAGTGCTACATCTGCGATCAAACCCAGGAGACAATCGACCACCTGCTATGTTGTTGTCCTTATGCACGCGAGGTTTGGTTCCACATTTGCAGTGCGCTGGGAAGGCTGTTGCCGGCCGCGGAGCAGTCTGTACTTCGATGGTGGAAGAGGCTCCGAGCAGCATGGCATGGTAAAGCAAAAAAGGGCTTTGACTCGCTGTTGGCCCTTGTTTCCTGACAAATTTGGAAGGAGCGGAACGCACGCTGCTTCAGAGATGCCTCGTCTACTGTGCCAGAACTCTTGCTGATCATAAGAGCCGAGGCCGAACAGTGGGCGCGGACGGGGGCAAAGAACCTTGAATGCTTAATGTCGGGAAAGTGACTGCACAGAACTCTTCTTTGCTCCCCTCCTAGTATTTTCATTATGTAATCTTTCGTTTGCGGCCGTTGGCCAAACCTTGTTTTTAAACTCTTTTTCTCCTTAATGCAATGATACGCAACCCTCTTGTTGTGTACTCGAGAAAAAAAAAACCTTCAGTATTCGAATAGCCTTGCTAAATTTAAGGCGCAAAACCAGTGACTCATCTTAGTTACTCATCCCTTTACCCTTCAAGTGCTGCAAGATGTATGCGCAGCTACTGCATTTGACATATACTAATCCTGATGTTGTAGGATGATGAACAGCCATGGCAGCATATATCATCGTAATAGGGCCAGTCTTTCCTTCCAGCATCGAGCGCGTGCTGAGATGTACCTTGGTCCTTGGGTGCGACGATGCAGTCGTCATCGACTATGCAATCGACGACGACGACTGCATCGTCGATGTACGGTGTGCCCTATCTGTACTACATGGGACGTACTCGTCGTACAAGCAATATTGCAGTGAAGGACTAGCAGCATATTGACTCGACCGCCAAAACTGCAGCCACAGGCAAGAGAGGAAGTCTCCCTTTTATTTTAGCAAAACTGAATGGACCCGGACAGGCCCTATTTTATTAGCAAAAGCACACTTGGCGTACGCTAGGAGCTAGCGTTTAGTCATCTGTGGCAGCAGCATGCAGGAGACAACGAAATCTTGCGTCGCTTTAGTTTACAACTAATTACCCACTTGGGGAGGCGCCTGCTTTATGAAATCTCAGCAACAGCGGTTTAGGGTTCCTAATCCTGTGGGCGGTTTGAAGATTATGTCAGGCCTGACGTAAAACGCTCTCGCATCACAATCCACATCACACAGACACAGGTCAGGTGCCATTGCCAGTGGGCGTGCCAACTGCCAACTGCCAACCAAAGCCAGGGGCGCGGCAGCTCCTAGTATAAACCCAAGTTGGGCACCTCAGCAGATAGAGACGGTCTGTAAATTTACTTGGGCTCAACTTGATAGGGACGAGTCCATCTTGCTAGTATGTCTCAGACTGTCAGTCTCAGTGTATGGCCCCTCTTTGAGCGAATGTACGGCCCAGCATGGAGCATGCAGTTGCGATGATTATGTTCCGGGCCCAAAATCTCTCGTGGGCTTGTCAGCTTAGGGCTCCTTTAGCAAGCCTCCAGCTCCGACTTATTGCTGCTCCTTGCAAAGAGTTCAAAGAAGGCGGAGCCGTTTTGTTCTCCTCGTGAACTTGATACAAAATTATTACAAAATTACTATTGGAGCTATTTTTATAATATTTTTTTAAAACGGCTTCAAAAGAACTGCTCCACAAGAAGAGACAGAACCGGAGCCCGGAGGCCCAAACAAGGCTTAATAAATCCTTTAGGAAAGACTGCACAAAGAAACCGAGGGAGCAAACTTGTCCAAATGGCACAAACTAATACTAAAATCATCATTATAACTTATAAGAGCACCTCTTTTTTTGAAAAAAGAAGAAATAACTTTTATTCTAGTCTCTGCATAAGTTGTGCACTCAACCAAACAGAATTAAAACCTCTTTGGTCCCTTAAAAAAGATCATAAACATTAGTAATCCAAACAAGACCAAACTCACTGACAGAGCACGTACGGCCACCCTGGGCAGCCGGCCGGGGCTTGTCGGTGAACTTGAAAACAAAATTTTCTTTATCTTAAAAAAACACTATAATTTATTACGGAGTAGGTAACTTTTTACATAACGAAGATCGCTCGGGCTCAAAAAACCTTATGGCTCCACCACGGACCAAATTTATTAGCACTAGCCTACCACCTTGTGAAAGGGACATCGCTTCCAATGTTTCAATCTTATTTCAAATATTTCTTCAATCATTTTTCAATCCTTGTTATTTAATTTACTAATTAACGTGCATAGGGAACACCCATGTATCGAAATGGGTATGAGCTGAATTTACATCCAAATAGCAGAGAACATTGACTTGTGCTTGCCCAAAGCAGTATCTTCAATTCTGTGCATGTCCTTTTACTATTACCGTGGTCCATATATTGTAGACTAATCATCCTCTTTCGCTTAAAGCGAAAATGATTATTAACGTATCCACCACTAGGGACCTGCATAGTCGTGAACACGTCACCAACGACAGCGGCATCCGGCTACTGGCTCGTGTGTGACAGAAACATGGCTTTTGTCCTATGTTCCGCCATGCAACTTCAGGCAGACGTGCCGAGTGCGTGGCCCCGTACCAGGCCATCAAAAAATTCATGCACGGGAGAGAACTGAACTCGCAAATCACAAGTCAGAGACAGCGCGTGCGAGCACAAGAACAAAACAAGATGAAAGCAGAGTATCTGGTTGCTGGCACTAAGAATTGGCAGCCGTTCTGCCAAGAAAAATGCGTGCAAAACTTGGCAAAATTAGCGGATTTGCTGCGGACGCGAGTGGGGCAGAGCGCAGGCCTTCATTCAAGTTGGCGGCGTAGGATGCTTTTGTGTGGTGACCGCCGAGCTGAGCACGCGAACGTCCAAAATTTGGATGACTAGACCGTAGGCGGCCATGCACGGCCACTCGTGGTCGGAACTCAGAGGTTTGGAGACGTGGCCGTTTCGCCGGCACCATTTTCATCCTACCTACTCGGGTCACGTTGGCTTGGCTGAAAAGCCATAATTGAAAGCACTGTTCACTGATTTTGTGTAAGAGAAAAATACTGTTTATTAGTTGAAAAAGTACGGTTTATAAGACAAGCGAACAGAGCTAGAGGATTCGAGTTCTCAGTTGCGAAGCTGCGATGATTCGATTTTGTATGTGTATGGCTATTTTTTCAGCCACCAAATTACACTGTTTCACCGTGCTGCGGTAGAACTGGCCGGGCACCAGCCTCATAAACCAAAATCCGTATAACTCTCATAATTTGCCTATGGTAGATGGTGAAATACACAGGCTTCAATTTTCTTGTTAGTTGTTACCCATGCAAATGCAAAAATACTGAAAGAGAAAAAAAATGCTCTGATTAGACAAGCGAAAAACTGAAAAAAAAGCGCCAATCCATAACGTGAGACGGGGAGGCGTCCTCCTCGCAGCCGCGCGGCTCACATTATCCTCAAGCATCACTGGCCGCCGCTCGCGCACATAAAACCCACAGCTCCCCGCTCGCGACAGCGTCGCGGCGCAGGCGAGCAGGCGAGGGGAGAGACGAGAGAGCTCGCGGCAAAGGCAGGCCACCAAGAGCGAAAAAGAGCCACAGAGGCAGTTCTCCATGGCCGCCGAGGCGCCCGTGCGAGCCCCCGCCGCCGGGGCGCGGTCCGCGCGCCGGCCGGCCGCCTCCGCCGTCGTCTCCGCCTCGTCCGCCTCGCGCCTCCTCGTCGGCCACCGCCCCTTCCTCGCGCCGCGCTTCGCCGCCGGGCGCGCCGCGGTGGCAGGCCCCGCGGCCGGACTCCGCCCGCGCCCGCGCAGGCCGCGCCTCTCGGTCGTCGCCATGGCCGGCAGCGGTGAGCCAGCGCTGTAACCCTTTTGTGAACTTTCCATTCTCTTATTGGGCGCAGGCGTTTCTGTAGTGCGCCGGCGCGTGAGTGGTCTAAGTGTTTGTCGAAATGGCCAAGAGCGTACCTCGGTAGAGCTAGCTGCGGTGGGTTGCAGTATACAGGAGTGAAATTGTGGTTGATCGTTAGTGACTGTGCTGCATCGTGCTTACCCAAAGGGACCGGTTTGCTGTTGACGTGCTTGTCTCTGCAGTACCTATAATGCTTTTTAATCGTCTGTGCTTTACCAGACAAATATTTTAAGTTGTTTCTTAAAAAATAATGGTGGAATTATGGTGCTCAGAATCGAAGTTAAAGCAATGATGAACTTCATAGCTTTCTGATGGACTTTGTTTCTGTAGACGTTATTCTAATTAAATTTGATTGTCACAAAATTCAAGTAGAACTAACTGAAAGCACAGGGCTTAGAACTACTCCATATCTATCTAAAGAGCCATCCCGTGAATATTTTCTTTGTGCGAAAAAAAAATTATAAGAGAACCACCATATATGGAATTTAGAGTGATTTAGCCTCTCCACTAGTGGAGAGCAAGAAGGGTGGTTTTAAAAAGCAGAAAATATGGAGAATGGTGTCGAGAGTCTATTAGAGATGCTCTTAAAGAGGCCCAATACTGAAACTTCTGCAAATTTTGTTAAAAAACGGAAGTTCTACAAATGAAAAAAAGGTTCCAAGGCCTTGTAAATGAGTGTGCCTCTTCATGAGTTTGCTTGATGCGAATTTGCAGCAAGTACAGAAATGTCGATGCAGAGGGTGTCAATTTGCCATGCTTTTCATGCTGCTTGGTACTAGAATTTCTTTTTATGCAACTTAAAATATTGTCATGTGTCATATCAATGCTAAACCTTTCCATGCCATATACATCCATGAGACTGACAAAATGAAGCTCTGAAAATTGCATGCCACTTGCTTTTTGAGTTACATTTCTTATTGCTAAATCCACCATTCTTGTTGGAAATAATATATCACTTTGTTGATTTAATGAGTTAGATATTAACTTGCTCTTCTTTTGTATCCAGATCGCCAAGTGCCTTTACATGATTACCGCAATATTGGTATTATGGCCCATATAGATGCAGGAAAGACAACAACTACTGAGCGCATTCTGTATTACACTGGAAGGAACTACAAGATTGGCGAGGTTCATGAGGGAACAGCTACAATGGACTGGATGGAACAAGAACAAGAGAGAGGAATAACCATTACATCTGCAGCAACCACTGCCTTCTGGAACAAACACAGAATCAACATTATTGATACTCCTGGTCACGTCGACTTCACTCTTGAGGTTGAACGTGCTCTCAGGGTGTTGGACGGTGCTATATGTCTCTTTGACAGTGTTGCTGGGGTAGAACCCCAATCTGAAACCGTGTGGCGCCAGGCAGATAAATATGGGGTTCCAAGAATATGTTTCGTGAACAAAATGGATCGGCTTGGAGCTAACTTCTTTAGAACTAGAGACATGATAGTTGCAAACTTGGGTGCCAAACCATTGGTGATTCAGTTGCCGATTGGTTCGGAGGACAATTTCCGAGGAGTTGTTGATCTAGTCAGAATGAAAGCTATTGTATGGACAGGGGAGGAGCTGGGTGCAAAATTTGAATACAAAGACATACCTACTGATCTCCAAGAGCTGGCTCAAGATTATCGTGTTCAGATGCTGGAAACTATTATTGAGTTGGATGATGAAGTTATGGAGAATTATCTTGAAGGAACTGAACCAGACGAGGAAACTGTTAAGAAATTAATCAGAAAGGGAACAATTTCTGCCAGCTTTGTCCCAGTTTTATGTGGTTCAGCATTCAAAAACAAAGGTGTCCAACCATTGCTTGATGCTGTTGTCGATTACTTGCCATCTCCACTTGATTTACCTTCAATGAAGGGTACTGACCCAGAAGACCCTGAAATAATATTTGAAAGGCAACCTAGTGATGATGAACCATTTTCTGGGTTAGCTTTCAAGATCATGACTGATCCATTTGTGGGGTCACTAACATTTGTTCGCATATACTCCGGGAAGCTGGTAGCTGGTTCATATGTTCTCAATGCAAATAAAGATAAGAAAGAAAGAATTGGAAGACTCCTTGAGATGCACGCAAACAGTAAGGAAGATATACCAGTTGCTGTGACAGGTGACATAGTAGCGCTTGCTGGTCTGAAAGATACAATTACTGGTGAAACACTCTGTGACCCAGACAAGCCTGTAGTGCTTGAACGTATGGAATTCCCTGATCCTGTCATTAAGGTTGCTATTGAACCCAAGACCAAAGCTGATGTTGACAAAATGGCTAATGGGTTAATCAAGCTTGCTCAAGAAGACCCGTCATTCCACTTCTCGAGAGACGAGGAAACCAACCAGACTGTTATTGAAGGAATGGGAGAACTGCATCTTGATATCATTGTAGACAGACTAAAGAGGGAGTTCAAGGTTAGTATTCTGACTAGCTGCATTTATGCAGTGCATGCGTCATATGTTTCTTTAATTCTATTCTATAAAAAAAAGGGCAGACCCAGTGCCAGAGGCTCCCATATGAGTGGGGTCTGGGGAAGGGAATAACCGAAATTTATTATTTGGTCATTAGCTGTTGTTAACTCTGAGTTTTGTACCTGTCACATTGCCTTTACTTCTTTTATGCAAATGATCTGTGCAGGTTGAAGCAAACGTTGGAGCTCCACAAGTCAACTACCGTGAAAGTATTTCCAAAGTTGCAGAAATACAATATGTCCACAAAAAGCAATCTGGTGGATCTGGGCAGTTTGCAGACATTATTGTGCGTTTTGAACCTTTAGAAGCTGGAAGTGGGTATGAGTTCAAGAGTGAAATCAAGGGAGGGGCAGTGCCCAAAGAATATGTACCAGGAGTGATGAAAGGATTGGAAGAAAGCTTACCCAATGGTGTCCTCGCTGGTTACCCAGTTGTGGACTTCCGGGCTGTGCTGGTTGATGGCTCATATCATGATGTCGATTCAAGTGTCTTAGCATTCCAAATTGCAGCCAGAGGAGCCTTCCGTGAGGGAATGAGGAAAGCTGGTCCAAGGCTTCTCGAGCCTATAATGAGAGTTGAAGTGATAACTCCTGAAGAGCATCTGGGTGATGTCATTGGTGATTTGAACTCTAGGAGAGGACAGGTTAACAGCTTCGGGGATAAGCCTGGTGGACTCAAGGTATGAAATAGTACATCCTTCCCTTTTGTAGACCAGTTTATCAGAGTCTACTTTCTGCAACGTGACCTTAAACATTTTGCTTACAATGCTATTGATCACAATTCACAGGTGGTTGATGCTTTTGTGCCACTTGCTGAGATGTTCCAATACGTCAGCACCCTCCGGGGAATGACCAAGGGGCGAGCGTCCTACACGATGCAGCTCGCCAAGTTTGACGTCGTCCCACAGCACATCCAGAACCAGCTCTCCACCAAAACAGAGGAAGCTACTGCTTAATTTTCATTTCCTGTAGATAAATCCATACAGCAACAGCAGAGCAGGTTGATAGGAAGGACATCAAGGTGTATGTAGCTTTGTAGTGTATTGAACCCCGTGAGGGGGCATTATTTGCCATTGATTTTGGACCTGATAATGGCCTTGTCGAGGTTTCGCAATGAGAGGACAGTGAAAATATATGTTTTTGGTTCCTTGCCTGTTGAGAAGCTGAAAGTTGCAGATCGTTCTCCCTCTTGTTCTATTACGACATGTAAAAAATAACGTAGAGAGTACTGAGCTTGAATTTCCAATGCTATGACCTTTCTACAGAAATGGCGCCCCCTTCTCAACTCAAACGAGCAAGGAACTCTGGATCAGCTGATGGAGCAGTTGGTGAAGTAGTGGCATGATTTCGTTCCCCTGACGAGCAATGTATCGGATATTGAAGAAATCTGATTTTACCTAGACTTGTAATAGGTGCTTGTGTATTCTTGTGGTGTTATTTGGTGAGCTGGTACCCCCAGCCTTACTTTTTGATCATTTAACTGCTTTCAATATAAGCAAAGATATCCCCTTTCAAAAAAGTACTGAGCTAGCACGACGCCATTATGATCACCCGGGAATTACTGCAAGAAGCCAAGAAGGAACACGTTGGGCTTAAGGAACTCGATTGGCGCCTGTTACCTATATTTACCCAAGCATAAAAGCAATTATCAGATCATCGCCAATCTGAACTTGCACGATGGGGACCTGCCACTCCACTGGCAAGGCCCGACGTAACTCTAGAAACTGCTCGAGTGCGAGGAGACTGGACACTCTTCCTCTTCACAGGCATTCCAGAGAAAAAAAAGGGACACGAATTGGAATATGTCGGGTAGGAAAAACCATATGGATAACTAACAGGCATGACCACACAAACCGATTCAGCTTCCAAAATGCGAAACAATGATCAGGTTTCACAGCATTTCCAGCACAGGTCCCAGTTCTGAACCCGGACATTCCAGCCACTGTCTACTTCTACTTCATCTGAACTATCCCGGCGCTGACGAGCTTCTGGATCTTTTGCATCACTCCGGGGTTCTTGAGGTGCACCTGAGCAGCCCGAGGGTTCTCCTGTAAATCGGTCAAAACCTGCAGGGCAAGCTCGGCATTATCAGATCGTCATCAGGCTCACCTACCTTAAGTGCATTTAAAATCAAAAAATGCAGACGTCTATCATTACCTGCCGCATGATCGGATCAGTCAGGATGTTCTGGATTTCAGGGTCCTGCATGGCTTTGTTCTGCATAACAAAGGGTGGCCCGTTAGCCATTGTGTTCTTGGCTTCTTGCATTAGTAGTGGATGGAACGACTGGCAAGTACTCCATCCATCATTAACGAACAAAAGATTTAGACAAAATCAGTTTACCTGTCTCTCTTTCAGTTCCTCCTCGCTGAGTTCGCCTCTGCTCGCCTTGTTGATCTGTTCAACGCACCTGAAAAGAAAAAGACAGAGCAACGATTAGAATTGCTGCTTAGCACACACCAACATCACAAGACGTGTATGATCTCTTCCACCGGCAGCATTACCTCCTTACACCATCAAGCAACTCCTGATTCTTCGGGTCATGCTTTAGGCCAGCTTGATAAGTTTCCAGCGCTTTCTCATATTCTTTCATGAAAAATTGGATAGCACCTTTCCTTGTGTATCCCTTGGAGAATGTGGGATCTAGCTCAATGCACTTCTCAGCATCTTTCAGACCTTCAGGAAGGGCCCCCAGCTTGGTGTAACAGGCAGCTCTATTGCTGTATACCTGAAATCATCCATGAAGGAAAGAAATTAGAAAAATGTCCACACATCGATCACATGACGTACTTGTGGAAGGCAAAAAGGCAAACCTAAAGTTTTCAAATTGGCACTAGCAGAAGTCAGAGGATCAGTTGTAGATTTATCCAAATGTTATATTCAAGTTTCCCAATGTTGTACCAATTCATCATATTCTCAAATAGTTTTACCCAGCAGATTAAAGGATGCACAGTGATACTATGCAGGCTACAATTTATGCAGTGAAAAATGATGTCCAACAAATTACCTTTGGGTCCTTGGGGTTTCTCCTGAGAGCTTCAGTGTAATGCTTCACTGCTTCTGGATATTTCTGCTGCTTAAAGAACTCATTACCTGCACAGAAATAACAAATGGTTTAACACCAACACCACATGCAATTCTTGACAAGAAACAAACTGTAGGCAACAGAACTCACTGCATGAATAATGATCAAGTGATAAGTGATAGCAGACAGAAGTCATGTGGCATACCTTTTTCTCGCTCCTCGTCAGCAATTCTTGGGTCATAGTACTCTTGTTGCTCCAGCTCCTTCTTTGCTCGTTCTGCATCATTTAGTTTTTTCAGGGTATCTGGGTTGCGGTGCTCAGTTAACGCCTTCTGGAAAGTCTCAATGGCAGCATCATAGTCTTGCGATGATTTAGCAAGTTTGGCAAGAGCAGTTCCTTTTCTGGTGAGTGCCCTCGAGATCATCTTGAAATCAGCATGTAGTTCCCTTCCTCTCTCAACTGCCTTATCACAGTCCTTAATGCATTCATCATACTGGAATTCAAAGGAAAAATATTAGTTTCGAAGGACACCTGAATCCTACTTGGACGACACCAGATACGAAGTACACGAATGAGAAAACCGCTACCAAGATATTATTGCAGGACATGCCTAATTATATATGTGGCTGATTTTTTTGGCAGGCTGTTTTTTTGGCTTATAATCCGGCTGTGGCTGATTTGCTGTAAGAGAAAAACACTGTTCCACGGCTGATAAGCCGTGCTGATAAGCTCAGCCGAACAGGGGGGTTGATTTCTTCTAGCTACAAGCACTTCTGCAGTCCTCAGATTAGTAGTTGCCATCTAGGCATCTAGCAGAGACAATTTCTACCCTTTTTCTATTCCTAACCATAAGCCAACAATAGGAGTGAATTCATTCCCGACTCGAATCGAAGTAAAAAAATACAAGGAATCACTTCAACAATAATGTCGTTCTGGCTTGAGCCTACTCATCAAGCTCCAAGTTGTCCCTAATTTCAGGACTAGGGAACTCCAACTGGTCTGTATCAGGACTATGTATTTTGCATTTTTGCTCACTATCACTATCACCAACTCTTACCACAAAACTTCCTTTATTAACAATGCAACTCGAGTTCTCGACCAATTCAAATAGGTCTGGAATATCAATTGCCTCAATTACTCCAACGAGAGACCAATACTCAGCCAATTTCATATCTAAAAGCTGTTTGTTTGCAGTAAAAAGGTCTCCGTAGCTGATCACATAGACAAAATTCAGACATCCGACATTTTACGTTTTTTTTCTTTAACTGAAGACCACAATCTACATGCAAATAACTTGTGATTTAGAACTAGGACCTAGGAGGCCTTACCTTTCCCATCTCAAGATAAACAGCAGCCCGATTGGTGATGTAGGAGATGTCCTCATCATCGAGCTCCATGGCCTTTGTGTAGTGCTGGATCGCGGTATCAAAATCCTTCCTTTTGTAAGCGGCGTTGCCAGCTTCCTTTTCCTTCTGCGCCAACGCTTTCCTCTCCTTCTGCTCCTTCTCCTCCTCTGTCACCTCCATAGGCTCGGGCTCCGGCTCCGGCTCCCTTGCCTTCGCCTCTGGCTGCTGCTTTGGTGGCGGCGGGTTCGATTGCGCTGCGGTCGGCTCAGGCGCCCCATTGCTCTGGTTCTGGAACTTGATGCCCAGCATGAGGGTGAGCACCTGAACCATTCGTTGGTCAGAAAGGTAGCTGTTCAGGCTGCTGGGGTTCCGCTGCACCTCCCGCAGCATCTGCACGAAGTCGGGCTGGTCGAGGTAGCCACGCGTGGTGGGATCGGCTGCGACCTTGCTCCATAGCTCAGGGCCCTGGAACATCTTGCCGACGGCGTCAGCCCCGGAGCCCACCGGACGTCTCGGCGCCGACGCGGCCTGGCGCGCCTGGGCGAGGCCGGACTTGAGCGCCTCATTGGACGGCTCGAGCGCCAGCCCTTTCTCGTACGCCTCGACGGCCTTGGGCGCGTCGCCGAGGCCCAGGTACGCGGCGCCGAGGCGGGAGTAGCCCTTGGCCCAGTCCGGCTTCAGCGCCACGGTCCGCTCGGCGTCGCCTAGCGCCTCCGCGTAGCGCCCGAGCGACGCGTACGCCGCCGAGCGGTTGGAGTAAAGGACGTGGTTGTCGGGCGCGAGCGCGATGGCGTCGCTGAAGTGCTGGACAGCCTCCTCGAAGCGGCCGGCCGCGAACGCCGCGTTGCCCTTCGCCTTCGCCTCGTCCGCCATGGCGGCGGCGACTGGTGCTGATTGGCGTGCGATCGGGGAGGTGGATCGATCGAGATCGTCGGATTCGTATCGGCTGGCGGTGCGCGTTTCGGGCCTTTTGGTGAAATCGTCGAGGAGGGGCAAGTATAAAGAGAAGAGAAAACGCGCGAGTTCTAGCTCCGTCCGGTCTCCACGTCTCTGGAAGGTTCCTACAGGAGAAAACGAGAAGTCGCCAGACGTCCAGAGCCGAAGGGTCATCTCGCGTGAAAATGTCAGAAATTTCGCCCGAATCCTACAAAAATTTGACAAAAATCGATTTAATTTCACGTAAAGGCTGTGTTTAGATGTGTAAAAAGGTGTAAAAAAAGTACTGTAGCACGTTTTGATTTTATTTGGCAAATAGTGTCCAACTGTTGACTAATTAGGTTCAAAACGTTCGTCTCGCCAAGTACAACCAAGCTGTACAATTAGTTTTTGATTTCATCTACATTTAGTACTTCATGCATGTATCACAAGTTTGATGTGACGGGGAATTTTTTTTTCGTATAGTGTTTTTTTCTGGAACTAAACAGGGCCAAAAAAAAAAAAAAAGTAGAAACAAAAGACTTTCCTCGCGTTTGAATCAGACTCATTGGAGTATTTAGTTTGTATAGATAGAATAATCCACGTCATCTTAGGAGTATTTAGTTTGTAGAATAAAATACTTCGTAATCCACAAAATTCTAGTGCCCGATGTACGGTGCTCGACTGCCTCCAGATGCCGGTCTCTTTCCAAAAGCCTGCCCGTCCCTCGCGCGGAATAGAATGGAACCCCGCCCGCAACCCGCGTATAGAACGGAATAGAACGAGACCCGCCCTATCCTCCGTCCGTCTTTTTTGTTTTTTTGCTCTTTTTTTGAAAGATTCTCTCAAATAGGCCTCTGACGGAAAGATTTCAAAAAATAGACCCTCAGCTTAGCGCCATGGTCCATGGCGCCAAGCTATAACGTCATGGCGCCATGTTTCCTGGCGCCAAGAGCCATCCGACGTGGCCTCACGTAAATCTACGTGGCGCAAGGGCTTGGAGCCACGGATCTTGGCGCCAAGAGCCAAGCCTTGGCGCCACGGATCTTGGCGCCAAGCCCCTGCAAAAAAAAGGTCGGCCCTTCCTTTTCTTCTTCCTTCTCTTTCTTTTTCCTCATTCTATCTCCTTCGTCCGGCCGGCCACCCCGACGCCGCCGCCACCCGCCGACGCCGACGCCGCCGCCGGTCACCGCGCCGCCCGCCGCCGCCGGTACCGCGCTGGCCGCCGCCCCTGCGCCGGTTGCCGCCGCCGCCCGCGCCGCCCGGGCCGGCGCCGCCTCCGCCGCCCACCGCCGCCCGCGCCGGAGCCGTCCCCGCCGGCCGGCGCCGCCCCCGCCGGCCGCCGCCGCCCGTCGGTATGTGTTTTTTTAGTTAGGATTAGTTAATTTTAATATATTTTTTTAGTTAGTATTTATTGTTTAGTTTAGTATGAATATTTAGATTGTTTAGTTTTAATATATATTTTAATATTGTTTAGATAGTTATAGTTTAGTTTGATTATATTGTTTTAGTATGTATTAACTAATTATTATTAATTAGTTAGTTATTTAGTTAGCTAATTATTTTTTAGTATTAGTTAGTTATTTTTTAGTTATTATTTTATTTTGATTTAGTTATTTAGTTAGTTAGTAGTAGTATGCTTAATTAGTATTTTTTAGTTAGAGTATGTAATTTTTAGTAGTTAGTAGTAGTTAATATCTATTTATTAGTTAATTAATTAGTAGTTAGTAGTACTTAGTATGTACTTCATATTTATTAGAGACCTATTACTTATTATGTTTTAAATATACTGGAGTAAAACAATTATGCTTAGTATGCTTAGTTATGTTTTCGAACTAGATGGACAACCTAGTGAGCATTTATTATGGAGGAACTGTAGAACGAGATCGCTATGGATATGTTGAGCTTGTTGACATGCAAAGTGTGCCTGTGCTATTCAATGAGAGGCCATCATTCAGTGAGTTGACTGCAAGAGCTCGTGAGGAGGTACATTGCCGTACGGATGATGGCATCATAGTTGAGGGTGTACTTCACTTTGGTTACCCTCCCAACATGCTAAGGAAGATGATCCCAATAGGTTGTGCAGATCAGTGGGACAACTATGTGAGATCGGCTATGAAAAGCCAGTTCCAAAGTTTGGATGTGGTTGTGCAGCGGGTGCTCGTTGATCCAATCCCTCTTGGGTTGTCCCCGCCAATGGGTGAGCAGGCATATTTTGAACCTCCCGTCCTGGAACGTGATGTGGATGCGGAGGTCCCGCCTACGGTTCCCGATGCACAATCTGCCCCCAATGATGTGACACATTCTCCTCAGGAGATCCCTTTGACACAGAATCATCCTAGTAAGTGTCAATTAGGTGTCCTTTTTTCTTTAAAACTTAAGTCTTTTCTTTTCATCCACTCTTCTTATCATCTCTTCTTCGTTGTTGCAATGTTGCAGGAGATGTTCCCGATAATGAGGGCGCTCCTGCTGCTGATGCTCAAGTCCAGATTGGAGATGGAATCCGCGCCTCCAATAGTGTTGAAATTATGAATGATTCAGAGCCATATGAGATCGCAAGGGCTGTTGATTCTGACGATGATCGTCCCGTTAGAGAGCTCACGGAGAGTGACGTTGAGATGCTTAGGCGTATTTTTCCCGGCCGTCGTGATCCTATGGTTCATGAGTTCAGTGATCTTACTCATTCAGATCAGGCGTTTGCAGAAGGACGTGATGATGAGCTGCAGGAAGCTCCAGAGGCTGGTCCTAGTATATGTGCAACTCGATAACTAGTTTCAGTAACTCAGTCACATTAAACATGATATATCACAACACCAAGCACGGTCCAAAAACTTAAAGTGCATATGAAGTACATGACGACGAATTAAATAACAAAGAACATGCCCTAGGTACATGATTTACCTAAAGTACATCGACCATGTTCTGGGCATACAAGTAGCATACTACTAAGTACAACGAAGCCACTTTCCCTTGTTCTGAGCATCGGGATTCTCCTCCATCGCTGCCTTCGCTCGGCGCACGCGCTCAAGCTTCCTCTCCCTCTCCTCCCTACACGCAGCAACACGCCTCATTTCCTCCTCTTCCTTGTGCTCCTTCGCTGCTGCCTCCTCTCTACGTCTCTTCTCTAAGATCTCCAGGCGCTCCGTATCTCACTCCTTCAAGCCTTGTAGAAGCCGCATGTCAGCCTCCTTGATCTCAGTGTCAATCCACTGCTCAAAATCACATAGCGGTGGAGGGGTCTGCAGCAAATTCAATTGTTTCAAATTCAATTATTAAGCAAAAATTCATATGACACAAATTAATTAATAAACAAAAACAATTTCTCACAATAAATGTACTGCGGCGCTGACGCTCTGTTGGTTCCCATGCAAAATTAGAACACATCCAATATCTCTGCTTATATGTTGCCTCATCTTCGGAAATTTCTACCTTGCAAGGATCACCACAAAAGCACATGGGTATTGGCACACCGCTAGGGAGCGGCTTTAGGACGTATGGACTTTCGGTCATCCGTCCATAGCTACAATTCAATAAATACGGTTCTAATATAACAAAACAAATAACAATAAATCTTAAAAATAAAGGTTTATTATACGATGAAACGAATGTACACATACCTTTGTTTTCTAGCTTTTCCACACCTAGGCATCCTACGGTTGAACAATACATACGTATTTTAAAATGTGAAGTTCATAGGTAAAAAATATGCCTTCATTTTACCAAATCGATTCGAATAAATTGAGAAAGGGTGACAGGATACCTACCTTTCGAAGATCCACGGATAAAATCCAACTTCTCACGGTCCAATTGCTCGATTAAAGAGCAACGGCAGAAGTGTCTAAATGAAAAACCCGAAGAGAATGAGTAAGAAAACGGGAATGACTCGGGGAGGAAGAGGGGGCAGGCTAAAATATGGGTGCTTGACGCCATGCACCATGGCTCCAAGGCTTGGCGCCAAGATCCATGGCGCCAAGTCTTGGCGCCAAGTCTTGGCGCCATGATGTATGGCGCCAAGCTACGCCACGTAGATTTACGTGTGGCCACGTCGGATGGCTCTTGGCGCCAGGAAACATGGCGCCATGACGTTATAGCTTGGCGCCATGGACCATGGCGCCAAGCTGAGGGTCCATTTTTTAAAATCTTTCCGTCAGGAGCCTATTTGAGAGAATCTTTCAAAAAAAGGGCCAAAAAACAAAAAAGACGGATCCTCCGCTTCCCACCGCGCCCTTGTCCCCAGTTCCCCCAACACACCTTGTTCCCTACCGCGTCCCTGTCCCAAAGAGCATGAAACATTTCAAGTGTAACATTGCAAACATATGAAAAAACTATGTAACACAACATCGGGATATAGATACTGCAACATCGCAAAAATATGAAGTACAACATTGAGAACATGCATTGCAACATCGAAAAATATGTACTGCAACAATAAAAAATATGTACAACAACATCGAAAAAATATGTACTGCAACATCGAAAAACAGGTACTGCAACATTGAAAAAATATATACTGCAACATCAAAAAAATATGTACTGCAACATTGAAAAATATGTGTTGCAACATAAAAAATTTATATACTGCAACATCTCAAGTAATAGTACTACAACATCGCAAAATCATCTATTGCAACATAAAAAACCATTGCAATATGGGAGGAAAAAAAGCGTACAAAACAGCCCCTAGCCCATCACCTTCGAGCTCGCCGGAGGGAGGAGGGAATAGGACCCTAAAGCTCGCCGGAACCCTAACCACCGCCGCGTCCTTCAGATCCAGAGGAGGAGGAGGACTCAAATCCAGAGAAGGACCGACCTATCTCGTCGGAGCCACCGTCGTCGTCCTCGTCTCCGATGGGGTCGCATGGAGGTCGCGGATGGAGGGCGGGAGGGAGGAAGGGACGGCAGCGACCTGGCGCGCGGCCGTGGCGTCCGTCTTGGGGGCAAGCCCGGAGAACGGCGCGCGGCACGACAGCAAGTGGGTGCGGAGGAGTGGGGGGAGAGCGGGCGAGCGAGTAGGCACGAGGGTTACGGGGATGGGATAAGGAGTCGATGGACACGCTCGGTCGAGTCGTTTCGTGTATGGGTTCGTCCGAACAGGATGGACGGCCGCACAATATCAATATTGTAACTACTAGTACTATTAGTACGAGTGGCAAAGTCATTGCACCAATTTAAAGAAAACTGTAGACAGACGCCAATAGCATCACCCTATCTAGTGGTGGAACCAGGAACTTTGTTTAAGGGGGACCAGGCTGTATGTGAAAAATATATACATAAGTATACATCTCCACAAATTTTCTATGCTACTATATATATGTACTTAGTGTTCATAAGAAAAAAATCACAACATTTTAATAAAAATGAGTCAAAATAGGTAAAATGTGCTTTTATTGTAATATTTATAAGACTATCAAAGAAACTTTCACTGTTTTTTTAGGGAGGAGGGCACGGCCCCTGCTGGCCCTCCTGTTTCCGCCACTGACCCTAGGCATAATTCCCAAGCCAAAAACTTTATTAGTTCTAAAAAAACACTTGTGGATGAAAACGGACGTTAAAGGGTGGGCAAATCCCTTTCCCGTTTTTTGATTCTATATATTTTGGCACAAACATGAATGGGTTATAAAAAGCCAAGGCGGAAATGAAATCGGGATGTAGAATTGAACAAACACGGATGTAAAGCATCTCTGAGAGTTCTCTAAATTCCTTTCTAATCCTGCTTTTTAGCGAGATGAGAAAAAATCTCTCTCCAATAACTTCTAATCTATCCTACTAATCTTTTAGAACTCAGAAAAAATCACCTTGTTCCGTGTAAAATTACGCGCTTCCAAGTCACGTGTATCTTCTCTCCCCGCGCGTGTTTGTCTAAAAGTGGAAGGGCGTGGAAAGAATAAAGAGTAGGAAAGAGTTCCTGATGCAAATGTATAAGAGAAAAAATATATAAAAATGGTTAGAATAATTTTAAAATAGTATATGATTCCTGATGTTAAATTGTCTTCTATATTTTAGGAGTGGATTATTAGAAACTCTCGGAGATGACCTTCTTTATTCCATCTAATATTTTTTTTAGAAGTTATAAAACTCCATGTTTTTTGGAAGAAAATATTTGGTATTCTTGGAGATGCTCAAGTCAGAAAATTAAGTTAGAATCACGTGGTCTAATATTATCAAGTATGCATTTATAAAGTCTCACAACAATACATATGTATAAAGATCGGTCTAATATTCACTCGCATGACATATGTGTTGAGATGTTAGCATATACTAGTTGCATAGATGTCTGGCATCATGCTAACATGCAACGGAGAGATAACGAGGGTAATAAGTGACTAAGGTATTCTCCAACGTGCCAGGGTGGCCTACTGCCTCAACTTCCACCTTTGCGTTCAACCTGTTTGTCACGTCTATAAGTGTCTTTGCAATATATTAGATATGCTTGAAGGGGTAGCGAGTGTTTTATCGAGTAAAAGTGCGAAGCAGTCACTCAGAGCGTTTCTTCTCCCTACATCATGATTTTGTCGCGCCAGGCATGGTAGCACGACCAAAAGGATAAAAAATAAAAATAAAAAAGAGAGGGGTAACCTGCAAACCCGTACCTTCGACTGCGTAAACTGCATATGACTAGGGATGGCAACGGGTACGTACCCGATGGGTATTGGCCACCCGTACCCGTACCCGCCAGAACAAAATCTTACCTGTTGGGTAGAAAATTCATTCTATATACCCGCACCTGACGGGTAATTCTTACCCGATGGGTAACCCGCACCCGATAATATACCCGAGTTCACACGCTAAAATATAATAGCTTCCAGCAAAACAAATCAACAATAGAGCAGCAAAACAGAAATATGTCCAGGTCAAGCTAGTTGAAATAGATCAGATGCCTCATTGGTTCATTTCAGCAAACTACAAATTAAATGTGTGCTTAAAAGTAGCACACGCACACCAGCCTTCCCACTTTCCAAGTTCAGCCACCAATTCGAGGGTTTGAGGGAGTTCAGGAATATATATACTTATATGGGCCAAATATGGGCTATATGCTTATATGGGCTAAAATTGCAGAGGTTGGATATTATTTATGCGGGTTTTTTTACCCGCGAGTATGCGGGTATGGGTAGTATACACCTACACCTGTACCCGCATACCCGATGGGTACAAGAATTCGTCTAATAACGTACCCGCGGGTGCAAAATGTCTTCCATACCCGCCTTCTTATCGGGTAAAACCCATCGAGTACTCGGATTTCGGGTACCCGTTGCCATTTTGACATATGACTCTGCAATCAAAATGTCTCCTGGCACAAACAAACAAACAATGGCCTAGGAATAGAAGGCTCTGGGATTGGAAAATTTTGTCATGAGCAGCTGACAATCTGTCAGAGGTATTGGCTACAGCCTACAGAAACAAAGTACCTCAGTTAGCGGGAAAACAGTTTTGTTTCCTAGGATGGCCATATAAGATGGGGAAAAGTACTAACCTCGTATTCTTTTTTAATCCACCATGGTATGCTCATCTAGAATTCTGCGATCTGAAGCATTCCTAAAAGAATGCATGAAATCAAAGTGAAGTTCTATAGGGCAACTAAAAAGAAATCAAGCTAAAGTCCATCACAAAGAGATGAATGTCAGATGCCGAGGCAGCAACCAACCAACCATGGAAAGGAGTGAGAATAAATATGGTCAATGGGTAGAATTCAGAAAAAGCAACATCAGGTAGTATATGTGCAGATTTCCCTTGGCACAACAGTTCGTCATAATTTTGGCCGGCCATATCGGAATCACATCTGACCCTGAATGCATAGAGTGCAACTAGGTTTTGTAAATTAATATTGAAAAAAAAACAGTAATCAGGCAAGTAACAATATGTAGGGAAAAGAATCTATGAATGTACAGGATCTAAAATCTTTAACATTTTTCTGAAATGCACATAAGAGAACAGGGATTGAAGGCCTTACCTTGTATGGGGAGGAGGAAGAACGCGGAGCAGTCACGATCCCAGGGCCGTTGGAGCGGAAGGAAGATGGCAACTCCGGTGCGCGGGTGCGAGCACAAGCTCCGCAGTGCGAAGACGACAACGGTGCTCAAGATAGAAGAGAGAGAGATGATGGAGGGGGCTCTGGTCACGCGTGGCCATGAACGGCGACCATGGCGCTGTGGCAGAGGAGCCGCCCAAATGGGCCCTACCCCGGGCGAAAACGGTGGCGAGAGTGGTCGCTGAGGCTAGAGCAGCGAGAGGCAGAGTGGTGGGCGCGTGCTGGTGAGTGGAGGTGGATCACCGGCGGTGTATTTCGCCGGAGGGGCTGCGGCTTGCACTTGCGCTATGAGGAAGGGGAAAGAGGAGGCGAGGCGGAGTGAAGGAGCTAGGGAGGGGAGAAGCAGGCGACCTGGCTGGTAAAGGCGAGGGCGCGGTTGCGGGGTCTGCCATAGCGCCAGCTACTGCCGTCGCTGGCGCATGGCGGCCGCGCGGTGGCGGCCCTCTACCATGGTCGGGCACAGGAGTGCGCGCGCGGGCGTGAGCGCGGGGGTGGACGTGGGAGCTGGGCCGGGCCGACTTCGCAAGCGGGCCGAGAGTGAGGCGGTGGCCCAATTTCCAAAAGAAAATGATTTTTCTTTTCTTTTTCAAACAAACAGCCCCAAAATCCCTATTTTGAACCTCAAAAACTCATTTTCAAAAAGTGATCCCAAAACAAAATTTGTTCTAAATTTTGAGATCTTCACTTTGCAAAAAGGACCAAAGTCGAAATCCCAAAAGATTTTGAACTAAGGATTTAAAAATTGATTTTAAATTAAAACTCTATTTTTCTAGATTATTTTTAAAAACAAAATTTGAGAAAATTTTGAATACAAACCTTGCTCCAAATTACTTGCTAAACATTTCTAAGTTGTTTAAGATGACACATAAGCACATATGCAGCATAGATGGTTGTACTATCAAGAGGGGAAAACTTGTTTGCATATCGGTCATCTAGTGCCACTTGAGCGATCTAACTTTGCATACGTGATATGATCGAGTGACGTGGTGAATTGAGTGGCTAACTTCTTAAAAATGATTGTAAAAATGCTAACACACATGCACATGGTGGTGTATACTAGGTGGTGTTGGCACATTTACAAAGGAGAAGTTTTTGGAATTGAAGTGGATCAACTCGGTGAAGAAACGGAGACGAAACAGGTCACTGGAGGTGACCAAACGCTGGCCTCGGGAGGACCTGAGCGTCCGGTCAGTTGGTGGTGCTCTCGGTCTGCCTCTACGGCATGACTGGACGCTGGTGCCTATTGTGACCTAACGTGTCGCTCCTGTGTCCAATCTTCGGTGAGGTTCACTAACGCAGTGGTGCGAGCGTAACAGTGACACGTGGCAGGAGGAGAGTGACCGAACGTTGGGTGAGCGTCAGGTCACGTTCAACCTGACGCGTCCCGTCATCGTTTGGCCTCCTTGGGACCTCTCTAGACTCGAGCAGACGCGGCTTGGGGAAGTTCCAGGTCTTCGCGTGGTGGCGCGTCCGGTCCTTCGCTCTGTGTTGCGCTGGGGCACGCGATCGAACGCGGGTTGAAGCGTGAGGTTAGGCTAGCTGTGCGTCTAGTCGTCTTTGACCGTTGGCGCGCGAGGTGACCGTTGCAATCGGGCGGCCACCGTTGAACGCAAGTGACATGTGGATGGTCGGGTGCGACCGGACGCAGGGCCTGGCGCGTCCGGTCATTATGACCGGCGCGTTCGGTCGTGTCAAAAAACACCCAGTGAAGGGGTAATGACTCTATTTGGCCCTTGGAGTATAAATAGAGGGGTGTCTTGGCCATGGCTAAGGTTGAGCACCTAAGAGAACTCTGTGTCCATGCTTGAGAGTGCTTGGGAACCCTCCAACTCACTTGTGATTGATAGTGTTCATCCGATCGAGTGAGTGAGCGATTCTAGTACGATTGCATCGTGAGGTCGCATCGAGTGGCACTAGGTGATCGTGTTGCAAGCCGATGGTGCTTGTTACTCTTGGAGGTTGCCACCTCCTAGATGGTTTGGTGGCTTGTGACTCTGTTGAAGCACGCGAGAAGCTTGTGCGGTGCTCCGAAGAAGGATTTGTGAGGGGGATTGTGCTCACCCCACGGGGATCATGAAGAGTAACTCTAGTTATGCGTGTCATTGAGCTACCCTCACTTTCAAAGTAGGTTCTTGCGATGCCCGATGTACGGGCTTGGCGGGTGATGCCAATTAACCGTCGAACCATCAAGTGAGCGGTCGACACAACGGGGACGTAGCTCGGTGGCAACCAAGTGAACCTCAGGAGAAAAATCGCCGTGTCATTCTTGTCTTCCTGTTGGTTTGCATCCCCGTTACACAAGTATGTATTTACCTTTATATACATCGCGCTTGTGTAATTGCTCTTGTAATTAGCTTGTGTAGCTTGTTAGTTACCTTCTTACTTGTGTAGCATAGAAGTAGCTCCCTTACGTGACTAATTTGGTTTTAGGAACCTTGTTAGTCACGTTGCTTAGTTTGTGTAGCTAAGTAATTTATGCTCTCTAATTTGACATTAGTTGCCTTGTTATTGAACATTGCTAGTACGTTTAGGAGCTTTGTACTTTTGCTTACTAGTTGTGTAGGAGCTCCCTCGTGTTTGAAGTACTAGTGGTATAGGTTTGTGTGACCTTACTACTAGAATTGGTTAGGTGAGCTCTAGCTAGTTTGACACCTTAGTTGCTTGTTTAGGATCTTTGTAAGGTACTTGTGAACATAGATAGAGGGGTGTAGCCTAGACTGATAGTTATAATTTTGCATTTGTTTTGGTTAGCCGGTGCGATTAATTTTAGAAAGGACTATTCACCCCCCTCTAGTCCGCCATCTCAACCCTACATGCGTTAAATTATCCTTGCATATGTTGCATAAATATAGGTTTGGCGATGACCGAGAACGTGCCAGAGGCAGACCTAGAATACGCAGAGGAGGACGAGAAGTACGAAGAGGATGTCCTTGTCATCAGTGTTCCCGAAACCTTCACTAACTTTTTGATGTTCGGTTCCTATCAAGGAAGCCCTAGTACATAACCTCTACTTTTCAATACTTTTTTCTCCTGTTACAATCCACGAACATATTCTAAACCCTGCATGACCACATGCAAACATGCACGGGAAAAAACACCCCTAGAGTCTGGATACTTCGTGAAATAGAAACGTGACCAATACACTTTACACCAATAACGTCAAGTACTATGAAAAAAATAAACATACTTTACACCAATACGTAATACGTGAGGACTCTCCTGACTTAGATTTCGTTAGTTTGTATTTGGAATTCCACCATTACCAGCTCTAATCCCAGGGTAATACCTTTTCCCATGGGGTTCAATTTCAATTGCTAATCAGGATTAAAAAAAATTATCAGCAGAGCGTATCATGTATATCGTCTAAAATCATGCAGTGAGTCAATGGGTACTGAGGAAGAGGATCCATTGCCCGATGAAATATAAAATATAGGTTATAGGTGATAAAGATAATTAATTACAAAAGTATTAAAAAAGTAAAATCAATTTTGTTAGGCTTCTATAAGCTGGATCTATATGATATAGGTGATAAAGATTATGAAACAGGCTTTATGTTTTTAATGTAATTAAATTCGTATATTTCTTAATTAAATATGTTCGTCTAAGTTGCAAGCCACGCTATGTGGGCTAAAATTTGTGGTCGCCGTACAACGTACGGGTATATATCTGGTAAAAGAAAAGAAATAGGCTTGAGTAGATGTGTTTCCCATGGTTTTTCTTTGAAATCAAATAGGAAGGAAAACATGGTCTATAAGGACAAAACAAACCTACAACTACTCTTAGATGTGAAGACTGCGTTCTTGGAGAGACCACCAAGATCATCTACGACACTTAGACGATGAGCGCGTTATATTCTCTTTGTGCTCTACACGTAAGAAACTACAAGAAATTATTCGGGGACAAACCCCTATGAGAGACATGAGTGTGATTCAAAGAATCAAACTCGCGCCAGTTGTGTGCGCACCTGGCTCCGCTAGCCATCCGAGCGCGCACTCGGTTCTCAAAGGATGTTTCAACTACTATGGTGTGCTCGGTGCAGCTGTAGCTAGATCATCACTAAGTGATTTCGATGTAGGCCGTACTCAAATTGGATGTCTAGGCACAAAATTGAGTGATAAAACAACGACCAGTTGACTACCTTAAAAGTTGTCTAAAATTTTGTTGCATGATGATGGATTTCATAATAAAAGTGAAAAAAAAACGGCAACCATTGCTAATGCAAATATGTAATGCATGGCGAAAAAAAATCACAAAAACCAAACACGGAACTACATGTATGCCTTTGTGTAAGAGTCAATGGAGGAACGCGCGGATGAATAATACCAGCAACCACTAATAACCGGCTAACTACCTTCGTTCATGAGTATAATAATGACATGATGTAGTTTTTCTGGTCTTCTGCTACTCTTTTAACTATCGGTAATGTTTTTCTCATGGCGTTAATTATTAGTGAAGCTGCCTTTGGAATGGATGACAACTATTTTTTTTTGGAAGATTGAATTTTGATAAGGATTTTTTCTGTTAGAGTTTTTAGAACAAAGGATAAGTTCTACGAACTCGTTCGAAATTTCTAAGGAATGAGCTATCCAACGGGACTTCTGAAGGAAAATAAGCATAAAGTCCAACCTCATGTCTTCTTACCATCCAAACGCCTCATTCGTTATTCTCCCTCATTCTGTTTTCTATAGAATTTTCACGCCAATCATACGTTTTTTTAATTCCTGATTGGCGTCAATTTTGATTTCTGAGTGGCACATGCTATTTGAATGGCAACCGTGCTCGATCTCATTTCAGTACGCGTGAAGCAATCGAGTTATCCCTCCACCTTGCCTGCCGGCGACGTCTAACACCCTTTCGCACAAGCAGCACAAAAGCATGCCCCGCCCCGGTTTGCTCAAGAAGAGACGGAAACGTTCCATGATTTCCTGCAGCGATTCCAGACTGTGATCAGAAACAGTCGGTTTCTTTGCGTCTCCCCCTCTCTGTTTCGTGGCGACAGACAAAAAGGCTAAGCAGATCACGCGGGTCACTGTCAACTCTTCGCTTTATCAGCTCAGAAATCTCGTCGAAACCAGTCGGTTGACGACGAGCCGACGCGCGCATTTTCTTAAGCCGAAGCATCGGAATCTTATCCGGTGCCCACTTACTGACGCGACGGGCTCGTGTTCCAGCCTTCCAGGCGCCTCTGCTGCCTGCAGCCTGCTCGCGTTGTGAAGGCGTGAACGGCAGCTCGACCTCGGCTCGGCGCCGGCCCCGCCCGCGCCGGCATCGCGCCGCGGCCGCCGCGCGGGCCATGCTGCGTTGCTGCCGCACGACACGTCACTTCGGGTCGTTCTTTTTAAAAGGCGCCCCCCGGACCCAGAATCGCCGTCACCGCTCATCACTCTCTCGCACCTACTACCCGCCTGCTCTCTGTGTCTGACGCGCGGCCCTCGCGATCGGTGATGGCAGCTGCGGCAAGGCTGTGTGGACTTCTCTCGCTCCTGTTCCTCGCTGCCGCTGCGTCGGCGGCGGATGGGCCGGAGGGTGGGTGGGAGCCGCTGATACGGATGCCGACGGAAAAGGGGGGTGACGCTGCTGCTGCTTCTGCTCCGGCGGTTGAGGAGGATGAAGTGGGGACGAAGTGGGCCGTGCTCGTCGCCGGCTCCTCCGGCTACGGGAACTACCGGCACCAGGTGAGCCGAGCGGGGACTTAATTTGAAGCATGGGATGGATTTCCCCTCCTTCGCATTCCTGTTAGCTTGATAGTGTTGCGACTTCCCGATTGATTCGAAGCGTTTCGAGTTTCGATGCTTCGAATTTGTGGGGATCCAAAGCTGATCTGCACTTCCAGTCGCTATCCGAGTTTGAAATTGACTGTGTACACACGGTTTGCCTGTGAGATTTAGGTATGAAGGACCGGGCTGTCCGATCCCTAGTTGCTTTGCTTCGTTAGAAAGGTCCATACATGAGTTGGCTTCAGCTGTTTCGGGTGGTTGCTATCTAAGTGGATAATTTTAGGTGCGAGACATGCACATGCTTCATTGGTGACAGGAATTTTGTTTGACTGAATATCTGTCAGGAATGTGGGGGCTATTTGAGGTATTTTATATTGCGCCTGGATTCTAATGATTGAACGTGCCACATAAAAAAGAATGTTCTGTCGTGCTTTCTTCTGTCACGCATAAACCAGTATATTTGTTTATTGTGTGTTTGCTATAATTTTTTTTAACACATTTGCTACAAAATTTGTTGTATGAAAACATTATGACTGCTTACTTAGGGCATAATGGTGCACTTGATGCTTGGCAGGCCGATGTGTGCCATGCGTACCAGATACTGCGGAAGGGAGGTGTGAAGGAGGAAAACATTGTGGTGTTCATGTATGATGATATTGCCCATAACATTTTGAACCCGAGGCCTGGGGTCATCATTAACCATCCTAAAGGCGAAAACGTCTATAATGGTGTTCCAAAGGTAATACTTGATGTTTCTTCACTTCAAATTTTAGTTTTGCACAAGTGCATGAGTAGTCTACCCTCAAAATCAAAATATGATTGTGCTTTGTGATCACATATGGATTGGCAGCTCCTACTGCTCATGTTTTGCACCACACCAAGTTGATCAACTTCACATTCATTGCAGGATTACACAGGTGATCAGGTCACTACTGAAAACTTCTTCGCTGTCCTCTTGGGCAATAAAAGTGCTATCACTGGAGGGAGTAAGAAGGTGATAGACAGCAAACATAATGACCACATCTTCATCTATTACTCAGATCATGGGGGTCCTGGAGTTCTTGGTGCGTATTTTTGACTTACTGCATCCTGGATGTTGCTCAATTGATTTTCTGTATGGCACTTACTTAACTAAGCAAAATTTTAGGTATGCCAAACTTGCCATATCTGTATGCCGGCGACTTCATCAAGGTTTTGAAAAAGAAGCATGCTTCCAATAGCTACTCAAAAATGGTATAGATCCTACATTTTCTTCTCCACTCTAGAAAAGTCCATTCTGGAATTGATACCCTTTACATGAATGTCAGGTTATATATGTTGAAGCATGTGAAAGTGGCAGTATCTTCGAGGGATTAATGCCTGAAGATCTAAATATTTATGTCACAACAGCCTCAAATCCAGTTGAAAATAGTTGGGGAACATACTGCCCTGGGATGGAACCACCACCCCCTCCTGAGTACATTACCTGTTTAGGTGATCTGTACAGTGTTTCTTGGATGGAAGACAGGTAAGACTATAAAACTCATTTGAGATCCATTGCTGTGCAACATTATAGTATATTGTTAGATCAAAATAAATTCTAGCTTTTCTACACTTGTGGAAGGTATATCTTATGGAACCTACATATTTGATATGTTGTTTTCCCATTTTTAGTTATATACAATTCAAGTTATACTAGGTATTTTTATGCTTGGAGTATTGTGTTATTGCTCATGATCAAACTGCCTTTTGTCATGATTGGTCCATTTGTTTTATCTTACTTGGTTCATTCTACGCAGCTAAACTTCGCGTCAACATTGTTATTTGGAACCTATTCATGAATTCTTTTCTAAATTTGTACATACATGTCATGTGACATGTCTTCATATCGCGTTAAAGAAATGCTACTCCCTCCAGTGTTCTAGTTCTGTCCAACCTCCAACTTTATAAAAAAAATATATTAACATCTACAATACCAAGTAAATGCACTATCAAGACATATTTCATGGTGGATTTCATGAAACTCATTTGATGTTGTACATATCTGCGTATTTTCTATAAGCTTGGTTAAAGTTAGAGAATTTGACTTAGGACAAAACTACAGCATTTTAAATTTTGGAACGCAGGTAGTACATAAGAAGTTATGTGCGGTTGTTATTTAGTACAATAATCATCCACTTTACTAGTATTTAAGGTATTGGCAGATCAGTCTTGAGCCCTAAGTGGTAATAGCAAATACATGTAAAAAAACAGTACATAATTGAAAAGGTTGTGGAAGTATTGATTGTTGAACAACCAAAGGACTGTTAACAAGTAAATTCATAGTGCTTTTATGCTTTACTTTTCTTTCAGTCAATATGGCCTGAATATACAAGCTCGGTAGTAAGTACTTATGACTGTTATACCTACTAAGCCTGCTCTTTTGAACTGATCTGACTCTAATTGGCAGTCAAACCCACAATCTAAAGAAGGAAACCATCAAGGATCAGTATGAAGTGGTGAGTCTCAAGCACATCCTCCATGTTTAATAGCAGTTTGTCACCTGCTTTGTTAGGAAGGTAGAAACGAGAACTTTAAAAAAAAACAAATAATTTGTTGGGCAGGTGAAAACAAGAACCTCAAACTCGAATAAGTACAAAGAGGGTTCTCATGTTATGGAGTATGGTGATAAGACCTTCAAGGATGAGAAGCTTTTCCTTTATCAAGGTTTTGATCCTGCTAATGCCAACATGGCAAACATGCTGCTTTGGCCAGGCCCAAAGGGTGCAGTCAATCAAAGAGATGCTGATCTTCTCTTCATGTGGAAGAGGGTAAATCCTAGCTATTCTTTCATTCTCCCCATAATCATTTTAACTGTTCCTCTAAAAGAAGAACTGCAATGATACAGACTTGCGGATTATAAAAAAAAATGGATGCTATTCTGAGTAATATTCATGGAATATATCATATGCCAAATAGGACTATTGGTTGTTTGTTGTTTTCCGTTCTTGTCCTCTACTTTGGTGAATTCAAACATGATGCGTTGTTGCACTAGGTAAAAACATGCAGAAACCATTTCACAGATGAGATCTCTGTAAATGACTAGTTATTTATTCTTGAAAAGTATGCTACTTGCTACATTGCTTGATATATGTGGCATCATTACATTGTGTTGTTACAATAATATATTTTATTTCTTGTTTTTATAACCATCCTTACGCCTATTTCTATGGGTTAGCTGGTAGAGTTGTTTATTTCTGTTTACTTGGTTATCTTCCAGAAATTCTTCAAACAAAAGATCAGGCTCTTTTTTTTTTATTATTGTGTGTTGTTGACGATGTTACCATGGGTATGCTCTAGTTTTTATGACCACTTTATTTCTTTTGTTGGAACACGCAAATTTAAGTCATTAAAGTGCTCATTTGAAAAACAAGCCTAGGGGCTAGCATCTGTCACATTTTCTACCTATGTTTTAGAGAAATTTAGATAATAATTGACAAGACAGTTCAAGAAAGGGGTTTTTCTTGTTCCATCACTGGCAAAAAGCTGTTGTGATTTTTCCTCCAAATTCACACTATCACCATTAAAAGTTGAAACTATGTGGCTTGTTTGGTATAGCTTAACTAAGTCTTGTAGATGGGCTTCATACTTCTTAGAGAAGATAGGAGGAAGAACTATCTTTTTAATACAAATGGGCTTGAGAGGGTTAGGGCTGGTACATTCGTCTCGATGTCAAGCTCACTCCTCTAATACCAAGCTGAAGTTTTGCCAATCACTTGTGGTAGCCAGCAGCCTCCTATTATTCTTGTTTCCTAATGTTCAGTTCTTTCTTTCAGTATGAGCAGTTAAATGGGGAGTCTGTGGAGAAGCTGAGGGCTCTCATAGAGATTAAAGAAACTGTTCAACATAGGAAGCATCTTGACAGCAGTATCGATTTCATTGGGAGGCTTGTCTTCGGATTTGAGAAAGGGCCTTCGATGCTTGAGGCTGTTAGAACCTCGGGTCAACCATTGGTCGATGACTGGGATTGTTTGAAGAGGATGGTGAGTATACTGATTTTTCTTATCCGACTCTGACATAAGGCATGCACATGAAGTTCCTTGCTATTGCACTTTCGCATTCAGTCAGTGTCCTGTTGAACTTATCTCATCTTGATGGATTTTGCTAGGTGCGGATTTTCGAATCCCATTGTGGTTCACTTACTCAGTATGGCATGAAGTACATGAGAGCGTTTGCAAACATTTGCAACAGTGGTATATCTGAGATGAAAATGAGGGAGTCGAGCATCAGCGCTTGCAGCAGCTACAACTCGGCGAGGTGGAGCCCGATGGCTCAGGGACACAGCGCCTGATAAGATCAATAGCAAAGACCCCGAGGTCTGTTGCCCCCTGTGCCTGTGTGCGAGCTCATATCATCTGGGGACTGTGTGAACCCATGATCAGTTGTATATATCATGTACTTATGTCCGTACCTATGTAAAGCAATGCCAAGTCTGATCTTCATCCAACTACCGCAATGATTAAGATCAGATGTGAATGCTGTTGAGCGCGATGGATGGTCGCAAGTAGGCTATAATCAGTGGACCAAAAATGATGACCCAAATCAAGGTAGTGCTCCTCTGATAGCCCATATCTATTGCTAACAAAATGAGATTACAGTACATGTGCTTTACGAAGCATTTTGCAGGCCATGCTAGTAGACCAATCTCTTTTCCGAGCCCATCACTATGCCAACGTCTGAGAGTGGAAGCCCGTTCCAGTGGCCAAGCTAGCCTGCATTGAGACACCAGTTACATGAGGTTAGTTGAGGCAAGGCCTCGATCCCTTGTACTTGATCGCACAACGCTTAGCAGGTCAGGGGGGCTTACATGTTTTTCTGAGGAACGAGATGAACACCACGAATAGCGCCAGTCCTGCCAAGATGCCGACGATTATGGCCACAGTCCTCCCGACATCATCCTGCGAATAATCTGTGACCGCAAGAGGACATTAGATCATCGGATGCAGGATTAGAATAGCATATGCAAAGTTGCGCACTTGCCCGAGTGCTCCTTTTGTTTTATCGGGAATATATTCATCGGCACTGGGGATGGTTGGCCGCCGCTGTCAAGCGCCAATAATCCCACAATGTGCGTGCCTATCGCGGCCGCGCAGTCCTACATAAACCTGATGGATATGCTTGGCGATAGGCTTTTTTTTTGTTTAGTGGCCCTACCGATGGATCAGGACAATCCTTTGGATCAGTATACTTATACGACAAAAGATAGAGAAATCGACGGCTAGCTTACGGCTGAAAGTGCTTTGCATCTACAGGTGACGATGCAGCCATGCAGGAAATACTCAAATTTACTCTTTTGGTCCCTATTTTTTTTGGATCAAGAAGTAATGCAGCTCCTTTCATTACTGTCGCTTAGCTACCTGATTATACCGGGTCCAGTTGTAAATGTGCCTCGCATGCGGTCCACTAGAAACTCCGGGATGATTGCATACCAAACCTTGACTGATGAGGTGGAATGGAACAGAGAATGTTGCCACCAGCCGTTATGGCGCGCGCGGCGCGGTGGTCACTTGTCAGCAGTCAAGTGATTGCTATCTTGTCTCTTTCTCCTTTGCTATTCTAGACAGCATCCTTTGCTAATCTAGCCAGGGCGTTCGAGCTATTGCATATTGGTAGCTAAAATTTTTCTAGTAACAGGCACGATTGGTCCTAGACAACTGAAAATTAAGCCATTGGGAGTGAGCTTTCCTGTGGAATCACTCGCCTAATCGCCTTGAAATATTCGGGGGCCTCGGACATTCTCGTCCTCATCGCCATCCATTGGTATGACCATAGGGAGAAAAAGGGTGACAGAGGACATATTCTGCCTCATCTCTTTGTTACAAACTTTGGGAAGTTTAACTATCGCCTATTGGAATCAATTCCTGCTGCAACTCGAGCTGGGCACTCGCAAATTGCGATCTGTAGTAACCGCGCACTAGGTAGTAAGCCGTGTCGAAGGCTCAAACGCGAGGGCAAAACCGCGTACAATTTGCGTTGGAAAATACAGTAGTTTGTACGTACCTTGTGTCGGGCGGAAGTAGTAACCGTTGGCCCAGTACCTGACGTAGCACTGCGCCAGGTAGACGTCGGCGGCGAGCGCGGTGCCGCAGGTGCCCTTGAGCTGGCCGACCGCCTGCGCCAGGCACGCCGTGCAGTCGGCCGCCGCGAGGTCGCCCAGGCACTGCGCCACGCCCTGCACGCTCCCGGAGCTGCTCACCTTGTACCCGTTGCCGTTGGCGCCCACGCCCTGCTGCAGGTCCCCGAGCACGGCGTCCCGGTTGCTGAGGAACCCGCCGTCGCTGCTGGTGCTGGTGCTGCACTTGCGGTACACCATGGCGGCGTCGGGCGTGCCCAGGAAGTTGGTGCTGTCGTACCGCACGTAGCACCCTTCCAGCTGCAGCGACGCCGCGTACGCCGCCGGGCACACCTGGCTCAGCTGCGCCAGCGCGTCCCGCACGCACGCCGCGCAGTCGGCGCCGCCGCCCAGGTCACCGCGGCACTGGTACAGCCCGTACGCGGCCGTACCGTTGGCGCCCGCCGTGAAGCTGTTGTACCCGGCGTTGGGCGCCGCGCTGGCGATGGAGGCGAGGAGCGAGTCCAGGTTGCTCTCGAAGGGGGTGCCCGGCTGGTACTTGGACGGCGAGCAGCCGGCGTAGATGAACGTGCCGGTGGCCGCCTCGCCGACGCCCGCCCCGCCTAGCCCGATGATGATGGTGGCGGCGAAAACAACTGAAGCGACGACGCGGGAGCGCCAAAGATGCATGGCTGACGATGAGACGGCGGAACTGCGCGCGTTCTTGCCGTGCGTCGCTGGCTTCGATGGCTGGTTGGCCGGCCCTGGGGCTGCTTGGGAGCAGTGGCGATCGCCCGATGCTTTTCCGAGTCCTTGTCTAGGCAGGGCCAGTGAGGAGAAAGGTGGTGGTGGGGAGATTACAGAATAAATGCGCGTTTTCGTTGCGCTTGGGGAAGCCGGAGGACTTGTGGTGCGCGCGCGGCCTCTCTAGAAATTTTATACGTCAGTCGAGTCCACACGAGTACACGACGATTCCTGCTCGAACGGCTGGCCGGTGACTCTGGTCGGGCTCCGGTCCGTCCGGCATCGTCAGTCAGGCGAGACTACACGAGGCGTAGGCACAGGGGAACGGCCGTCGGTTCTCGCTCTTTCTCTGTCTCCCCAGCTGGCGATAAAAGAGTGCAGCATGGGCAGTTCGTGGCGCGACTCCGACTGTTGTCGCAGACCGGTGACGCCTTGATGATTTTTTTTTTCGCCCGATAAGCTGGCTACAACTGTTTTGTTACGAGAAAAACATTTTAGGCTCAAACAAGTTTATGGATATAACTTAGCACACATGGAAGCACAAGTACACAGAACAGCAAATAAAGCCTAACTTATTGCATTCGAGAGATTTGGTGAGTTCAGATATCTCATTCGTTCATGGTCCGGGTTTCCCTCAGAGCATCTCTAGTAGTTCTCCAATACCACCCCTTATTCTCATAAACATATCATATTGGGGTAGATGAGTGTTTTTTCTTGCTCCAACAGTTTTCGTCACATATTGGGGGAGGGTGTTTTTTTTTCTCTAGCCGTTTCCCAATAGCTCTTTCATTTTTGTTATGGTCACCAATATCTCTCTCATATCCTCTCAGTTTCCCAATAGCTCTTCTCTCTCATCTCCCCTCAAGTAAGAGGGGAGTTGTATCTCCCCCAATAAGCTGGGCCTACCTCCAACTGTCATCTTCCTCCCCTCGCTCCCCTCCGACTCCATTGTTGTCTAGCACTGCCGGAGGTCCCTAATGGCGCAGGCATGGCCGCAGCAGCATGCGGGGGCCATCGATGGAGCATCCATGGCCCCGTGATGCTCGATCTGCAGTCTAAGGTCGGGGTCAGAGCCACGCCGAAGTACCGCAGCGGCCTCTGCTCCAAGCGTAGGGCCTCCATGCGGCGGTGGTTGTGGCCGGAGCCGGGGCCGGAGGTAGGCGTAGCGATGGTTGGGGTTGTGCACAGCGCTGATCGGGCTGAGGCTAGGATGCGCGCAACGCTGCCCATGGAGGTACACGGATCCCATCCTGGGCACTTGGGGTGGTGGCGGTGCTGCATCGTAGATGCTGTGCTCGCTTCGCTCTTGTCGGCATCTGTGGTGGGGGTTGGAGACGAAGGCGCCCACCATGTGAATCGCCGAATCGGGGAAGGAGATGAAACAAGAGGACAGGAAAGAAAAAAAATAAATTGATCTGACAGGTGGATCCCATGTATTGGAGAGGATATTGGTGATATGCAAAAGTATCTCTTCTAATAATCTAGATTGTGATATTGGATCATCCCCATTATTATCTTATTGGGGGAGTAGTACCGAGGAGTTGCAGGTACGATAACATCTTTAACAACGTTGCATGATGCCTCCCTCCCTTCGATTAGCTTCAACAAGTTATAATCGCATTCACGAAGAAACAGATCTCCCCTGTTGGAGAGTCGGCCTAACGCATACGGCACATACCACTCATCAAGGTGTGAGACGTCTTCGCCTTTCGAAAGAAGTAATGTGGCCTCTCGTCTCTTCTCAAGAAAAATGGCTGCTTCAGCGGGATCTTTAGGAACATAAGTACTCCAGTCATGCACATACTGTGCATAATACTGTATTTGAATATCTTGAACCAGCGAGCCATCTCGCGTGGTCGCGTTGCTTCTTGAAAGCCTTGCACCAGCGCTCGTATAAGGCCCATACAGCTTCATCCGACTCCATGTCCTTGTCCGTCGGAGTCTTAGCATCATCTACTATAGACAGTTTTATGGGAATTATTAGTAGCGTCAAGAACGCACATCGATAGTAGCATGCAATTGGGCATTTGGGCTTGTCGCGCGAGCACAAATAGTTTATGAGATGGATAGATTCGTAGCCCTCCCTATCTACGATACACCAGGAAGAGGGTGGGATTGGTTTACCAGGCAAGTGCGCGTAATTGGCGTTGGAAGGGAAGACATCGCCGACGCTGGAAGGGGAGCTGGCGGCTGCGGCTATGCCGGCCGCATGCGCTAAGCGGGATGACATCGCAGCGGCGCGAGTGGGGCTTTACGGACAGCCCGCAGGAGAGTCACCATTGTTGCCCTGGCGACGACGGCGAGAGATAAGGCAGGTGCTTTTGGTTGCTACAGATCAGATCTGAGGATAAGAAAAATGAGTTAGATCGGTTATTTGTATCTGCAGTTTTATCAAAATCCGTCTAAAATTACGTTTGATCTCCTCCCCAACAAACCGCCGTATATACAGGGTAATCTTACCAAACTGGAGTGCGCGCCATCGAAATAATGGCCTGTTTGTTCATCGGTTTATGGTAATCGCGACGCACTTTCGCGTGATTCGAGGATTTGTGTATCGATTCTGGATCGGCGACTCGCGGAGAGGATAGTAGGCCCATCGGTCGTTGTTCGTTTCGTCCGGGTGTGATCGCTGCCATGACTCATAACAGTGGCACGTACTATAACATTAATAACGTCAATTCAGGGGTTACTTCAGCAGCAAGCCGGCACTGATCCCCGGCTTTTGGCATGGTTCAATGGGATCCACCGATCCAGGCCTTTATTGACCTCAAAATTTCAAGTTTTTTCACTCTCTCTCCATCACATCAATTTTTAGCCGCTTGCATGGGGTATTAAATGTAGGTTAAAAAAATAACCAATTACATAGTTTAGTTGGAAATCACGAGATGAATCTTTTAAGCCTAGTTGATCCACGATTGGACAATATTTGTCAAATAAGACGAAAGTGATACTATTCATCGGATTGAAATTTTTTTTCAATCTAAACACGGCCCCAATGTGCTTTTCAGGGGACGACGGATTCCATCAACTACCTGTAGTAGATTTCAGAGTTCTGATGATTCTGATGGATGCACCTACTACGTGCATTATCGGCAACATCGAACTATCGACGCGTCTAGAGCAATATGGTTTCCTTCCGTTGCAGGATGACACGATCGAGCCCGGTCTTTACTGGATTCCTCGAGATAAAAGGACGAGCACGAAAATAAAATTCCAGTCGCGCAACAGCTAGGCGGACTCGAGACCGGACTGGACTTCGACCGGCGACAGACGTGCAGACAACGACAGCACTCACCTCCGCCTTTTCAGCGCATCTCTGTGTTCCCGAACGTTCCGTTCCGAGGACCGGACGGCGGGCTAGTACGTACCCGCGAACGGCGAACATGCCGCAAAATCCTGGCCCATCTTGGAGCTGTGCCGCGTGACCGCGTGCGTCGCCGTTCTATGACGTCGATTCCATGGAGAAGCATACTCCCTGCACTGCATCCCTCGTCGTCACTTTCCGAAAAGGGGTAATTGTATTTCTAAATAAATTTATATATATATAAACTTATTTAGAAATACAATTATTGTTAATATTTTCTATAATCTAATCAAATTTTAAAAAGTTTGATCAGCATGGGGAATTACTAGCGTCCGAATATCTGGAGCAGATGAGTGTGTCCGGATGCCCGCGCATGCTGCTGCGCTAGCCCGCGCCCCCGCGCCTACCGCTGTGCGCGTATCGTTGCTACTGCACGTCCGTCTGCCCCGCCCTGCCACGCACGCGTACCCCGCTCCCGTCCGCCTCGCCCTACCCTGCGCGCACACCTCGGCTACGCCCAACACTCCTCCCCCTGACCCCCTCCTCTCTCCGCGCGGGCGAGACCCAGGAGCCTGTGCAGGACCCCAAGCGTGTCGTGTGCCCCATCTGCTGGTCTCCGGCTCGCCACGCTCCTTCCCCCAGCACCCAGGACATGTCCCCATGACTCTGAAATACAAAACACTTGCAACATGAAACACTTGAATATAAAATAAGTCTAAAGCAGATGAAACATCTGGAATATACACTTACAACATATGTATGAAACATATGCAATATCCGAATAAAACACTTGCAACTTACAACATGAAAACACTTATTGCAACATAAGACTGAGACAACTGAAACATTTGGAACATACCCTTGCAGCATATGTGTGAAACATGTGCAACATCCAAATAAAAAATGCTTACAACATACGTCTGAAACATATGAAATATTTTGAACAAACGCTAGCACCATGCCTCTGAAACACTTGCAACATGTCTCTGAAGCACTTGCAATATATTCAACATCCCGATCGACTTTTGCAACATCCATATGAAACACTAGCAACGTACCTCTGATAACACTTAAAACACTTGAAACATACATTTACAACATATGAGGAGGGAGACACCATGGCCGATTGATTCCAGCCTTCGAGTGGGAGCCAGCGTGCGAGCACCACCAGGATGGCGCACGACGGCACCACCAGCCTGATCTCATCCGCATCGCTAGATGCAGTCGCTGAGGGAGGATGCAGACCGAGCCCTGTGGAGAGGAAAGAGAGGTGGAGGCTGATTAGTCACCGCTCCTGGTCCGAGGTGTTGTCGAAGAGTGATGGAAGCAGTCGGGTGGGCGCGACGAACTGAAGCCACGCGATGGTCGATGAACTGCGGTGGAGAGGGAGGAGGCGGTCGGCGGTGCTCAGGTGAGGTGGAGATGGAGGATGGCGGCTGGCCAGCCACGGTTGAGAGCGCTGCGGGAGTGCGGTAACCGTGGAGTGCGGAATTAGAATTTGACAGCAAGTGGGGATTGGGGAATGATGTTTCTAGAGACATGTGAGTGAAGAAGATAACTTAATGTTTTTTAATCAAAACGCCAATCGGAGGAGGCAACTGGGATAGATGGGTCGTTCGTACCATCTCGCGGTAGATGACAACGGGGGCGTCCGGACGATCGTACACCGTGACCCTAGCATTTCCAAATAAAAAAGGATAGAGAAAGTAGCAATGAAAACAGACGGAAAAACCTCTATCCTATTTCTGTTTCTATATTTTTTAGCAGAAACGGGACCGGAATCGAGAAAAAACGGAATTAAGAATGGATGAGGAAATACGGAAATAGGGAAACAGCCTATATATATATATATATAGTAAATTAGTATATAAAATTATCGTAAATAGAGGTGGCTACAAAATTTTATATACTAATTTTATAAAATTATATATATATAGTAAATTTTGTAGCCACCTCTATTTACGATAATTTTATATACTAATTTACGATAATGTCAGTATATATTTACGATAGCTGAATTACTATAATATATGGGGATATTTACCATAATGTTATAGTAAATCACATAGTAAGGAGTTACTATAATCTCGTAAATTAGCATAGCAATTATCGTAACTTAAAGTGACTGCAGAATAAGTTATTTTGTAGCCAGCTTATGAACAAACATCAACAATATATATATATATATATATATATATATATATATATATATATATATATATATATTGTTGATGTTTGTTCATATTGATAGGTCTTATGTCTTATGTCCGAGTGGCGACGAATTGACCGACCTTACGAATTGACTCAAGGACTAAACTTTAATCCCTCTCCCTATTTGGTTCCGGTGACCGGAGATCATTAAAGTAGTTGAACAAAGATCAAAATATTCATCCTCTCTCTAGCTGGCTGAATCAGAGCGAAGGCGCCGGTGGCTTCCAGGCCGACTAGATCCGGAGACTTCAATCCATGGTGGCCTGGCACGCGGAGCGACTAGATCCGGCAGTGGTTCCTCGGTGGCGGTGCGTCGTGGCGCTCATGGGCGGAAGCGCGGCGTGGCTCGCGCGGCGCTCCTTAGCGGCATTGCATCGCGGCTCGCGTTGCCCTCCTCGGCGGCGGCATGGCCTGGCCCGCAACGGCCTCTCCCACCCCACCGGCGGCAGATCCGGTTCCGTCATGGCTCCCGGCGGTGGCATGGCAGCTCGACTAGGCGGCTACATCTTCCTCTGGGCTGTGGTGGATCCATGGCGGCTTTCTCCCTGTGGTGGTGGATCTCGCACGGAGTCACAATCGGGGACTACAGCGTCGTGGGGGGGAGCGGGGAGCAGGAGCAGGGGTGGTGGTGGACGTATCAAGAGGGGTGGGGGACAAACAATAATGAGCGGCAGTTTCTACCAATTCTGCACTTTAGTCTCCTTACTAAACTATTTTAGTCGTCTTTTAGTTGTCATGTTTGGCATTTTAGGGACTAAAAGTGAGTTTTGTAACAGAACCGCCCAATTTATAAGAGCTCAAGTACAAAATCAGCGATTTTCCGCTCAATTTACATACTTGAACTCATATAAACCCGGTAGTCCGTGAAATCACGAGGAATTTCAAACTTTTTCAAGCTTACAACCAAGACCGTACATGATTTAGTAACCACAGTCCACATGTTACAACAAGTTCACAAATACATCGGAGTGCAACATAAACTTAGTACAAAACCCACTTCTAAATAGAAGTAGCGGAAGCGAAATAGCTTGAAACCACATTTTACACACACTTAGTTAAATTACAGTGCCAGCACATAGTCATGTCCAACAACAGCAAATAGGTACGATGTAAGAAGGGACCATTGCCCATGGTCCACTCGCCACCCGAGTGGGAGAGAGATCCAACTTGTCGCCACAGTAGTACGCTTTACTACCTGCAACAGGTGGGAACAAACCCTGAGTACTGGAATGTACTCAGCTAGACTTACCCGTCATAAACCAAAAATAATATGACACCAAGGAGTATGCAAGGCTTTATAAGTGGACTGGCTTGACTTGCTTTGCGGAAAAGCATAAGTTATCATGAATAACTAATTTAAGTCCTTTTGCATCATATTTATTATAACCTATTCAATCTAGGTAAGCACCTCTGCTAAAGCAATCACTTGATTAACCATTAACATCAAAGGTTACCATCTCAGGTTTAGCATTTTCAACATTATCCACATAACCATCTGTGTTCCATCATCATTACTACGATGCAGTAACTCGAGTCAAGTGCTCACTATCCAGGAGCGATGGCGATTCGAATCGATTATTAACCAGCTGGTAATTTATTCCTCACACAAACCTCACTCACCCGCTAAAGTGAGGTATTGGTCACCGAGTCAACCATTCAGGTAAAGTCGCGAGCTTGCCAGGAACCACATGTACCCGGGGGCTGCCCGACTGCTCTTTGGCCTTATCATCGCGCCCCCGTTTCCTGCCACTACTGCTCCGGTACAGTGCGTTGCGGGCAATCCACTCGGCCCGAATAATCTCCCGGCTTCGCGGTCGAAAGGTACTTTATTCGGCCAGCTAAATGTGAGGCATGCGTTCAACATGACCCGAGGCCCAACAACGGACGGTCCTTAATCGACACAGGCGGAAACTACAAGCACCCCAGAACCCTGTCTGGTTGCCCCATACTTATTCCGCCCGGTCTCCAATTATTCGTCAACACTTGGTTATTTCCAGGATATCATCCATTCCATAGCTAAAGTATTCCAGTAACCACCTATAGTTGCCGGTGACAGGAAATCACCGATTGCTACCGGTCTAAGCAGGGCTAAGCAATATTTTCGATCCCGAACCAAAATAGGATTTCAGGCATATTTGCGGGACAAGGAAAAGGATATATATGCAGCAAGTGTTTTCAATCAACTCCTATAACTTAATGCAACAATACATATATAACATATATATACTCAATTGCTTTTGTAAAGTAGGAGGCTTAGAATGCTCCGGGGCTTGCCTGAGATCTGACACCTAGCCAAGTCAGTTAGTTGCGCCGTCTGGCCGACACCTCCGATCCTAGCACGTGTCCAGTCCTTCCATCTTCGGGATGGTCCACCAACACCGTCTTCGGGTTCAGTTCCACATCACGTGCTTCTCATGCACCTAGCGTACCTAAATGAGATGCGACAATGCAGATGTATGAATGCATGGAAGTGCGATAAGCGTACATGATGATAAAGAGTGCACTTGGAATGACTTGCACATGACATGATGATGTGAATGCGAGCATACATACAAACATAGCCACATTCAGGTGATACGCGAATTAACCCTATTTGCCCGAGTAGTTGCATATTTCTTCGCTAGTACTTATAACACAGACTCATCATGATCAAGTAACCTAAGACAAGCAACTTATCACATGTAGCTAACATCATGTTTCTCTAAACATTCGTACACACGCATCAAAGAGCTACCTGTGTTCATTTATAAGTAGGCATGCATGCATACATACTAACAGGGTATACCTAGCGACACAAGGCAAGTCTACCCTATGCATATAACATACAGATAAACACATACTACAATTACAAATAATAAGCTAAGACATGCCGGCAGGTTATTAGTGCTTCAAAGATACACCAAAACAACAAATATCCACTAAGCAAGGTAATTATAATTACACATGGCAAAGCAACTTATTACCTATACTAACATCATGTTTCACTTGGACTAACATTTTGTAGCAAGCATCACAGAGCTATATGCACTCACAAGCAAAACATGCATGCTCACTAACAAGGTATCCATACCTACACCATTCAAGTTTGTACCCAAATATATATGCACACACGAATGACCACATGGCATTTCAAGTTGAACCAAGACAAACACACCAGCAGGTTACTCTTGACACAAAAGTACATAAAAGTGCCATGAAGCATTTACATCACATGTAACAATTCATTTTAATTACATTTATTGAAATGCATGGAACTAGGCCACATATTTCCAGAGCTCCTAAAATTCTATAAAAATTACAGCAGGTTAAGAATGCTCTCTGGACCCTACTATAAAAACATCATGCCAAAATAATAAGCATACTGACCTACACAAAAATGACAAACAACAGGGCATAACTGCACATGAAAATACTTTGTAATATGAAAAGTGTCAAACAACAGATTTCATATTTTTCTTGCTTACTTCTTAGCACAAGAGCAGTGTACAAAAATTATTAGGCATGAATCACACATATTTTATTTACTACAAATTTCACAATAGGCAAGCATTTAATCTACTTAATTCATAAATCCATTTTCTTGCACAGTCATGGCATGTGATATATTTTTCCTAGAAGCTACATGACATAACAAGACTAACAAAACAAGAACCACATTTTTCTGACATTCACAGAATTAGATATGCTTTTTCAAAGTTTACAAGCATTTAAAGAATTCAATAAAGACCTATATAAAAGTATCACAAAAATGATATTTCACATTTTTAATCAAATAGATCTAATCACTAGAAACACAACAAAACTTGTTTCACCAGATTTGGAGACCCACAACTCAAGACATAAATTATACATGCATTTCTACTTTTCTGAAATCATTTTCAAAAATCATTTAAATCCGAAATGCTACATGCACCCAGATCCGGTGCACCACAGACACTGGCAGCTGGGTCCCGAGTCCAACTGGGCCCCATCTGTCAGCCTCACAGAGGCAGGGGAGGCGCTCCGCCGGCCGGATCCCGCCGGCGGTGAGCCCTCCGGCGACGCTGACCCCATCTCTAGCTTCCTCTCGTCGAGGCGAACCCAACCAGCTAGAATACGGCGGCCATGGCGGGCTTGAGCTGCAGTAGCGATGGCCGGCGGCGAGCGGCGGCGCGGGTGATGGTGGCCAGGCCTCCTCCGGCCACGGCGAGGCCGGGCGAGGGGCGCTGGAGCATCACGAGGCCGTGGGGGAGGTGGTGCGCGCGCCTGTGAGAGAGGAGGAGGAGCGGAGCTTCGTGGCCATGGTGGTCGTGACGGCGGCCGTCGTCGGGGAAGAAAGGAGGCGCGCCGATTGGCGCCGCACCTTGACGCTAGCTGCTGCAAAGCGGCTCATGGGATGGTGCAGAGTAAGGCGGAGCGGTGGGCGAGGCCAATCGAGAAATGTCACGGCAGTGGTGGAGCAGCGGCGCGTGGAGCTCCATGATGACGGCAATGGCGGCACGTCCGCCTGGGTGCTGCGCGCGAGAGAGAGCGAGGGGCAGGGCGGATGAATGAGGGCAACGGACAGGAGCGCGGCGCGTCTTAACGTGGTCGGAGCGGCCGTTGCCGTCCACGGCCGCCGGTGGCCGGGCGCCACGCGGCATGCGGGCTCTGCCCCGGTCGGCCACTGAAGTCGGCCGATTCAACTGAATCGACCGATTCAGTTACTGCCGAGGCCGACTGACGGCCATCTTTGCAATGCTAAATACTATAAAAACGTTCGTCGTTTGCCAAAACTTTCTACACGAAAATTGTAGAGCTACACGAGATGAACATTTCATATTTAAGAATCGTCGTCTAATTTTCCACGGTTTGCAAACTACAGGGCTCCGAAGTGAACTACTTTGAAACCGAAATGCAGTCCCAGACTTAACCGATTTCAGAATCCTGAAAACAGCCCCCAAATCTGTCTTCTTAGCCCTAAAACACTATTTTAGGCATAATATTATGAGTTGGCACCAAAACAACTTTTATTCCTAATCAAATTATCTACACTTTTTGTAAAGGGTGCACCAACATGCATTGACTCTAGCTAGGGGTTCAAAGCAAGTCAAACAAAAGCACTTCAAGGGTCAACATAAGCATGTCATTAGGTAAAAGCTTGATTGATCAAAGTCATTAACAGGGACATGGTGTCATTTTATGCCCTAAACATGAATTAAGTATTGTTATACTCATAGGTGCACATTTGCATTCTTAAAACTACGAAAGTCCAATCATATATCATATGAAACATTACATTTGTACTCCTGAAACATTTCGATTCTATATTTGAAACATTATGTTGTAAAGGTCATGAATGAAATGTTCCACTTATTTCATTTTTGCACCCTCAACAGGTCTAGGTGAGTTTAGCGATCAACAAAGCATCCACTTGTATTAACCAAGCATAATTATAAAACATATGCATTGTGAATCATGAAATAACAAGCAATATTTCATTAGTACAGGTCACACGTTTCAGATGTTTTTGAATGCATGTTTCACGTGTTTCTTGTGTTAATGCTCATGTATGAGTAAATTATGCTTATGCCCATGAAATGCAAGTGTAAAAATGCATGCTTAACACTGGGGTGTTACAAGTTTAGTCGCCCCAGACCAAACAAGAGTTTTCACCCGTTTTTCTGCCATATCGAGATGGTCATCTTGTCACACATTGGTGAAGCAATTAAGGGATCCAGACAAATTAATTTATTACTATGGAAGTGCGTTGGGGTCAAATGGATTATTCGCTCCTATATATACATATAGCCCATCTTGGCGAAGACTTCTGTCTGGACCTTAGAACTCTTCGGCTTCATTTTTGCCCACACGATTTGTGGGCTTGGGTCATGAAATCATTTTGTTGATGAGGCCCAGTATTTACTTCATATTAGGGCCAGTACATTTCGCGAAGTAAGGCCCAAAATCTGTTTTGATGGGAAAACATTGTGGCCCTGAAACTGCCGTGCTGGTTGGCCCAGGTTTTCGGTCCTCATTTAGCCTTGCTTCCAAGTTCCTAACGAAAGCATCTGCAGCAAGCTGTTTCGAAGTGCTTGGATAGAAAATTTTGGCGGAGCTAGGATTAGAGGGATGCAGGCTAAATTCTTCACACCCTTTCGGAGGCATTGTTGAGTTCTCAGATTATCTCACAGTCTGGTGTGTTTGGCTCGAACTCGTCTGAGCCCTGGAGGAGTCGGATAGCTGATCGATCGTCTTGAGGAATCAGCAGTATCGAGTTTCTTTGCCTAACTCCATCTTGTGTGCTAGGCTACTAGGACTAGGAGTGCTGGATTGCTGGTATCTTTAAGATTGAGATGTACTCCAGGAGTATATATGTGGAAATCTTTGTTTCCCCTAGTTGATTGCTCTCGTCATTTTCCAGAAAGGGTGTTGTGTGATACTGCCTAAATATCCCCTCTGAGTTCGGTTTGCCCCCCAGAGAGTTCAGTTTGCGTTACTACTAGTTCTTGGCTGGGCCATCCCTGGCTCCCTGCACGTCATCAGACTAAACCCCGTACCCTGCAACTAGTTGAAGTATGCAACCACGCACTGAATGAATATACAGTCGTCACGCATCCAGGTCCATCCATGCTTTGCCTTCCATTTCCTTGTCACATGTAACAGGAGCTAGCTATGTCTAGGTCGAAATAAAGTACTAGTCAAGGCTTGCATTGTTACCACATGTAAACGGAGTGTTTTGACTCGATCCGCAACGAAGACGAAACAAGCACAAGTACGGACACCGCGTCGACCTGTTCTTGTCGTCCTAGAGTATTTTCCCAATACAGAAAAGATATACGGTCTCGATCCGGATAGCACCACATAACCAACACTTGACCCAGTCCAGATATAGATATATCATATATACCATCATCCAGCTCAACTATGCTAATCTGCCATGACGCAGCTGCGCACGCAATCCGCGCATAGCATAGGGCTGGTTCGGCTGGTGGAAAAGCCGGCTGGTTTCGGCTGAATCAATAGTATTCTGTGAGAGAGAATAAGCTGAAACAAGCTGAAACAAGCCGAAACATGACCTGCAGAACATGTCCATAGGCTGTAACGAAACTCTCCATTTTTTTCGCGTCTGCCGTGACCGTACCTGACATCGGGATCTGAGCAAGCAGCAGCGATGAGCTGCTTTCAGCCTGTTCGTTGGTGCTTATCAGCGTTTATCAGCTAGCCATTTAGGGCTTCCCCAACGCGGTGAGTTGGCGTACTGCCTCAGCTGCCATATCATCAACTAATGTTCATATCACAGCAGCTAGTGGTCTCGTAGACGGTCAGTGGCGCCTACAGAAGAGGCGTATGCCCCAGCCTGATAAAAGTTGAAGCAGCACTTGAAATTTGCGTTGTAAGGCAGAAAGACACTGGTATTTGCTTGGGACATCAGATAAAGAAGGATGTGATGGGAAAGGACCGTGGAAAGATTCCATACTCCCCTGTGTGCTTGCGTTGGGAGAAAAGCGCCTCAGTCTCAGTCTCATCTACGTGTACTGTATTTTTTTGGTTGAGGCTAACGAGGCTGTGCGCCTGCGTTGCTGGTGCCCTTAGCAGTGTTTTTTCCTCATAATAAATCAGCATCAGCTAGAATCAAACGGTCAGAAACCATCCAGCAAATAGGGTGTTTGTCTGCTCACTTCTCCAACCGTGCTGCGCTCTGCTGGCTTACAGTAAAGCATAACTGAGGTGGAAAGGGACGCGATGGAGCCATACGCCGCGCAAAGACGACGTATATCTTCCTTTTTCCGAAAGATGGATGGCAGATTTTCTAGTTCGGCTTTCTTGATCACCTAACATAATGCATAGCAGCAGGATATCGTTTTTTTTCTGAACGCTGATATGCCCGTGGTCCGGCCCGGCGGAGCGCCAATCCTGGGCCCCAGGCGGAGGAGCGAGACCGGCCGGGGGAAAGACGAAAAGGGGCGTGATGGACGCCACGCCAGTGCACCACGCGCGCCGCGCGAAACGGCGATCACAACTTTTTGGCAAAGCCGGGGAGATGTCGCGGCTCTATCTTCTTTTCTCTCTCCGGCTGGACTCTGGAGGCTGGCCGCTGCGCTGCGCTTGCGTGGGGTGGTGCGCGGCCGCATGATTGCGGCCGTGCAGCCCCCACGCCGGAACGGTGAGCGCGCCCGTTGTTTGCTGTGCCACCTGCTGCAGGGACCGGGATGTATGGTGTATCTGCCTTGCCTACAGGGGGACAGGCGGGCCGGCCTGGCCTTGCCTCCCTGGTCCTGGTTCCTGTGCCAGCCATCAGCGGCGCGCGCGTTTGCCCCGTGAACGGACAGCGGCCTCCTTGTACGATCCCATGATTGTTGCTGTAGAATTCTGGTAGTGCACAGCGGCCGCCGCGCGTCCCCATCGATCAGGCGCCAGGAAATCTCGTCCTGCTCCGTGCTCCCTGCTGCCAGCGCCAGGGGATAGGGCGGCGCACTGTGCTCGCCGGGCACACGACGGAGCTTATTACCAGCCAGTCACCACGCACGCTTCCTCGCGAGCAGGACAGGGACAGTGATGCCTAGCGAGCCAGGCGAGCTGGCGTGCTGCCTGCAAAAGCGGCGCGCGGCCGAAACGGCGTGCTCCAACTGCCGACTCGATCCATCCTGAATCCGGCGTGGGGTACGGTACGGATGAATGTGTGCGTATGGTACGGGTTCGTGCAGTGGTTGGCGCACCGTTTTCACCGCCCGAGCACGCTAGCACGCTTTTCCGGGCATCTGATTCTGGCGTACTACTACTAGGTAGTAGGCATGAGACGAAATTGTTCAAGAGAGTGGGCCGTGAGAACTGAGAAGTTTGCAGTCAAATGAGGCACACAAGAAGACAGAGCATTTGCTCTCGTAGTAATACTACTGGGATTGGCAAAACGTTGAGGATTCAGCACACTCGGTCAGCGACAGTTGGATGATCCACGAGGAAGCGCATCGCATACCGGGGAAATCCCAGCGATTTGAAGATGAATCCGCGTATTTGGGACAAGAATATTTAGTCATCGACGAACAAACAACCGGATGGATGGGATGCATCAGTTGAACAGGACCAAGAATGGAAAGAACAAAATCAGCTAGGCTGGGCAGCCCCGTTCTGATGGAAACACATATGTACACCATCCGCCTCCGCCGCCGGCCGGCGGCGGCGGTCAGGGGACCTCCCTCTGTCCCTCTCCGTCCCTAACGACTACCACCTGCCGAAGCCCTTCTTCCCGGCGGCGGCCAGGGCCGCGGCCTGCTCGAACCGCGCGGCGGGGCAGGGGATGGTGATGACGCCGGGGTGCTGGAACCCGAACTCCTCCTCGGCCTCCCTGAGCAGCTCGCCGAACATGGGGTGGTTGAAGTACACCACGGGGACCACGTACCGCAGCGACTGCGACGCATCCCCGCCGCCGACGTACACGGCCACCTGCCCCTTGGGCGTGGTCACCACCTGCTCGCGGCCGTCGCCCAGCATCCGGTGCCCGCCGGTTCTCCACCCGAGGCGGCTCAGACGCCGCGCCAGCGACCGGCCCCACCGCAGCACCGGCGCGAGCTTCCTCGCGGCGCGCTCGGGCGTGCCGTCGCCGGGCTGCTGCTGCAGGCGGCGGTAGCCTCCCCGGCGCCGGCGCCGGCCGCAGAGCGCCCACCGCCACAGGCCGAGCAGCTTCCGGCCGAGACGGACCCCGCCGTGGCGGGACCTCCTTAGCATGGCGAGGAGGATTGGAAGAGACCGCGGAAAGATCTCTCCTTTGTTCAGCAGAGCAGACGCAGGGCGTTAATGGTGTGGTGCGGAGTTGCAACGGAAGCGCGCAGGAGACGAGACGAGACGTCGTGAGGGTGAGGCCTGCCGCCTGAGGGGAAGGAGTGTGAACCCGGAGGGGGACCCGGGCTGTTTTATAGAGCGCTGGGGGCACACGCGCGAGTGGAAAATTGGACGGGGGGTTTTGCTACGTCCTTGGGGGGGGGGGGGGGGGGGCTCGGTTTGGCCTGGCTCTGCTTGCCCACTGGCAGCAGACTGTGGCTTGACATCGCAGGCTTGGATTTGCCGGACTCTCGTTGTGGATTTGGCTGGTGTGCCTCGGATTTGCCCGACCTGAATTTCTTTATTTCATTGATCTCGGACATTGCACCCTCCTATGGATCAGAAGCCAAAGAAAGGTATGGTTAACCCTCCTAGGTTGCTTTGTTGGGTTATTTCCTTCCAAACAACTTTGTTTCGTGGTTACTCCAAAGGTGTGGTTAACGCGCAAGGAACACGGCTCATCCATCGGCAGTGCTAGTTTACTACTCGATTTGTTTTTTTGTTTTACCAATGTAGTAGTACGGAGGTGACACTATCGAAGAAGTTACTTGCTCTTCTGTTATCGGCCATGTCGACCGTTGATTTGGATCGAGCTCTCAGAGTGGTGATTGTTTAGTACGAATAGCATTATCTTTTAATTTGGTGTGACCGGGGAATGTGATCACTCTTTGCTAGTACGTGTGTACGGACACCGTACACTCGCTGAAGCTAAAAAAGGTTGTCTCCAGACTGTACTGTCATTTTTTTCATCGAGGTGGCTAAACACACACTTTTTGGCAAAATAAAAGTCATCTTACGACAATTACTGCACTGAGTGAGGCCATGCCCAACGCAACACCGTGGCGTACTGGCCCCACAGTCCTTGTAGGCACCGGTGATCCCTGTGATCGAAGATAGTAGTCCCACAGACTCGTATAGGCTCTTGCAGAGGCGTCTATCGCCTCACTTGATAAAAAGCTAGGGTAACACATGAAGTGCGTGTTGAGAGAACGAGGATTATAAGTGGACGTTGAGAGTATCACTATTCCCGGCCCGTGCCCCTGCACACTTGGTAAAAAACACGAGTACGCCTGTGTTGAGAGAATGAAGGTCTTACTCCATCACACTATCTACGTGGCCTACAGCTTTAACCTGGACTAACATTGAATACTACGTACCTGCGTTGGCCATGCCCTGACGATCACACCGGTGCCTTCGATCATTAGCACGACTGTGAAAAAAAATCACGGCATTGGGTGTGTTTAGTTTCGCGAAAAGGTGTAAAAAAAGTACTGTAGCACATTTTGGTTTTATTTGGTAAATAGTGTCCAACTGTTGACTAATTAGGTTCAAAACGTTCGTCTCGCAAAGTACAACCAAGCTGTACAATTAGTTTTTTATTTCATCTACATTTAATACTCCATGCATGTATCGTAAGTTTGATGTGACGGGAAATCTGTTTTCTGCACCGTAAGTAAACAGGGCCATTTATTTGCTGGGGACCTGGGATACACAGACATCTATCTGGCACACGTGTGGTCTGGTCTGCCTACCAGGTTGCCGCGAATCTGCGGTATCTGAGATCAAGCAACAGGGTATCTATCCATCCCATAACCTGAAGGGTGTCAAGTATTCATGGAGCAGGTCTGAACTGTTGTCGCAGATTCAGTTCCCCAATTCTCTCCCCAAATTTCACTATACAAAAAGAAGATTCCCCGTCACATCAAAATGTCGGCAAATGCATGAAATACTAAATGTTGATGAAATCAAAAACTAATTGCACAGTTTTGTTGTACTTTGCGAGACGAACATTTTAAGCCTAGTTAGTCAAAATTTAGATAATTTTTACCAAATACAAACGAAATGCTACAGGAATTCTGATACAGTGTTTTTCTCCCCAATTCTCTTATCTAAACAAGGCCCAAATAAACACCTTCCACTCTTGTAGTACATTTCGAAACCAGAACCGTGTTGGCCATGTGGGGGTGGGGCAGACTGCCAGAGACACGACGTGTGGATCCTGTCCGGTTGCACGCCGCTCCGGCCAGTCCGGGCTGCACCGGGTGCATCTCCCAGCCGAACTTTCGTCGAAGACCGTACGAACTCACTGGACTATAATGGCTTTTCTGATTTGTTTTCCCGAACAACTTTTGTTTTTGACTTTTTTCCCCTCAAACGCATGGTTGAATGCGGCGTATGCTGATATATATTGCTAGTTCTCCAAGCAGTCTGTTCTTGCTAAAAAAACGTTTGTACGACATTGTTAAAGCTTCCTGCTGTACTTATGTTATTTTTAGTAAGGTAAATCGACTGTTTGACTGGCTCGGGTTGTTTTTCACTACGGAGTGGAGATTGTTTAGTGCTACCGTTTTCTTTGGAGTAAGTGTAACCTGGAAGCAGGTAATCTATAGCTGGTACAAAACGGAGCACTCATCACGTCACATAATTTAACCCCAACCTCGAATCCAAATCCACCTCATTTTCGTGCGGCCGGGCCCGTCATAGGAACTCACTCTCCAGCCTGCACTGTCATTTCCCTGGCACGACAAACACTTTTCGGCCGCATTCGGAAGAAAAAAAAAGATACAGGACAAATCGATTACTGAAGTCCAGTGAACTCACACTACTGGCTTAGCTCACCTGGGGAAAATCGTGTCGTTTTACTCTGGAACCAGGGACACCGGACACACGGACCTTATCCGGTGCATCCACGCACGCAGGTGCTCTGAATCTTGCTATGAAGCAATAGGACAGTCAGCTCGAGCAGGCGGGATAGGATGGTCGACGGTCCGTACTATCACCGGCCAGGCGACAGAAACTACTGCCCCTTCTCTCTGATCTGCCGATCCAAGCTAAGGGGTTATTTAGTTAGCAAAATTTTTGGCAAAATACAACTGTAGCATTTTCGTTGTTATTTGGTAATTAGTGTCCAATCATGGTCTAATTAGGCTTAAAAGATTCGTCTCATCCATTTCGTCTAAACTGTGTAATTAGTTTTATTTTTTTATCTATATTTAATGCTTCATACCTGCGTCTAAAGATTCGATGTGACGGGGAATCTATTGTTCTTTTGCAAAAAAAAAATTTGGAACCAAACGCTGTCTAAGAATATGTACAGTAGTACGTACGTATGTTATGTTCAGGAACCAAGTGCCCAGATGTGAGGTTTGGCCACAGATTACCCCGGCACGGGCTGCTGGCTGCTGCCCTGCAAGTCTCGGAGATGGGAGCCGTGTAGCCCATCTGGGGCAGAAAAACCAGACACCCGGTGTGTCACGTCACGTGTGGATCCTGTCCGGTTGTGCTTGTGCCGGGTCCTACTCCCGGTGGAAGTGGAATGGAACTTTCGTGGAAGACCGTACTACGGAAAACGAGCTCAGTGGACCGTGGACTAGTAGACGATTTCTGGATTTGGGTCTTGTTTACATCCGAGGCTAAAGTTGAAATATTTTTACTCTCTCTATTACATTCATTTTTATACGTATGCATAAAGCATTAAATATAGATAAAAAATAACTAATTGTACCGCAAAGTACATCCAAACTGTGCACTTATTTTTTGATTTCGTCTACATTTAGTACTCCATACATGTACCGTAAATTTGATGTGACGAGAAATCTTCTTTTTGCCTAGTGTCAAATTCTGGATTTTGGAGGTAACTAAACGAGGTCTCCGTCTTTTTTGTTTTTTTAGCCTTTTTTTGAAAAATTCTCTCAAATATACCCATGGCGGAAAGATTTTATAAAATGGACCTAGGGCTTGGCGCCATCCACGCTGGCGCCAAGGTAACACAGCTTGGCGCCGTTGGCATTGGCGCCAAGCCCCTATGCCACTTGGCAGATGATGCCGAGCTGGCGGTGACGTGGCAAGCCCTCGTCATTGACACCAAGCCTGGCGCAATGGATCTTAGCGTCGAGTTATTGGAATTTGTTATTTCCATACGTCCATCTCATGGTAAAATTCTAGAATTAACAAATTCGAACAGCTCGACGCCAAGATCCACGGGGATAGGCTTCACGATGGCGGTAACGGCGTCAAGGTGGCTGCCACGTCACTGCTAGCTCGGCGTCATCGGCCAAGTGGCATGGGGCTTGGCGCCAATGCCAACGGCGCCGAGCTGTTTTACCTTGACGCCAGCGTGGATGGCGCCAAACCTTAGGTCCATTTTCTAATATTTTAGAGAATCTTTCGAAAAAAAACTAAAAACACACACAAAAAAAAACGGACGAGGCCTTACTTGCACGCATCAGCTGTTGCCTGCCTGCATGGCGATTGGCGAGTCATCCCAACCACCTGGCGGACTCATTGAGCCCATGTTTAGATTCCAAAATTTGGAACCCAAATTTGCATAGTGAGTGTCACGTCACACTGTAGCAATTTTGTTTTTATTTGGTAATAATTGTCCAAATATTGATTAATTAGGTTTAAAATGTTCGTCTCGCAAAGTACAACAAAACTGTGTAATTAGTTTTTTATTTCATCTATATTTAGTACTCCATATATGTGCCGGTATTTTGATGTGACGGAGAATAGGAATTTTGCATAGTGAATTTGGTGGGCAAAGTTGGGTATCTAAACATGGCCTGAATGTATTGAGTGCGGTGGGGCGGCGGCAGCATATTCATTCACCTACCCCCGCGGCGAAAAATTGCGAGGAGACGATCGATCGCCTTTTTCCGCAGGATAAATACACACGCCTCGTTGATTCATAGAACTAGGAGCGAGTAGTAAATAGTTTTACATGTGATGTGCGTGGTGACGCGGACTGGGATCTGACAAGAACGAACCCGTAGTCTCCACGGGCTCCGGATGCTGGAGCGCCTTGATCTATCTGATGCCTGCGTTGAATGAATGATCCAATCCAACAGGCCGGCGTCCAGGCGACGACGCAGTCACGCAGACAACTCGACATAGAAAGGGCCAAACTGCCACCACATCCCGGTGGAAATTCTGGTCTTCCTGCTGAGCTGGATCAAGCGACGGATCAGCGACAGATGGGATGCTGATAAAACATCGTTAACAATCACTCTTGGACGCAGATGACTTCACGGCATGTACCAGTGCGTACTAGCTAGTAGTACGTTTTCAGTCAGCCAGTGCTCGCTGCTCGGTCAATCATCGGTGCTGACTGCTGGTACGTTTTTCCCTTCCGCTCGTACGGAAATATCTGGACGCCTCAGAGATCCATCAATCCACCCATCGCGATGTTACGCGCTGGTCCGCACGCTTGCCGGAGGACGTTTTGCGGCCGCGAGGAATATCGGCTGAAAAACGCACGACTCCCGCTCCACTCACCAGTCACCAGAAGAAAAACACCGATTTTCCTCGAGCACCCGCCACCCCTTGCGCGCGCGCGCGCGTCGCGGTCGGCGGGCCGGCGTTCTACAGCTACGGCCTACGGGTCGGAGCCAAGATTTTACGGAGGACCACCCGCGAATCCACCCAGATCCCGGGCGCCGAGGGGCTCCTCTCATCTGCTTCGTGCGGTGGCGGGGAAGAGCGGCGAGGTAGGTAACAACTGAGGTAGGCAGATTAGATGGGCCCACTGGCCCAGCCAGACGGGGCCGGGTCGTGGTGGCCTGGTGGGCGACTCGATGTCGACGGCCGCAGCGCCGTGGGGGCGCGGAGGTAGCAATCCGACAAAGCGAGCGCCGAGCGCGGCTGGCTGCTGCCGAAGTGGCTGGTACGTACGGACTACGGAGCACCAGACAAAAGGGCGTGTTCGCTGGTCTCGTCCATCCAGACCAGCCGGCTGATCCCCTCAGCAAATACTATTCATCAACCAGCCGCTACAGTATTTCTCTCTCACAAAACCAACCAATTTCAGCCAAGTTTCAGACCAGCGAACGGGCACAAAACGAGAGCTGCCGTGTCCACCCGCACGTCTGCTGTGTTTAGTTCACAAAATTCGGAGTGTCAAAATACACTGTGGTGACACTATAGTATTTCGTTTGTATTTAGTAATAATTGTCCAATCGTTGACTAATTATGCTCAAAACGTTCGTCTCGCAAAGTACAACCAAACTGTGTAATTAGTTTTTTATTTTATCTACATTTAATACTCCATGCATGTATCATAAATTTAATATGACGGAGAATCTTCTTTTTATATAGTGCATTTTTTTTAGAAACTAAACACAATTGTCCTCTCCTGCGTACGGCGTGGAGCTAGTAGACTGCACTTGTCTTGTCTTGTTTACCTGTCTAGGCTCCGCTCATGTGCGTACGTACATGGATGGACGGTCGTTAGGAAATATCCTAGGATGTCTCGAGTCGCGACAAGTTTGGAGGTATAGCAGCTCCTCCCTCTGTCTCAGAGGCTGGAGGTGTAGCAGCTACTCTTAGAGCAGATGACGTTATGGAATATATGCTAGTCAAACTTTCTTAATTTTGATTAGATCCGTAGAAAATATGTGCATCATTTATATTTCTAAATAAATTTATTATGATAGTACATTCAACGATCAATTTTGACTAGACTTCAAAAAGGCTTATGATAAAGTAAATTGGAACTTCCTACAGCAGACACTGAGGATGAAAGGTTTCTCTGAAAAGTGGTGTTCCTGGGTGAAACTTTTCACACAACGAGGAAATATAAATATTAAGATCAATGACCAGCTAGGCCCTTACTTCCAAACTAAAAAAGGTTTAAGGCAAGACGATCCATTGTCACCAATACTATTTAATATAGTTGTCAATATGCTAGCCGTTTTAATTGCTAGAGCCAAGGAAGTGGGTCTGATAGACAGAGTGGTACCTCATCTCGTTCAAGATGGTCTTTTGATTCTGCAATACGCGGATGATACTGTGATATTTTTAGGCCATGATGTTGAAAAGGCGGTTAACTTAAAATTAATTTTAACCACCTTCGAACAACTATCTGGGCTGAAAATCAATTATCACAAAAGTGAAATCTTTTGCTTTGGTAGGGTAAAAGATCACGAAGCATTTTATTCACAACTATTCGGATGCGAGATGGGAAAGTTTCCTTTTCGCTATCTGGGTCTGCCCATGCACACCAGGAAACTAAGTAATAAGGACTGGGTGGAAATTGAGAAAAGAATTGAGAGTAAACTAAGTGGTTGGAAGGGTAAGATGCTCTCGGTAGGAGGGCGTCTAGTTCTCATTAACTCAGTGCTTTCTAGCCTACCGATGTTTATGCTATCCTTCTTTGAACTACCGAAGGGAGTTTTAGAAAAGATTGACTGCTTTAGATCTAGATTTTACTGGCAAAAGTGACCAACATAAGAGAAAATACAGACTAGCTAAGTGGGAGCTTTTGTGCCAACCCAAAGACCAAGGTGGCTTAGGGATACAAAACTTGGAAATACAAAATAAATGCCTGTTGAGTAAATGGCTGTTTAAGTTGTTAAATGAAGAAGGGGTTTGGCAACGGCTTTTGAGAAATAAATACCTAAAAAATAAACCACTGGGTTGTTGTATGAAAAAACCAACAGACTCTCATTTTTGGAAGGGTCTGATGAAAGTTCAAGATGTTGTCTTGAGTTTTGGCACTTTCAAGGTGTTTGATGGGTCTCAAACACGTTTTTGGTTAGACACATGGATAGATAATAAACCTCTGAAAGATAAATTTCCTGCGTTGTTTAATATAGTAAGGCGGAAACAAGACTCTGTGGCAAATGTCCTATCAACGGTTCCTCTCAATATTTTCTTCAGGAGAAATTTAGGAGACAGGAATTTGAGGGACTGGCACAGAATAGTAGTCTCCTTACATGATTTGAACTTACACGGGGAAAGGGATACTTTTGTTTGGTCACTAAATGCTTCAGGCACTTTTACGGTAAAGTCGTTGTATGCTGCGCTAATTAACAACGGGGTAAGGGTGTCACAAGATATTTGGCAAGTAAAAATTCCATCAAGAATTCAGATTTTCTTGTGGTATCTAAAGAGGGGTGTGATTTTGACGAAGCACAACTTGTCTAGGCGTAACTGGAATGGTGATAAAAGTTGTGCATTTTGCCATTATCCAGAGACTATCCAACATCTCTTCTTTGATTGTTACTATGCTAAATTCTTATGGCGCGTGGTTCACCTTATGTTTGGGATCTCTGCCCCTTTGAGTATGGAAGATCTTTTCGTTACATGGTCAAAAATGGGCAGTAAGCCTCAAAATGCTTTGTTATTAACTGCAGCATCAGCCTTATGCTGGACGATCTAGTTAACCAGGAACGAGGTGGTTTTTGACAAATGTAGATCAAAATTTTTTTGCAGGTACTATTCAGGGGAACTTATTGGCTGCGACAATGGGCTAAGCTGTAGCGGCGTGAGGTGTTACGAGATCAACTTCTACGTGCAGGGCAGCGTTTGGAGACATCCGCCCTTCAGTTCTTTAGTTCTAATGGAGGCCGTACCGTGCTGGTCCAGCCCGACGACGTGTCGTGCCGTGCCGGCCCGCGTCGTGCCACCACGGGCCGCCGTGCCTGTGGCGTGCTCGTGCCTAGCCTCCGGCCCAAGGCACGGCCCGTGAGCCGTCGGGCCGGCCCGAGAGCACGTCGTGCCCTGCGTGCCGCGGGCGGCCCAAGAGCAGCGCGCGAAGAAGGGAAGAGCGGCGCGACGGATGGGGAGGGGAAGGGAAAAGTAGCGCCGTCCGAGAGAGTGGGAGTAGGAGGAAGTTAGGATTTGGAGTGATGAAGATATTATATATATGTATTAATTGCAGCGGGTTGTGCAAAATATTGACATGGTTATTAATTTAACGGGCCGCCTCTTGGACCAGACCGTACCCGTGCCCGTGCCACGTGCTTGAGTGGCGGCCCAGGCACGGCCTGGTCCCTCGGGCCGGGGGCCAAAACGCCGGGCCGTGGGCCGGGCCACCGGGCCTCGGGCTGCATGGCCAAGTATACCAATGGGTGGCTTTCAAATAATTTTCTTCGCTAGCGAGTGTTAGGAACTTTTGCCTTACTTTTCCTCTTTTAGCCGGATTCTGGCGGTTAAACTTTTTTTCTGTGCTGTGGTCTTTGACCGTGAGACTGTAATAATTGGCCTGATTCTACCCTTTGGTAGATGAAGCCGGATAGGTACTATCCATTATCAAAAAAATATATTATAAATATTATTTTTTCTTTTATATATAATTGGTCAAAGTTTAAAAAAGTTGACTTCTCAAAAAACGAGAATGACCCCTATTTTAGGATAGAGGAAGCAGTAGCAGGCGAGAGTGCGAGGCAAGATCCGGTGGTGATCGAAAAGGGCGAAGGGATTTCTTCAAAAAGAAAAAAAATAGGGGGCGGGGGGGGGGGGGATGAAGGGACTATTTTATGTACGTTTGCCGGGGCCTGGAGCGCAACACACCAAACATGGCGAAGGTTCATGGCAGGGGGGCAAAGTGCCAAGTGCAGCCCGGGCAGAGAAACAACAAACAACGCAGCACTTGTCTACTTCCTGTCTTCTCCGGCGGGGCCGCGCAGTCGTTTTTCATTTTTGAGCTGACGAGGATGGGCGCAAGTACAGATCAAACTCTTCAGGTTGAGCCTATCAGATCAGTGTAGTTTGAGCGTAGTTTAGAACCGGCGTTGCCAGTTCAGCATTTCGGCTGCCCCGTATGTGTCTGTCTTCCGTGCGTAGTTTAGAACTGCGGGATGCATGAAGGTACTACTAGCAATCAAGTCAGTTGCGATCATATATGGATCTTCTCTGGATACTGCCTGCACATACAGCATCTCCCTGTTTCGATACGTGCTATGTCTGGTACCTCCAGAATGTAGTACTCCTATATCCATATTCGTCCAATATAATTGTCCCCAAATGTTGGGATCAACTTTGTGGCCACTTGGAGCTGAAGATTTGCACGCAGTACAGAAGATAGTAGAACCGCAGCCCGCAGGATAAGCCAACCCTTTCGGTCTCGAGAGGCTTTGGTCGATTCAATTATATTCAAAAGGCAAGAGGAAGAATCCAAAACGTATCCACGATCAGATATGCATATACTATTTATGTCTGACGCGCTTGGACTAGTCGCCACTCACCAGTACACACCGCAACTTGTCAAGTGCACGGGCACCACTTGCATTGGGCTCCAGAATATTCAGCCGCGCTTGAGTAACACACACACTGTTTGACGCGGCAACAGGGCCCCGATTATTCTCCGTGCAGCCGTTGCACGGGGCCGTACCCGGGCCGTACGGTCATCTCATCCTGTCCAATTGTCCATCATGCATGCGTCGCGCTGGGCGCCAGGTCTAAGATTGCCAGCCGCCGGCGGATCAATCCACTGTTTGTCAACCGATGTCCCATAGCTTCAGCTGCACCCAGCTCAAAAACCGGACAGCCACACACACGCCTAGTAAAAGTCTTCTCACGGCAAGGTCAACTTCTGTAATTAATTTTCCCTTTTCCCCCCCCTTCAGATGAAAGTTAGCTCCTGTAACGAACCACAAAAAAACGTCACAGTGAGAAAGCCAGCTCGATGGTAATCGTAACTGGCTAAATACATGAACACCCCGCGCAAGTCAAGACTAGAACAGGGCAGGAACTGTGTGCAAAGCCCGTCACGCTCATAAGAAAAGGTGGGTTTGTGTACTGGTCTAGCGAGCAAACGCACGCATGCAGTTCTGCAGCTCCATGCTCACAAGAGAACGTTTTTCTGTAAGTACTGAAACGTGTTGTGCATCAGCAGCAAGGGGCATCAGTTTTCTTGTCGACGTGGAGAGACAGCAACGCATAGAAGAGGCAAGAGGTGTGCGCCACGCAATGCCACACTGGACCACTGCCTAGTGCTACTCGATCTAAGCTAGCTGACGGAGGGAGAGCCATCGGATTCGGCAGAGCCGTACGGCGAACGTGCTCCCACCACCTCCACGCAGGCACGTCGGTACGCTCATGGCTCACACACCCATCGATCGAGCCGTACGGATATTTTCCAAAATATTTTAGATTTCCGTCACATCGAATCTTTAGACACATGCATGAAACATTAAATATAGATAAAAAAATAAAACTAATTATACAGTTTAGACGAAATGGACGAGACAAATCTTTTAAGCCTAGTTAGGCTATGATCAAACAATAATTGTCAAATAACAGCGAAAGTGCTACAGTAGCACTACAGTTACATTTCCTAAAATATTTTGGAAACTAAACCAGGGCCAGTTGAGCTGGTGGCAGTGCCACATCAACTTGTCTCGGTCGAGGTCTGAACGCCGGACGCCCGGTTGGCGGTTGCTTAATAAACTTCAGAGACAAGAACGTGGATAGCACAACCAACATGAGGCCGTCTTTCGAATTTTCGATGGAAACTCGACGAAATGTCCATCATCATTTGTCCTGAGCCTCTCAAAAACTCTCTGCTTTATCTGCAGGCGCGGACTTCACAGTCACATATATATTCAGTGGTGCCGGGCAAATTGGGGGGTCTCGGACCCTTGGATTATCCTCTGGAAATGTGGGGGACTTGGTTGTCGACTTGTCTCGTTGATCAGGACAGATCCTAGTGGGCAGGGCACTTCGCATTTGTTCCTGCCGCACCTTTGCTTGCAGGTGCACTCCAATTATCCAGCAAGGTGAGCACTGAACAGGCATCTCGGGAAAATTTTCAGTGACTGTGCGCGCAGCAGGTGTACTTACCCGATTAGTATAGCGGTGCACAGTACACGATATTACAACAGTAGAATTTACAGAATGAACTCAGAGATGGAAAATGGTATGCACTCCAACTCCAATATCCAGATAATGCAGACAGCATTCAGAAACGCAACTTCTGACACTACTACTCTCAAAGGCAGGGCAGGTTTAATGCCCCTTGGTTTGTGACAATATGCCTGTCCTATAGGGCAACAAAAATTGAGAGCAGACGGTGGGTTTTACTGGCATAGGGTTACACTCTGTATTCCGTATATACCAAAAAGAAATATGTTCAGTCGAGCACCCAACACTCATATCGGAAATTGGGAACACGAAACAACAAACTCATCGTTAGGGCTTCGCTTTGCCAATTCATCAATTATCTACGCTAGACCTGTAGACGATCTGAGGATGCTTTGTTATTGTACTTCTTCCCGGACATCATTCCTTTTCCTGCGGCCAAACCCGCATCGACAGATGAATTCAGGGATTGGCCCCTCATCCCCAGCAACCCAAGGATGCTCAGCCGCGGACTGCAGCGTGATGCGATCTCCTGGATCTGCAAATCAAGCACATGGAAGGAGGGGACAAGGGCATTGCGTTAACAGAGGACATCTTGCACAACTTAGCAAACTCCAGGTTATCAGAATCATAGGGTGAGAAAGCGACCAAAAAGGCACCTTTGCAGAGAAGCCTTTGGAGCAAATCAGCAAGTTGGGGGTTCATGTCTCCAGGTATTTGCACAGGATCATTGGCAATCTATTTTGTAGCAACCACTCAAGTGAGTTTAACGCAGAGTGATAAAAGGCAAAAGGAAAGGAAGGAAACATTTTTTTGCACCTTATCATAAGTTTCCTGCAACGTATCCCCAAGAAAGGGATAATGCCCAGAAACCATACAATACAAAGTTACACCAACTGCCCATGTATCAGATGCTCGACCATGGTAGGCTGAACCTGCAGTGAAATAAAGAGAGATACTTCTATCATATTTAGCAAGTCTATACCGAGCAGCTAAAGAATACTTAGTAATTTAAGTTAATGGCAGAAAATCCTGGACTGTTCCATTTTTGTTAATTTGTGATTCTGCGATCATATAGCTACAACAATGGAACATCCAGGAAATGTTGCTTTCCAAAAAACACCATTATATTCATAGATAACCTGATGATTGACTAATTTTACATGCAGCATTTATATAACTTAAATATCAAAGGTAGTCAGTTGTACCTTGACAGCACTCCGGGGCAGTGAAAACAGGAGTGCCAGGAGATCTCCAAAGCATATCATCATCATCCTACATTGCAAACACATAAGTATCACTGTACTAATATATCAGTAAAACAGCAATATATAAAATTTTACAGTCCAGAAGAATTTGCCACAAAAAACACACATACTTTGAAAAGATTGAATAGATTTACTTGAGTAAAAGAATGTAACAAGTTTCATCCAATGATAAAGTTGTGGGCCACCTACTTAACAATGAACATATCCAAAACAACAAGAAAAGCATCTTAGTTTGTTTCCAACTCAAATTATCTTAAAACTACTCATGAGGACAGGGAGCAAAGATCATATTTTAATTTTTTTTACATAAATATAAACCTGGTTTGAGGAACTCTAAATCTACAGAGCCATTTTTTACCAGAGCAAGAGCAATTAATGATAGAAAGACGAAATTAGGAATTTATTCCTTTCAACAGTGGATCCATTTAAGTGGAAAAAACAATATTTCCATAACAATAAAAAAATCACTAAAATAAACAAGTTACAGGAGTACAGAAACCACCTCAAAAACCTGGCTAACACTGAAATCCCCTATCTTCACATTGCCGGCACTGGTAACCAAGAGATTGTCTGGTTTGATATCACCATGAATAACGTTCTGTGTATCAAAAGAAAAAAAATCAGTGTTCCAAGCAAGGGAAACACACAGCATAGTACAAAACTGCATAACATAGAAAAAAGAGGCAATCAAAAAACACATGTATAAAGAAATATATGTCCAAAAATGTGGTAGAGAATCATCAGCTCGAAATCTGGGAACTGTGGAATTCACTCTTGTAGGTAAGCACAAATGTGAACCATGGTTGGGAGTTTAGTGCTGTTGTCCTGATGCGGACCAGGATGCCAGGAAACATGGTTTGCATCACGATTGCTACCATGCAGGGGAACGGCCAGATGGTGTTACTTGAATTATCACTCACAGAACACACGCAGGCACTAAACTAAAAAAACACCAGAAATATTACAAGCGCACCAGGACAAACCAAACAATCGACCACCAGACCGAACAAAGATCAGCACCCAAAGAGACTCCAACTCAGAGGTACCCACAGAACACCAAATAGTGGATTCCTCTCTGATCTCTTGGAGAAGCTGACTGACACTAGGATTCGTGCCCTCACAAACACATCCATTACAGTGTTTCCAAAAGAACAAAGCTATTAGCATGACCGGAGTGGAATACTTTTCGCTGATGATTATCAACTAATAGCGCAACCTCAAACCACCTGGACCAGACCAATCGATTGTAAGATCTCCATTCAAACTTACTCCCTCTGTCCCATGATAGATGACGTTTTAGCTCCAGGCACGGGAATTAAGGAGTGGAAAAGTTGTAGTGCACAGGAAACGAGAAGGAGAGAGATAGAGATAGAGGTGCATTGGGAAGTGAGAATGAACTAATTTGGGACAAGTCTAGAATGCTCGAAGGTCAAGTATTATGGGACGAAGGGAGTATTTAGTGAAGGCACAGTCGACTAGTAAATGTTTAATTGTCTCGTCCACCTGATCACAAAGACGGCACAAATAGCCCAGTGGTTTCAGGCAGGCCTCGGCGCTCAAGGCAGTCAGAAGTCCAGCAGCGGTTATGACAAGCTAACCAAATGAAATATTTCACACTGGGTGGTATCCAAGATTTCCAAAGTCTTTGCCAAAATTGAAACTTGGTTGTTCCTGATGCAGAAGCAGACCAGATGTGCTTCTTCCGCATCGTCTTGTAGTTCCACTCCAGCTAGAAACTCCAAAATCTGAATGATTCCTCCAGAACTTGGATTGTGACAGTTATCTTCCTAGAAATATGTTTGGATATGAGAGCTGCATAATATCGATCAACGAGCTGCAAATAATTTTTTCAAAATCCCAGGACTCTAGAAAATTGTTCTAAACATAATATCAATCATCTTATATACTATTTGTGTTTCTGAATACTAAACTTTGAAACTTTGACGTGAGTATTCAACTATTCATCATGATAAACTAGTTATTGAAAATGAAAACTGAGTGCTTACATGAGAGTGAAGATACATAAGACCAGATATTATGTCTCGCAAATAATTTCTTGCAGTAGCTTCTTCTAAACCATTATCACAAACCATTTTTCCTTCAACATACTCAAGAACTGGCAATGCAAATGAAGAAAAAATGTAAATGATAATTGAGAGAACATCAATGGAAATGTGATGGGTCATCAATAAAAAAATTGTTTAACAGTGGCAGCATAATTACATACCCATGTAGAATTTATCTATGTTTGGGTCATCAATCGCTTCGACGAGATTTACAATGTTGGGGTGATTCAGCATTTTCATTATGGATACCTGTCTCAAAAGAAAAAAACACAAACAATGAACGCGGGGGGGGGGGGGGGGGGGGGGGTGGAAAGCAATTGAATAATGTACAGAACAGAAAATGCAGCCTATTAACATGTAAAATCAGGATCGTATGCTACACATGCAGTGTGCTATCATAGTTCCAGTTACCAAATACCAATACACTATGCTTCTACATTTTGACAAGAAAATTACCATTGATTCTAACAATATATCAACCCTTAATCCACCTACATATTGGCGATGGGCCATCTATTTAACCTCTTATGGCAGCTCAAGACTATGAATGAATTTCATCAATTAGGAAAGGAAATGAAGCTACAAATCTGTTCATGGTAGTTATTGTGCTGAGGATTTGTCCTACAAAAATCATATGGCCAATGAAACTGAAAAGGAACTAACAATGACAGCAAGCAGATAGTTTCCGTGTAAACAGAAGATATATGAATTCTGTATCACACTCCTGAAAGCCCAAGTTTGGTTTTGGTAATTAATGGCACCAAGTTGCTAATGCCATGTGCTAAGTGTTTTGAGTTAGGCATAAGCAACGCATGTGATGAAGGTGTATGTGGCAAGGAGTGGTGGCCACAAGATCACAAAGAGATGGTGCATGGACATGAAATGACGATCATGATAGAGATGCACATAATATGATGGACATGATGATCAAGTGGAGGAGAAGGATCTAAGAGCGCAAGGCAAAGGTATAACAATAGGGTTTTCCTTTTGCCGGTCTAAGTTGAGTAGAGAAGTGATTGACCGGGTTTAGGATACATAGCCGACTATCAAGAGGGGCAATCACGGTTAGCTCAGGAATCAAGTGCTACTAGATCAATGTCTTGAGCATATGCATTAGGATCTAATAGAGAGCTAACATAACGCCTTGAAAATGTTTGTGAAAATGCTAACACACATGCACATGATGTTTTTCACATGATGGTGTTGGCACATTTGCGAAGGCGATGGTGTTTGAGCGGTAGTAAAGGGTTTGGGCCGGAGGAAATGCCTATTTTTTATTGCGACGGAGGCGAGAAAAGGTGGCGAAAGTCCGAAATGATTATCACTGAAAATACAGTGACCGGACGCTGTGGTCGAATTGACCGGACGCGGCTAGCGTGTCCGGTCAGTTCAAACCACAGACAGACGCGCGTGTGAGAAGGGTCGCAGACCGGCGCGTCCGGTCCCTCGCGGAACCGGCGCATCCGGTCACGCACCCAGGAGTTCAGCACGGAGGGCAGATGCGATCGGACGCGGTGGCGCGTCCGGTCACGAGTGGACCGTTATTGGACTCCGATCGGACGCGGCTGGCGCGTCCGGTCACGTGTGATCGGACGTGTCCAGTCGCGGTGGGTGCTCTCTGGACTCCGATCGGACGCCAGGTGCAGCGCGTCCGGTCAGACGCTGGGGCGCGTCCGGTCAGGGCAACGGCTACTTCTGACGCGCACTGTTCACGCTTGTCCTGTAGTGACCGGACGCGTCCGGTCACCCTGACCGGTGCGTCCGGTCAGCACAATTTTAACTGTGTCGTCCGGTAACGGCTAGCTGCGTACCCCTTCGCTATAAATAGAAGTTGGCCGGGGTTTGAGGGTAACTCTTGCACATTTTGAGACCTAGAGACATCCTTTGAGCTAGAGAACAACCCTCCACTCATCTCTTTGTTTGGTTGCACATCTTGAGTGAGATTGAGTGAGATTCAAGTGCATTGCTTGAGAGTTGCATTCTAAAGGCACTTGGTCTTCGAGTTGCTACGGATTTCTTGTTACTCTTCCGTGTTTTCCGACACGGTAGACGGCTTGGAGCAGCGGAGGTGATTGAGCTCGCAATTGAAGATTGTTGGAGCCTTCACCAAGTGTTGTAAGGGGTTCTTGATCCTTCCCCGCGGGTGTTCACAAATTGGATACTCTAGTGGAGCTCGTGGCTTGGAGGATCCCCATCTTGTGTGTGGTTGTGCGGCGCCCGCTGAGGGCTGGACTCTTGATAGTCGATTAGCTCGCGAACCGATAAGTGGGTGCATCGCCACAACGAGGAGTAGCTTGCTGGGAAGCAAGTGAACCTCGGTAAAAAAATCTTGTGTCATTTCTTTGGCGAGGATTTCTCTTGTGGTTGATCATTGTGATTGATTCTTCGAGTGCATTACTTCTCTACATCGTTGGTATAAGAATCAAGTCACTTGCTCTTTACTTTCTTGTACTAATCCTAGTGTAGGTTGCTTAGTGTAGCTTTTATCACATAGGAGTAAGTAGCTTAGTGACTTAGTCTTGTTGGTGTGTATTAGAGATCATAGTCTTGCTTCACTAGAATTGCATAGGTGGCTTGCATAGTGTAGTTGGGCTAGTGCTAGAATTAGCTTAGCCATCTTTTATACTAACGTGTTTGTTTAGTGAATCTTGTAGAATTTTAAATAGGCTATTCACCCCCCCCCCTCTAGCCATTTGGACCTTACAACTCCCCTGGGTCCTTTTTCTCTTCAGAGGCTAAATGGGGTCCTATTGCACAAAAAGTGCCAAGTTAACTGCTTAACAATATCTGAACATTAATTCATCACTGTAAGAGCACCATACTGCAAATAAATGTTGTTGGTCGCCTTTGTATCATACAAATTCATTCCTAATATGTGAGGTAAACATTCTTATATGCTAATGAGCAAGGTACCTCATAGTTGGTTTTTTGTTAAGTAAACGGAAGTTCAAAAACAATTGGGAGCCTAAAACAAGATTTCCCGGTACAATAGAAAAAGTTCCCTACAGTTACATGTTCAAGTATCAGACAGAACAACATCAATTAGAATTTGGAATGGCTAGCTTATGCATGATAGATCCTAGAGAGATGTCTTGAAAGCATGTGCAAAAACTTTAAAAGAAAACTAAGTCACATATGCATGACAAAAAGAAAATGCGAGCATTGCATGGACAGATAAGCTGACAAAATCATCACCTCCCGAAGAACATCTGTCATGGCAGTTTCTGTGCGTACAACACGTACTTTCATCATGTAAGGCTTATTCAGAACCTGAAAGAGAAGGGCAAAGGCTAAACTTCCATAAGTGAGACATCAGCACATGCACCCAGCACATATACAAGGGCTAACAATAACAGTGTTGAGAGCAAAGAAAAGGAAATGGTGAGACTGAACTAAGTCCTTAGAGTACAACATATTAGAAAGAAACAAAGTATAACTAATAGCTACCAGTAGAAAATAGCTAATTGTGATATTTAACAACAATTTGTAATCATGAAAGCCTGCTTATATGATGAAAAGGTATCATAAAATAAATGTATGCTAACAACACAAAAGAGAGTAGCAGAAAGCACTACCTTCACTGCATACAGCTTCCCATCTTTAATGTTTCTGTATAGAACCTGTTCAGCAGCAAAGTAAAAGCAATTTAGACATCTATTTGAAAATTTTAATATCAACATATCCAAGATATCTTACCACTTTGCCGTAGCTTCCAGAACCAATCTTTCCCAAGTGGACATACTGATTGATCATCTTATTACCATTTTCATCCTTAACATGCCAAAAGTAACAACATTATTATAGTGTTCAATGCAAAAGGTAGATTCTCTCATACAACTTGCTGCCTTCACTCGGCATGCAAAAGTCAGTTAATAGAACTAAGCAGGCAATAAACGCAGCCAAGCTCTTTGATGGCTAATCAGAACAGTGAAACCAATGCAAAGTTATGCTTTCGAATTATTCTCAAATGTTATGTGTGTATATGTAAATAGATCATATGAAGTGAGACTTTGCTGAGGAAGTAAAAACATGCTTTTCCTATCACACAATAAAGGATGCACATGTTGATTGGGATGCCTGAAAAGATGCATTACTTCTTTATCGTTCCAAAAAAATGGTTAATTTATTCAACAACCAAAAACATAAAGGTGTACCTATCGCACTCCATCACCAGTGTTCACTTCAAGAGGGGCAAGATTGTAGGAATGATACAATGTACAATTCTGAGTTTTTGTAGAAAAAATGTTTAGCCAGTCTGCATTCGATAACTACTGATGGGCATGAATAACAGCTCATTTCCAGCAAGAATGCGTGCAACTACTAAGGGGGCAAGACCTTTCTGAAGTCTATTTATTTTTTCCAAAAAACAAATTTATGCAAGGCCAAATGGACAAATGGTAAAAAAACATAAAAAACTAATGGGAGATGTCACATGTCAATTGCCTGATATGATTATATAAGCCAGGTTCTTATGAGTTGGACTAGCCCATGCAAAGAGTGGGAAAGAATAGGTGGGATCTCAATAGCATTGTTTCAAATATGGGCATGCAAGTAAACAAACAGCTGGACAAAAAATTGAAGCCTTAAAAGAGGTACCTCTGAGCGAAATACTTTTTTAGTCTCTTTAACTGGGATCTCTCTACATACAAAGCCATTTTGAGTTCTTGACTGTATAATATCTTCAGAACTCTTCCTCGGTGGTCCATCATCACTTCCCTCAAGATACTCAGTATCATCTCTATCGTAGAAGCTTCTATCAGGATAATCTCCATTGTAGAAGCTTCTATCAAGATCATCCCCGTTATAAAAGCTTATATCAGGATCATCTCCAGTGTAGAAACTTCCATCAGGATCTTCAGCTGATTGACGCTTCAGTAAATCTTCAGATAACATGCCATCAGCATCCTGATGTTGACGTACGGATACACTGGGCTTCCTTAAAAAGCTAAAGCAACTGCAGCAACCGATGTCCGTAAGGTCCGCCATTCAGAACGAGTAGGCACCAGAAACCCTAGAATGACAAAACAGGTAACAATGTTAAAAGAAACATCGGAATAGGAAAGCCACAAATTTCTCTGCTACTTTCCTGGCTACCGCATCACCGCTGAAGATGAGATGAAACTACAATAACAGCATACAAAAAGAAACAGAAATGCCACTCAACCTCTGATCATTGCAGTTAAACTTGATGCCAGAAAGGCACACCTCAGAGGCTCAGAGATTCCACTCCCACACAGATTAACCAGGTGGAAGTACTTAAACACAAAGAGTATCAGCACACAATCGGCCTAAAATTGCTAGGGTTAAACTTGGGCCCCGTAACAATGTCAAGGGACTCCACCTCCCAGCAGTGGCGGACCAAGGATTTGAAACCAGGGTAGTAAAAAAAAAGTTCAATATACAAGACTATAGATTAACCAAATTGATCCGATTTCATTCAATTCTATGACAAGAAATTTCATTCAATTCTATGACAAGAAATTTTATTCAATTCTATGCTCCGATTTCATTCACAGAAACAAATCTCTAACAAATAATGTTGAATCACACATCAATTTCACATATAAACAATCCCTAAGCCCAAATTTGCCCAAATTTACAGTCCAGTGATCGCTTTCAAACCCTAGGGTATGAGGTTTCAGATTTGGGAAAGCTCAGAACTTCAAAAGCACACTCACTGACTCACGGGTCCAGGGGCACTGGCGCGCTACTCTGCAGCTTGGCGCACCCGGCGGCCGGCTACGGCGACGCGCAGCCTGCTCAGCGTCTCGGCGCACAGGCTCGGCAACGGCGACTGGCGCCAGGCCGCCAGGCGGGGCGGCGGCGGGCGGCGGGCGGCGGCCGGCTGGCGGCGTTTCCAGTGCTCCGCAAACGTAAATCGGCCTCGGTACTCGGGGGCGGCAGTGCTCGCGCTGGTGGAGTCCGCCGGGGCGCCGTCCGGCTCACGGTCGAGTGTCGAGCACTCGCGGCCTCGGGGGATCGGGGGCAGGTTTCGCGCAGTCGCGCTGGGACTCGCGGCCTCAGGGGCTCGCGACGGGGATATGGGCTTCTTTCCGATCTTTCTTGGGCCAGATTTTTTATGGGCTATAAAAGATAGAAATTGCTGAATACTATAAAGTTTTTGGGCAAGATTTCCTGGGCCTAGCTGGACTACCTTTGGGCCCGCCACTGCCTCCCACACAAATTAACACCACCAACGACCATGACCACGCCTCGATATCAACCTTCTACCAGGGGCGGAGCCCCGACAATTTTTACCCCAAAAAAAATCGAAGTTAGTGACAATTATTGCAAAAGAGTTAAATGTACGACAGACCCCTGAACTTGTAAGCGTGTGTCACGTAGGTTTCTAAACTTTGAAAATGCATTTCTGGCCCGCTAAACTTGTCACGTGGTGCACCGCAGACCCCTGAACTTTGAAAATGCATTTCTGGCCCCTAAACTTATCACATGGTGCACCGCATGCACGTCGGCATAGTAGCATGCATATGTCAGCGAAGTAGTGTTCAGCAGCAGATGCCTATCGGCCAGTGAACTGCCGACAGGGCCCCTATCGGCCGTTGAGCAGCCCATAGGCTTTATATATGTCTATGTTTTTTTTTTGTAACAGCTTCTAAATTTATAATTAATTATAAAAATATTATTTTAAAAAAATCGGCGTGGACCACGAGCTTGCATTGGGTCATGTTCCGTTGGTCCTGTGCATGTCTGCTGGCCCGTGCGCTGCTGCCGCCGCTGCATGCGTGCATGTCCGGCGGCGGGACATGTAATACGGATATGGATGCCACGTACGGGCGCACCATACATTTCTCAAACACCTGTCATACGTATAGAATGTGTAGATAGTGCATGTCGCGGACAGTGGTCTAGCCCGGTTGAGCTGTTTCATCAAATTCAAAGGCTGAATGTAGCTGCACGCACCAGCACCAGCACCAGCACACAGATGCATGCACACGCGACGCAGGCGCAACACACAAGCACGGACGGCCGAACAAGAGGGGGCGCTGCGCTATGTGCATGCTTGCCCGAAAGGAAAAAGCTACACCAAAAAAGTGGTCGCAGGCCGCAGCGCAGACGTGCATGGGACCAACAGGACGGGTCTCAATGCAAGCTCATGGTCTGCGCCGATTTTTTAATAATATTTTTATGATTAATTACAAATTTAGAAGCTGTTATAAAAAATAGACATATATAAGTCTGTCGGGTGCTCAATGGCCGATAGGGGTCCTGTCGGCAGCTCACTGACCGATATGCATATGCTGCTGAACGCCACTTGGCCGACGTGCATGCTACTGTGCTGGCGTGCATGCTACTGTTTAGGGGCCTGCGGTGCACCACGTGACAAGTTTAGGGGGCCATTAATGCATTTTCAAAGTTCAGGGGCCTGCGGTGCACCACGTGACAAGTTTAGGGGGTCAGAAATGCATTTTCAAAGTTTAGGGGCTTATGTGACACATGCTTACAAGTTCAGGGGGGTTGTGGTGCATTTAACTCATTGCAAAAAATTCGAAGTTAGTAGGCATCAAATAGGCAAATAGCTTAGTTAGGACTGTTTCGCATAGCAGGAAGGGGAGAGAAGGGGTGTGAATACCTGGTGGGCGCTAGCAAAGGGCCCGACGACCTGTGCACCTGGCGAGGGCAGCGGCCTCGGTAAACCCAGTCGTCGCAGAGAGAGAGAGAGCACGAGGGGTGAACGGCGGCGGCGGACAGGTGATAGGCGCCTAGTCTGGGATTGTTCGGTCGAGGAGTATTTTTTAGCAAATTGTTCGACGGACGGGTAGCGCACACGCACGGCGCTTCTCTGGGCTATTTTTCATGGACTGTTCCTATTTTCTCACAATATTGTTTCTTTTCTTCTTCTTTTTTCTACTAATACTAGAAACATGTTCGTGCATTGCAACAGGAAAATATCTGATAACAACAGTACATTGATAAATTACATGCCTGAAATCTAAAACTAATTGTCAAAAGCAATTTTATTTGAACTATATCATCTAAGGAGGTACATCATTAAACATATCTCTGGATTCACTTTGGTTCCAAGTACAGACGGCAACATCAGTGTTTTTTTTTGGCAAAGCATTGTTAGGTCCATAAATACAAGGGAAGCGATAAACATAATGATCTGGTTTTGTATTTGTATTGGAAACGAGCGGGAAGGACCCTCCCCAGCAGCCCTGCCTCGGACTTCAAGTTTTTCACCAACGACGGTGGAGACAAGCCCAAGCTCCAAGCAGTGGCGAAGCTAGAGCAAACTAGAGGGGGTGTCTTTCTCTTATAGGTGTGAAAATTTGATGTGCAACCATGGTGAAAATTTATTCCAAATAGTGTCTTTCTCTTACAGGTGTGAAAATTTGATGTACAACCTCTAACGTAGCTTTGCCCCTGGCTCCAAGACATGGCGGACGAGATCGATGCCCTCCGCGTGGTGAAGTGCGACCTAGAGGAGAAGGTCAATGTTGTGGGCCATGAGAACCAATTCATATGCTTCAAGTCCCGCAGTCTCGATGTTCAGAAAGCATGATTTTCCCATATGTAGGTAAGGTGTTTCCTCTAATTGTGCACCTGCACGCAAGGTCGTGCGTGTTTAAAAGATGGAACTACTGAGGCACGCGCAGGCTGAGGGTACATGCCATCGTCATTGGTTGCCCTTGCCATGTCAGGGCACCACCAACGCTGGCAGCACCCACCATTAGCCTTGCAAAAAAGTTACAATCCATGTAGACAAAACTAAATGAGGTCACTGTACTTCACAAGGCCAACTACGGTATGTCATTCTTGGGACCACGTATCTCTCTCTCTCCTCATCATGCACTTGCTTTTTTGCTACAATAGTCTTGTCCCATCAAAGCAGCTGCAAGATAAAGCCCCAACGCGTGCTCTAACTGTGCTTTTTTGTCAGGTGTGGCTATGGTCTCTTTTGCAAGCAGCATTGTGCCTCTGCGAGACTACCACTTTAGCCGATTCGGATGTGTTGTGAAGATGTGGCACTTGAGGCAGTACTCTAGCATGGAAGTATGGAACGTTGGGGAAGGGCTCATAAGAGTGTACCAATCTATGGGTGCACCACCCTGACGTAGGTTCACCGATGCAGCGCCTAATGTATAGGGTCGATTGAACAGGCTGATGGAACTGTCATACTATGCCAACCTTGATGAGACATACATTCGAGGGAGGGGGCCAGTGAGTGTGTGCGTTAGTGTGGAGGGTATAAAGGTCATTTCCATTCGCAAGTAAAAGGTCCTGACCATTGCAAAGTAACACATGAGAGCTCTGGCTCTCCCATGATGTATGAATTTATCCCTAGATGGGGAATGAACATGGATCTCACTCGGTGAGCTCTTGCCATCCGAAACCCTCTTTTGAACTTAGCCTAATCTTAGCTACTCTTTTTTTCACGATCGTGCCGTGACACGTTTTTCATTAAGCAGAAGAAGATTGTTTGTTACAAAGTAACCCAGACACGGTAATTAACCCACTATTACCGAATCCGGTGGTACACATCTCGCACGTGTTTGTGATTACACAATGATCAATTTGCGTTTGGGCGCTAGCTAACAGTGGTACTCAGCAGTGACATTAGCGGCATAAAGATGCATGTAACCTACCAAGCACTAGTCATTGCATTCATCCTCAATTTGCTGGACTAGTTGCGCCACCGTCATCTCACCACCCTATTGATGGTTCTAGCGTTCCTCTCCTTCCAAAGCATCCAGCCAATGAGGAAGAATAGTGAATTGAAACCGCGATGAATTAGCTTCAGAATAGCAGCTTCCAGTTACATAGCCACCACTGCATCGAACCATCCTCGACTCCTCGTGAATAAGCACAAGCTTGTTCAAATGCAGTCGCCATAGCCACCAAGCCCACACCTCTGCTGAAAACACATCAAAGCAGTATGTGGCCCATTGTTTCGGCCCCTTGATCGCAAAAGATGTAGCTATCAGAGTTTTTTAGCCCATGTCGGAAGCGCCTCGCCACAGTCCAGCACCGATAGTTCATAACTAGCCAGAAGAAAAACTTCACTCTAGACGGCGCCGACATTTTCCATATTTCTCTTGCCCCCAGCAGCCTGGAAGAGCCAAAGAACATCGCTCCATAAGCAGACACTACCGAGTACTAACCGTCAGGAATGAGCGTCCAAGAGAATGTGTCCGGCACGAGTTGTACCTCTTGCTCCAGCCTCTCCCAAAGAGTGACAAACTTTGTAAGAACTTGCACGGTTAGGGGGTTAGTGATATGGCGAACCCAAACTTTGCCGCGGAGCGCATCCGCCATGACCACCTTCCTCCGTTTAGCGGGAACTGCTGCGAAGACAACAGGCGCTAAGGTCCGAATGCTGGAACCATCCAACCAGTTATCAGTCCAGAAGTAGGTGGATTCGCCACTACAACGTGCTCATTAGTGTTGGGCAGCCCGTACCAGGTTATTGGTGTGGAGCCTTAGCTACTCAGCAGTGTACCCTTGTTGATAGCTATTTATTGACATGACTTTTTCTAAGCATGGCAGCGGGTCATGTAAGGTGTGGGTGGAGTAAACTCTCGCTTGCGATGAATTGCCTAACAGGTAAAATTTCACACATGGAACAGTTGGAATCCTTTATATTTTAAGCATTAATGGGTGAAGGGAAGTACGCATAACTACGACTAAAATCTTATTATACCCACACCTGCACTCGCGGGTGAAATTTTGTACCAATTTCCACACCCGTAAAGTACAATATATGCGAGTACCCACACATGTGGGATTGCCCTCCCTAACTATTTATATATTATAAATGGTTGCGTCCCTCGTATGCATCATCAAGCCTCTTCCATATATACTTGACGTGCCCTCTCCAAGTCCTTAATGGACTCAAAGACCTGGTGAAAGCCCAAGTTTGGTTTTGGTAATTAATGACACCAAGTTGCTAATGCCATATGTTAAGTGTTTTGAGTTAGGCATAAGCAACACATGTGACGAAGGTGTACGTGGCAAGGAGTGGTGGCCACAAGATCACAAAGAAATGGTGCATGGACATGAAATGACGATCATGGTGGAGATGCACATAATATGATGGACATGATGATCAAGTGGAAGAGAAGGATCTAAGAGCGCAAGACAAAGGTATAACCATAAGGTTTTCCTTTTGCCGGTCTAAGATGAGTAGAGAAGTGATTGACCGGGTTTAGGATACATAGCCGACTATCAAGAGGGGCAATCACGGTTAGCTCGGGAATCCAGTGCCACTAGATCAATGTCTTGAGCATATGCATTAGGATCTAGTAGAGAACTAACATAACGCCTTGAAAATGTTTGTGAAAATGCTAACACACATGCACATGGTGTTTTTCACATGATGGTGTTGGCACATTTGCGAAGGCGGTGGTGTTTGAGTGGTAGTAAGGGGTTTGGGGTTCGCTCTCCCTCCCGCCGAGCTTGCGAGCGCGGGATTCAGACGTTTTCGAGAAAATAAAATGCCTATTTTCTATTGCGCCGGAGGCGAGAAAAGATGGCGAAAGTCCAAAATGATTATCACTAAAAATACAGTGACCGCACGCTGTGGTCGAATTGACCGGACGTGGCTGGCGTGTCCGGTCAGTTCAAACCACAGACAGACGCGCGTGTGAGAAGGGTCGCGGACCGGCGCGTCCGGTCCCTCACAGAACCGGCGCGTCCGGTCACGCACCCAGGAGTTCAGCACGGAGGGCAGATGCGATCGGACGCGGTGGCGGGTCCGGTCACGAGTGGACCGTTACTGGACTCCGATCGGACGCGGCTGGCGCGTCCGGTCGCGTGCGATCTGACGCGTCCGGTCTCGACGGGAGCTTACTGGACCGCGACCGGACGCCGACACTGTCATGTCCGGTCAAACGCTGGAGCGCGTCCGGTCACGGCAACGGCTAGTTCTGACGTGCACTGTTCACGCTTGTCCTGTAGTGACCGGACGCGTCCGGTCACCCTGACCGGTGCGTCCGGTCAGCGCGATTTCAACTGTGTCGTCCGGTAACGGCTAGCTGCGTACCCCTTCGCTATAAATAGATGTTGGCCGGGGTTTGAGGGCAACTCTTACACATTTTGAGACCTAGAGACATCCTTTGAGCTCGAGAACAACCCCTCCACTCATCTCTTTGCTTAGTTGCTCATCTTAAGTGAGATTGAGTGAGATTCAAGTGCATTGCTTGAGAGTTGCATTCTAGAGGCACTTGATCTTCGAGTTGCTGCGGATTTCTTGTTACTCTTCCGTGTTTCCCGACACGGTAGACGGCTTGGAGCAGCGGAGGTTATTGAGCTCACAATTGAAGATTGTTGGAGCCCTCACCGAGTGTTGTAAGGGGTTCTTGATCCTTCCCCACGGGAGTTCGCAAATTGGATACTCTAGTGGAGCTCGTGGCTTGGAGGATCCCCATCTTGTGTGCGGTTGTGCGGCGCCCGCCGAGGGCTCGACTCTTGATAGTCGATTAGCTCGCGAACTGACAAGTGGGTGCATCGCCACAACGAGGAGTAGCTTGCCGGGAAGCAAGTGAACCTCGGTAAAAATCTTGTGTCATCTCTTTGCCGAGGATTTCTCTTGTGGTTGATCATTGTGATTGATTCTTCGAGTGCATTACTTCTCTACATCGATGGTATAAGATTCAAGTCACTTGCTCTTTACTTTCTTGTACTAGTCCTAGTGTAGCTTTTATCATATAGGAGTAAGTAGCTTAGTGACTTAGTCTTGTTGGTGTGTATTAGAGATCATAGCCTTGCTTCACTAGTATTGTATAGGTGGCTTGCATAGTGTAGTTGAGCTAGTGCTTGAATTAGCTTAGCCATCTTTTATACTAACGTGGTTGTTTAGTGAAGCTTGTAGTTTTTTAAATAGGCTATTCACCCCCCTCTAGCCATTTGGACCTTACACCTGGGGATCAAGAGCTTCATAGATCACGTTGAGCGCTTGATCATTGAGTTATAGCTTCTTGAGCACTTGATCATTGAGTTATAGCTTCTCTTCTTCTCTTGGAGTTGGGTCTTTCATGTCAAGCACAACAAACTCCTCTTCCATAACTCCCCATATCTCCGGGCTCATAGCTTTGAGGTGCAAGCACATCCTCTTCTTTCAATAGTCATAGTTTGTGCCATCAAAGTGTGCTGGCTTGCCAACATAAGTTTCTTCCATCCTATTTTTTTTTACTTTCCTAAACTGTATTTATGGCCTCCATGTCTCGTATACGACTCATATACTCGAATGAGTTAGGACGGCTTGCGTCTAGAGATGATGAATATAGAGTCGAGTTTCAATACATATTGAGTCACGCCCTACGCGTATCTCATATATGACTTGGACTCATGATCGACCCGTGCTCATACGAGTTAAAACAACTCGCGTCTAGCGGATGATATGGAGTCCGATCCTATACGTATTAGGTCATGTTGCAATGCACAGGCACGCTTGTTAGGTTTAGTTGCAACGCACGGACACATTTGTTACTAGATGAATAATGCACGTGAGTTGATTCTTTTGATCGATGTTCCCGCTCACTTGTTGATCGATGTAAGACGTAAAGTTACCACGCCTCACGTTGGTGTAGCTGAAGTAAGGCATTGTTTAGTTCCTTCCCAAAAATTTACACCATATCCCATCGAATGTTTGATATATGAATAGAGTACTAAATATAGACTAAAAAATAACTAATTACACAGATTGCGACTACTTTGCGAGATAAAATTTTTAAGCCTAATTAGTCTATGATTTAACAATAAAGTACTACAGTAATACATGTGCTAATAATGGATTAATTAAGCTTAATAAATTCGTCTCGTGGTTTATTGACGGATTTTGTAATTTATTTTTTTATTAGTATCCGAACACCCTATGTGATAACCCCATATAACATCCGACGTGACACTCCAAACTTTAACTACTGGAACTGAACAACAAACAGCAAGGCCTAAGAAACAAACTGCAAAAGTTACGACCGGCGGCCGGATAATATTTCTCGTAATCGCTGCAGTGCGCTCCGCGCGTTCTACGGTTGCCTATTGTGGTTGTGGCCTGTAGTACATTTCGCATTGCACGCTGTATGGGTATGTGGCGGTGGCAGCCGATGGAGTCAGGTTGGTGGTGTGGCGGCAGACTGGCAGACGCTACGCTAGCTCGTGCGCGGGCAGCCATGATGGCGATGTACGCGGGTCGGCAGGTGCGGGTGCGCGGCGGGGCCCGGGGGAGTATTGCCGAGCCCGCAACGTCCCATTGGCTGCCCCGCCCCCGCCCTCCCCTACCGCGGCCAGTTAGGCTGCGCCACGGCGGACGGTCGCCGCCAAGGGACCGCGCGCACGGACGCAGCCGCTGCAGCGCCAATGATTTGTGCTGCGGGCCGACATGGGCCGACCAGACCTCGCGATAAGCCGATAGGCGATAGATGATGTAGGCTAGTCTAGTACGGAGTAGCACGTAGTACTCTACTCTAGTACTACGTCTTCATCGTCAGGGATTCCGGGCTTGTTTAGATTGCAAAAAAAAGTGAACCCGATGAATAGTACTATTTTCGTCTTATTTGACAAATATTATCCAATCGTGGACCAACTAGACTCAAAAGATTCATCTCATGATTTCCAACTAAACTGTGTAATTAATTATTTTTTTTACCTACATTTAATACTCCATGCAAGCGGTTAAAAATTGATGTGATGGAGAGAGAGTGAAAAAATTTGGAATTTGGATGGCATCTAAACAAGCCCTAGATGAGTTGAAAAATGCACTATGTAAAAAAAGATTCCCCGTCACATCACACTTGTGATACATGTATGGAGTACTAAATGTGGATAAAATTAAAAACTAATTGTACAGTTTGGTTGTACTTTGCGAGACGAATGTTTTAAGCCTAATTAGTCAATGATTGGACAATTATTACCAAATACAAACGAAATTGCGCTTCAAATTTTGGAACTAAACACAGCCTTTATTTCGCCGGCGACGAGCGGCCGGTCGTGCACCACCACCGCCTGCAATACGATGCCGACCCGTACAATGCTGCTAGTATTCTTGCATTGAGCTCCGATCGAGGTGTTCGTTGATCGGTGGAAAGGGTGCAGGAGCTCTCCATCGCATGATTTCTGCATGCAAGTGGATAAGCAGTGCCGGCAGCCGGGCACGGCATCTCGCGGGTGCTGGGGCACTGATGATGCCGTCCACACTCGAGCCAGGGCCGGCGGGTTCGATTCTGATAAGACTAGCAGTAGCAGGGTAGCTCGCGAGTTCGTACAAATGGTTTGTCGCATGACACATTATTTCTGGTTCAGTAAAGTGCTGCGTGTCTTGACGAGCCTCAGCATTCTGACTGTCGACCTGTCGAGTGTGTTCTTTGCGTGCACCTTGTTGTAGCGGCAACCTGCAAACGGGATTTTTCTAAATAACAGCTGAACCATACGCACCAACAGGCATGCAGGCGCTGCTACGACAGGAGTAGCAGTATACTCGAGTGTGCAGGAGATGAAGCACAGAAATGAGCACGCGCCTCAAACTTTTTGACCAATGCCTCACGCTTGTTCGCCGCCTATTTAATAGAGACCGACACTAAAGCTCACTGTATGCTTGCTCAGTCGTCGTTGCAAGCAGCCAGACCGTACCCAGTCCTCAGGGGTGTTCAGTTCCCCCCCAAAAAAAATTTCAAACCATCATATGGGATGTTTAAACATATGCATGGAGTATTAAATGTAAACAAAAAAATAACTAACTATACAGATTGTGATAAATTTACGAGACGAATTTTTTGAGCCTAATTAATCCATGATTTGACAATGCCGTGCTACAGTAAATATATGCTAATGACGGATTAATTAGGCTTAATAAATTCATCTCGTAGTTTCCAGACGAGTTATGTAATTAGTTTTTTTTATTAGTATCCGAACACCCTTTCCAACATCCTTTGAAACATCCAATATAACACCCAAAATTTTTCACCCGCCAACTAAACACCCCCTAACTCCTTTTGTTTAACAGCAAATGTCTACAGTTATCAGAAGCTACTCATCAGATCGAGCTCCCAATCATGACTGAAAAGCCATATATACATGAACATTAACAATATAGGACTCAGTATAAGGCAGTACTATGTTCAAATAAATAACGCACATACAATATCTAATAACGGCAATGCTAGAGACCGGACGTCTGGACGGATGCCCGCGTCTACACCCCGTTCCCGCTCATTGCACCCGGCGTATCGCTCGACCCACGCGACGTTTGTGCCCCATCCGACCTCACACGGTGTTTGCGCCCCTGCCCGACCCCATGCAGCGTTTGCGTCTTGCCCGACTCCTCGCGCACCCTCTATCAGCTGCAGCGGTGTGTCACATTAGAACATATGCAACACTCCGATCTACTTTTGAAACTTTCAGATGCAACACTTACAACATAATGAAACACTTGAAATATGAGTCTGAAACACTTACGAAAACACCTAAAACCATTGCAAACGTATGCAACATCTAAATAAAAACACTCGCGACATATGTGTGAAACATATGCAACATTAGATAAACACACTTGCAACATACGTCTATAAACAGATGAAACATTGGGAACATACGTTTGCAACATACATGTACAACCATTGCAACATATGCAACATCCCGATCTACTTTTGCAACATCTATACGAAACACGTGCAACATATCTTTAAAACATCTGAAACACTTGAAATAGACGCTTACAATATGTGTTTTCAGCGCAACACCTACATGCTGCTTGGATGATTGGAGGCTCATCGACGCGTAGCTCGACGCCAGCGCGGAGCTCGATGTCGCGGAGTGGCGCGCAACTCTGGTGAAGGCGGTCGGCGCTGTGGAGAACGCCACGGCGGGTAGATGACCCAGTGGAGAGGAAGGATGGCGCGCAGTGGCACTGGATTGTGGTGGAGAGAGAGGACAGTGGCTGGTCGGGCGCGGTGGAGTGCGCCGCGGCAGCGTGTTTGCGCTGGAGCACACACGCAGTGGTGGCATGGTCACGCTGCAGCGCGTGCGGCTGTGCGGATGGGACAATGGTGCGGTGAATGGAGAGGAACGGTGACGGGCTCACGAGCAGGTTGGGTGAGCGGGTACGCAAATGGAGAGTTAGGCCGTTGGGCTAGTGGCATGACCCATCAAAAATCCTTAGCACAACATTACCGATATAATAATGCAAACTGATACAAGAGACCCATCATCGAAAGAAAAGGGCCCAGTGTGACGTCTGCAGGTGGACAAGATGATGCGCCGTGTCGCACAGTCCTTTTGCTTCACTTCTCCCCAAGAAGATGCAGCACACCACCCTAGCAACAAGCACAAGTGCTGTCCACCCAAATAAACATCCTAGAATGCATCGCCATCGGAGCCAAAGAAAAGGCATCAGCATCTCCTATTCTATCCACTTGTTCGATCGATCAGTTCTTTGTGTGTTCCCAAATTAAAGCATGCGAGCTAGCTAGCTAGCTCCCCGGCGCCAATGCCGCTTGCTCCGGCCATCGATCGCCATCTGTCCCACGCCCACAACCCTGCTAATTTATGTTTGTGCCAGGGTAGTACGTGTCGATTGCCAAATAAAAGCTCCAAACCCTTTTTTCTCGGATGGAAAGATAAGGCTCCTAACCTAACCTTGAGCTCAAGGCAACAAAGAGAGCAAAGCATGCAGCTATAGTAGCTGGGGGACAGATCGATAGACCTAGTAGGGTTCCTTCTTCTCTGCCAGATCGTCTAGATGTTGCACACGCACGTGAAATATGTGCAAGCATCGTCGATCGGTGGATGTTGATCAGAGACTGAGACTGAGAGGGAGGGATCAACGAAATGTGCATGTGCCGATTGATCTTGCAACAACAGTATCTGACAAAAGCCAGCTCTCATTCTTGCGTGCGAGGGAAGGGCGTGCATGTCACACTGAGGACCACGCAGCCTAGGCCTAGAGAGAGCATGCAAAGGCACCGTGACCACCAGTTGCTTCGTATAGCCAGGGGGGCTTGCCTAACTGTGCTCTTAATGACAAAAGAGTGGTTTTGGATGCTTGCATATTGCCTCTAGCTTATCTGATGTAGATTTGGTGTGTCTAATTAACAATATTCTGCTTCTGGCTCAACCCCATAACAGTTTTAGCCTGTATCTAGTTACATACATGTCGACCAAATGGTCCAGCCGGTCCAAATTTAATAACAGAGCAAAGGAGATTGGGATATAAAGTAGGCTGCGTAATGATCAGGTCGAGCCCACGCCGGACCGCCCGCCGCCTCTGCCTCACCGCAACTCTGCACCACGCGCGGCTCCCCTTGTCTCTTCCCTGATATTCATGACAAACTCTTGAAGCCACAGCGAAGTGGGGGCAGGGGATGCCCTCCCCGCCGCCGGCGGCGGCGCCGGCCGTTGCCTCGCCCCCCACCTCCACCTCCCCTCCACCTCCCCTCTCCCGTCCACTCCCTGCTGCCTACGAGTCCGCCGGGTGCTCCAGCGACCACGCCGCCCCCTCCCGCGGCGTCCTCGTGGGGCTCCAGGGCAGAGCCGCGTCGCCCACATCCGTGGCGACCGCGCGCTCCCCGGAGCCACCGGCGCCAGATCCCGCCACCACCCCCTCTCATGGCGACCTCGCGGGGATCCAGGGCGGCTGCCTCGGCGTGCTTGGGGGCAGCCATGGCGCGCATGCTCCGTCGCTGCTGCCTGAGGCCCCGTCCACGCCGTTGCCGCAGAGCGGGCCTGGCATCACCGACGCCACCACTTTGGCCTGCGGGGGGCCCAGATCCGGCGCCGCCGTGCGCGGCCAGGCTGCCTCCGCGGCCAACGAGCTTGCCTCCCCGCCCCCTCCGCCGCCGCCGGCAGGGCCCGTCGCTGCAGCCATCTTGGAGCAGATCTTGGAGGCCGCCGCGTCCACGCCACCTCCGCGGCCGCGGCCGGTTGATGCCGCCGCCGGCGTCGCATCACAGTGCGCGGATGCCGGTGCAGGGGCGAGCGCTGCCCCCGCTGCCTTCGACCTTGATGCCTTCCTCGTCCACCCGTCCGCCCCCGCTCCGAGCCCGTCGTCCACCCTATCCCCCGATGCCGCCCCCTTCCATCCTGGGGGTAGCGCGGTGGGACGCTCCAAGGCCCGTCGTTGGGCGGACGACGACCTCCTCGACGACTCCGATGCGGAAGAGATGCCAATCGCCACGACCCTCTACCTGGATGTGGTTCGTCGGGAGCCGCAGCCGCCGAGTACGTCGACGCTGCCGGTGATGTCCCTGCCGCGCACCCTACCTCTGACGTCGGGCTGTGGTGGTGCGGTGGCGGGTCGCCTGGGTGCTGGGCGAAGGCGGGGGAAACGCAGTCGGCCGCGCCCACTATTGTTATACGGCATGCCGGCTCGGCCAGTGGAGGGCCGCGTCCCGGCACACCAGCGCCTTGGTCGCCGCGGACGGGTCTCCGCCCCCGACGCCGATGGGTGGCGGGAGATCCTCCCGCGGCTGGAGACGCAATCTACGGTCATCTCGGTTGAGCATCGCCAGAGGCAGCTCCCGCAGGCTCGGAGGATCCCCGCAGAGCTTCACGGCAGATGCTTCAACTGTCTCTCCTACTCGCACCGTGTTGCGACCTGCCGGTTGCCACGACGTTGCCTACGCTGTCATGGCCTCCACCACCTCGCCAGGGAGTGCACGCGACCTAGGGCTGCGGCGATGGCGGCGAAGGGCGCCAACCTACCACGGCAGTCTGCTCGTGACGGCCACTCGGCCTCCCAGCACGCGTCGCACGACGGTTCACCGTGTTCGGAGGGTGCTGCACCTGGGGCCGAGGGGGGCGCCGGTGGCAGTCGACAACGACGGCGGCGGCGGCGGCGGCGCCGGACTAGGTCGAAGAAGGACATCGACACGGGTGCGTCTGCCGACCACGACGACAGCGCAGCTGCTTCTGCTGCTGCATTCTGCTTCTCCGGGCCTGATCCGTTGGCGTCGGCACTGGGGCTAGAGCCGGCCGTGAGCACGGTGCCTCCCACGTGGTTCGACCCAATGCTGGAGGAGCTTGTCGCCTCGCAGGCCGTGCGCCGCGCAGCGGGTGCGCCAGCACTGGGGTGCCTGCCTTCACAGGAGTGCACGTCACCTCGGACGGGACCGCCCGTTGTCGCGAGTGATGCGGCGCCTGGGGAGGCAGGGCCCACCGTGTGGGTCGCCTCCGCCGACCCAATGCTAGATGAGCTTGCCACCTCGTACACCGTGAGCCGACCAGTGGTCGTGGGTGCTGTTGCGCCTGAGGAGGGTGCGGAGGCGGTGATGGCCAACAACCCCCCTAGCGACGTCCAGCCGACCTCCCACGACAGGGACAGAGCTGCGCGGAGCACACCCCCCCGCCCAACGCTGTTCCGATCGCTTCAGGAAGAGCTCGAGTCGCAGATATGCGTCCCTCTAGACCCCCCCATCATCCATGCCGCCCCCAAGCTCAGGAGACCCAAGACGCCGAAGTCCGGATTTACGCCGAGGCGTAGCGTACGCCTCGCCGCGAAACCCCGCGCAGCCAACGCCACGATCCAGGCACAGAACGTTCTCTTGCAGAAGCTTGGCATCGCCGTCGACATCGACGCTGTGGACGCCGACGTTGTTCAAAAGTTTCGGGCAGCCTTTACGGCCCCCATGTCGGCCAGCAAGCAGAATGCACTGCAGATGCTATTTTCAGGCGATTTCGACCCTGTGGCCATGAACTTAGATTTCGCCGGGTTTGACGCCGAGGATAGGTAGGCCGTATGCTTAGCCGGGTTGTCGTGGTTTATTATTGTGTAATCACAACCACGTGTGTGTTGTTCAGTCGTTCGTCTCGGTAATCGCTGGATTACCGTGGCTATCTTAGGATGTAACAACTTCTATTTCTGCTTAATGAAAAACGTGCCACGGCACGATCTCAAAAACTCTGCACCACGCCGGCCGCCCGGACAGCTGCCCCACACGGCTAGCCCTAGCTATTCAGTTTGTCTTGCCTCATGCCCTCATCTTATCTGGAACTACTTGATTATTTTAATCAGGTTTAACATGCACTCTCTTGTACTGCCCATCTAATCTACTTATAAAATATGTATGCCTTAATCGAAACCTATACTGCTGCTGCTGCTGCTGTACACAACTTAGGGTGCGTTTAGGTCGCAAAAAAAATTTAGCTTTGGATACTGTAGCACTTTCGTTTGTATCTGTCAATCAGTGTCTAATTATGGACTAATTAGGCTCAAAAGATTCGTATCGTGGTTTTCTACCAAACTGTGTAATTAGTTTTTTTTCGTCTATATTTAATGCTTTATGTTTATGTCCAAACATTCGATGTGATGGAGAATCTTGAAATTTTTGAGAATTAAACATGGCCTTAATCTAGTCCATGATGGGTGCCAATGTAAACAGTTGCATGGGTACATCATATCAGACGGTAAACTTTGGTTACAGTGAAGATGCACACACAAGCCCCATCAATCTCTGCTGGGCTGCTGGCTGGCTGCCCATGATAGTAAAATTAATCAGCTACTAATGACACATAAATAGGCAGCCCTGCTAGCTGGTCCTGTTCAAACGTGACGTATCTTGAAAGGCTTAATAAGATCCTTTTGGCCTCTTTTTCAGGAAAGGATACGAGCACTAGTAGTATGAGTGTCCGAGGCGTACGTTTGTCTTTGTGTGGCAATGGGTTTCCATTTGGAGGAAGGTCGCCATCCAAAATATACTTGGGGGTCGGTCGAGAAACGGGCCCAGCCGACCTGAGAGCGACCATCAGATTCAGGGAGAACAAGAAAAGCTCAAGCGAAGAGCTGGATGAGTTGCTGTGGTACTGACAGCTAGCTCTAGCAGACACAACCAACCGTGGACAGGTGCAGCGTTAACACTGACCAAGAGCTAGCCTAACCTATGATGAATTCACTAAGACATCAGAAACTAACTACCTGTATGTATGTATACATGCATGTTGTCGAGAGTGCGTAACAAAACCTATCATTCCACGTATAATTGCACAAATCGATCGATAGCCTTGGGCCACAGTCACTAACAAACAAAGTGAACTGTGGATGAACATGTAACACCACCTGTTAAACGTCTGGTTCAGAGATGAGTCCGGTAGTGGTGGCGTGGTTGTGAACTTGTGATCGATTCACCGATCGATTAGGTTAGGTTACAATGATGAGAACGCATCCCATCGATCGCCGTTGATACTAGCCATAATAACTTGGCTTTTAGGGCCACACACACCGATGCACGTTTCGGTTAAGGCTATCAGCTCGATCGAATGTGACAATTGCCCCATCACTGACAGGTGAAAGGAGTAGCACGCAGTACCTTTTACCACATCGTGTCGCACTGCACTCCCTGTCTACCTCTAAATTTCAGGAGAAAAGGTGGTGGCAGAGCTAGTTGCATCCGGCCTTTTCTATTTGCAGTTTGCAGCCACCCACTTGCATGTCTGGAAAGGCCAGGCGTGGCTCGCAGCCCCTCGCTACATAAGCTTGTCGCACTGGAGTGAAACCTCTCGCACGCTTTGGCGCTGGAGGACCGGATCGGAAGTGGTTGTCGATCGATCGCTGAGAGGCCGGACGGCCGGCCGGCACAGACCGTGGATCATCGATCGATGCCGGTCGCTGTCGTCGGCGGGTGAAGCGAGGTGGCGGTTGCGGCGAAGAAGGCCAATAGAAAAACGCGGGGGACGGGGAGCGAGAGATCGGGAGATCGGGGGACGGGGAGCGAGAGATCGGGGCAGATCTCCGCGTCGCTGTCCGCCCCGCGTTGCCCCTGGATTGCACCCAGCCTTGGCCCGCAATCCATCCGCGCTTTCCGGGCGCCACCCACCACCGGCCACCGCCATATATACCCCACGCCGCTCGCGGCCGGCCTTATCCCCGCCTCTCCATATACCGATCGATCCGGCTGACGACAGCGAGGGGGGCTTCCGATCCCAGCAAGCACATCAAGGTAGCCTCATATCTCTAGCTCTCATCGCTGATCACTCTCGCTCGCTCATTTGCTGAAATGCGGCTGATCGATGATGCATGGTCTGTGCGCGCGTACAGTCGTTTGATTTCATCGTAAGTTTCTCCGATCGATTCGCGCGAAGCGGGCCGGCCGGCGAGGAAATAAAGGGAGCGGCGAAGCGTTGGTCCGGTGGTGCTCCAGTACCTGCTTGCAGTCGGAGTGGTATACGGAGTGTAAAGCCAGCGCAGCTTTGGCACGAGGCATAGATCAACAGGTTATTAACTTAGGTAATACGTATCAGCTATCCACCTTATTACGTCTGTACGTAGGTTTCGATAGTCCAGCTACTACTACACAGTCGGGATCTGCAAAGGACATGTTTGTCAATGTTTTCGTCGAACTCTGAGAAATTAAGGCAAACTGTTGTCGGGATTTACAATCTTAATATGTACTTCTGGGTTAGAGGAAAGCAAGCATGCATGCATTAATATGGTTATGAACTTTACTAATGCTTTTCCCTCAGGATATATTTGCAAAATGTTTCCGAGATAGTAGTAAACTACTCCGAAGTCTTTTTCTTTACCACGCTGTCATCTTTGAACATTAATTTAACCAATTCGACGTAAAGGTCTCCACGAGGGTAGAAATGCTTCATTGACACAAAAGATCGAAAAAAACAAAGCCTCATATTGGGATTTCGTCTGGGTAATCGTATGACAGAAGTATCATACTATTAGTAGGGGTGAAGCTAGAGTCACGGTCAAGGTGCGTGTATGATGAAAAATTAAACAGAGTCTCCACGAGGGTAGAAATCTAGCTTCATTGATGGGTGCGTTGCGTGCATAAACTTTTACCATCAAGGTGCGTGTATGATGAAAAATTAACCAGAGTCACTATTTTTTCATTTTTACGTGAGTGTGCCCACACTCCTTATTGTCTATACAGACCCGCCCTCACTACTAGCGTACCTATATATAGTGCACGTAATGATTCTCACCTTTTGTAACAAACATTTAGAGTTGATGGAAAACTAAAACCACATCTCGATTCTAAATTATATGACATTTAAGGATTTTGGAAGATATTTCTTTAAATTCAACCGCTGGAGCAAATAAAATGATTCAGATTGAGTTTACACTTCGATCAGAAGTTTACTCCCCTTAATTCACATATAAGGGACTATTTGGATTCTTCCCTCTAAACTTTAGAGCTTTAAAAACTTTAGAGCACTTTAGCTCAGTTTGGAGGTCTAATGCTCTAATGTGAGGTAGGCTAAAGTTAGAGCTAACTTTAGACTTGCTATTTGGAGTTTTAGTTCTAAAGTTTAGAGGAAGAGATCCAAATAGGCCCTAACTTGATCTGTTTTCCAATCACTATTTTCTACAAGAATATATATCTATATAAAACCTAATAGATTTATACGGTTAGTTATGGAAGTACTATTCCAATTAAATATAGTCTACACATATGATCTTATGTTTTCAAATTGCATGTTTCTAATATAATAAATCATATCTTTTCTATCAGGTTATGGAAGTCCTCTCTGGTCACAAATATGTCAGTGGTTATTTACTTTTCACTAGCACTGTCTAGCTAAAACTTTATATAGATTGACATCACAAGATCGGTATTAACAGATTTATTATAAAAAAATAATTGCATAATGTATGATTATCACATATGTATATATTTATACCATTTATCAAAATATCATATTAGTATCGTGCATTGGAGGAAGTATATATTCAAGATAAATCTATATGATTTTTATGTTTCAAACTACATATCTTTTTATTGTCAACAGAGGAGAGAGTACCCACCTGAGATGGATTGCATTGAATGAAGCAAAATGTTTTAAAAATTTTATTAATAGCCAAAGTTGTAAGATTTTGATGGGATCTCGTCCAAAACCACAAGTGCTTTCAAATATTTTTAAATTATTTGTCACTGTAGAAACTAAGGGTCAAGTTTTGTAATCAGAAAAAAATCTTTATATATTCTTGAACAGGGCGGAGTCATATATTCTTATCATTTATTTTGCATGAGCTAGTACAAAATAGATAAGCCCCACACATCTGAAAACTAGCTGGCAACAAAAATTATGGCTAAATAATAGCTTTATTAACCATGGTGCAGTGAGGTTTGCTCGACGTCTACCAGCTGCATATATAATAACTTGGCTCTTAGAAGAAGAACATGGACGCTTTCACACATGTTCCTCCCGGCTTTCGTTTCCACCCTACCGATGAGGAACTCGTTGATTACTACCTTAGGAAAAAGGTAGCACTGAAGAAGATAGACTTGGATGTTATAAAAGATGTGGATTTGTACAAAATTGAGCCATGGGATCTGCAAGGTATAGCAATCTAAACTCGATTTATACTTCAGGCTTGCATGAGACATAAAACTGTATTTAACAGCAATATGTACACTCAGAGCATGTGTGGAATAACAAGCTTCTTGTGAAGTTACTATGCATGTATCTCAACGGTTGTAAGCTGTTAACCCACTTCTATATATGATGATGAAACAGAAAAGTGCAGGATTGGATCTGAAGAGCAGAATGAGTGGTACTTCTTCAGCCATAAGGACAAGAAGTACCCAACCGGCACTCGCACCAATAGAGCGACGACGGCTGGTTTCTGGAAGGCCACAGGGAGAGACAAGCCGATCTATGTGAAGAACTGCCTAGTAGGGATGAGGAAGACATTGGTTTTCTACAAAGGTCGGGCGCCTAACGGACAGAAGTCAGACTGGATCATGCACGAGTATCGCCTGGAGACCAACGAAAATGTAATTCCACACGTAAGATTTACTTATCCCTAGGAATATTGTACTTGTTCACTAGCTTCATCATGTACGCATGATCCATATATCAACAACCTAGGTGTGTGTTAGATATTCTTCAGCACCTGTCTAACAAAAAGTTATATATATGCATGCATGTCATTCAGGAAGAAGGATGGGTTGTCTGCAGGGTGTTCAGGAAGCGACTCGCGACTGTCCAAAGAATGGTTGGGGACTCGCCTTATTGGTTCAACGACCAGGCAGGGTTCATGGCGTCGGATCTCGGCTCGTCGAGGCAGGCAATGCACCACCAGCAGAGCTCCATGATGTACCACAGGCAACAGAGCAGCTACAGCTACCCTTGCAAGGTTGAGTTGGAGTACCACCACCTCCTTCCCCAGGAGCACTTCCTACAGCAGCTCCCTCAGCTGGAGAGCCCCAAGCTCCCTGATCCTATTGGTCAAGTAGACACTACTCTCCAGCCATGCGGCCTTACACAGGAGCATGATGCCCCTCGATATACCATACAGGAGCTCCAGGCCGAGCCGCTCTATCTGACAGCTGGGGATGCATCTGGCACAGATTGGCGAGCTCTCGACAAGTTCGTGGCATCACAGCTCAGCAACGGCGACACCACTCCTAAGGAGTCAGCTAGCTACTCCAATCCAGCACATATGTTTCAGCAGTCTGAGGAGAAAGAAGAGGCATTGGACTACGTGTCAACGTCAGCTTCCTGTGGAGGGGACAATGATTTGTGGAAATTATAGCGTCAACAATATACATATTCTCACACATACACACTAAATCACCGGAGTAGTGCATTATTGCATCATTACACGGTTAATAACATTGAGCTGTGCTGGATGTAACATAGTACATATATAAGCAGCCAACCGATTCATGTGTCATGGTAGAATGGTACGTACATAATAAAGTGTAACCGAGTAGGCTACACTTCCATGCATAAGTGGCATAATGTCTTATGTTAATAAGATTAGCTAACAGCTGAAGCTAAGGAGCTTTAGCAACTGATCTGGCGATTCGTGAAGATTTATAGGTAATGTGTCAAGGCAATGCCTATTTGTATTGTCAATTTGTCCATGGATACAGGTGCATCTCTACTGTCATTCTATTTTTAAAAGCTAAATATATTGATAACATAAGAACGTCCCTTGGTGGGAATAGATCCATCCATGGAGAGATTACAAGCACCTGTTGCGCAGAATAGGATCAAATAGGCTAAAGCTCCATAGAAACAAAGACAAAGGATAATGATTGCTTGTCCAGTGTGTGTAATTAATTGAAACACATGAGTTTAAGTAACATCCTAATCACAAGAGTCTAAGGCAGCCACAACCATTTGCATATAGTGATAGATGCCATCTTGCATAAGTTATGCACTCAATCAAAGTTTACTATAAAATAAGTCTCTCTGGCATAAAAACAAGCCTAAAAAGCTCGGAAGAAGTAATAATAAACTATGCATAAACCTATCGACAACGGCCACCCATGTTTGGCGAAGATCTCCATTGTTGTTGTTGGCTTGCCCACTTTAACGTTGGGCGGTCGTGGTCTTTTTTAAGATGGACCAAAAGCGTGTCCAATGAGTGGACTTGAAAACAACCTATAAATAAGAAGATAGTATCTTTTTTGTCAAAAACCAAACCATTTCGACTCAACCAAGTAGACCAAATGATTGCACTTGCTCCCACACAAACTTGAGAGCATAAGTTGTGAGCTGGTTCGTGGACATAAACCAAATGCAATTATGCTTTACAAGGTTATCTTTAGTTAAAATTACACCCTTAAAAAAGAACCAAATGAAGACCTTAACTTTAAGAGATAACTTTAACTTCCATACTTCTTTATTTAGAGGCATTGCAAGTTCGTTCACTAAGTTTTTATACGTTGATTGAACTGAGAAAGATCCCTGGTTTTTTGAGATTCCACTTGATTGAATCTTGTTGTTCATCAAACTGCACAAATGTTATTCTTGATACAAATGTGTGTTCCACTTGGCTAGCTTATCACCAATGCGTTCCACTTGAATCTTGTTGGTGAAGTCACTTGTTTTGTTGTTTGACGCCGGTTGCGTGACCCTATCGATGGAGTGGACGGCAGAGCCTCGCCCCCGTTGAACGGGTAGACGTTGTGGAATCTCCATACCTACTAGGCCTCGGATGCCTGACAGGTTGCCCGTGGCTCATCATGTCGGTTCATCGTCCGAGTGCTGGCTCAGGTCTGTGCTGGGTTGGAATCAGGCTCGGGCTATCATCTCTCGACAGTCCGGGGCCTTGGCGAGCCCCTAAGTCCCCAGCAGTGGCCGCAGGCGTGCTGGGGCTCTCCTTGATTCATTCCAAAGGGTGCACGCGAGCATACCCGATGGGTATAGCCCGGAGCGATATGTGAGATCAGTCAGGGAGGTTTGTCGGTTGGCTCTCCCGTCTCGGGGACTTAGCATACCCCTATGTTTGACTCTCGTCACTCAGCTCATGCAGTGTCACTTTACGACTCATTGTGTGACTCGGTGTTGTGCAGTGTCACTTGTCATTTCATCGTGTGATGACTCTGCGTTTTGCAGCGTCACTTGGCATTTTATTGCACGACTCAGCGTCGTAGAACAACACTCGGTAGACCACGGTAGCACTCCACATCGTGCGGTACCATGGCAGTACTCGATGGCACATCGTGTAATTCACTTGCTTAAAGAGAGGTTTTTGGCACCGGTTGCTAAGCATGTGGTATCAGTCGATGAAGTGCTCCTTCTCGAGGCCTTAAGTGTGCTACTGTATTGCGCATCACCTGGCATCTAGATTGGGCAGGGCTGGCCTCCTATCATGCGTTGCAAGAGGAGATGTTGTATGTGCCTGAGAGAACATATGATTTGTTTCAGTGGCAAGACTGCATAATCTGACTTGGTCCAGAAACATGAAGCATTTATGATGACTCAAGGATCGGAATATAGAACGATTCTTATACTAACTTACAAGGCACGACATGGCTAGATTGGTTGAGAATAGAGACACTAGCCAGTAGATCCATAGCAAAAAAACAAAACAAAGCTCATCAAAAAGCAATATGGGAAGGAAAAAGGAATTGAAAAAATAGAGTTGGAAGAGAACAAAATTTAGTAGAAAACGACCCACCTAATGTTGAATTATTGGTTGTGCCGGGAGGAACTCCAGATTTATGGACTGGTTTCCTGGGGGTGGTAGAGCTCAATAGGGCAGTTGACAGTTAGCCCTAAATTAAGGCGACACACTTGTTGAACTTGAGATCTATTTGGAAAGAATTCTGATTGTAACGAAGGGCAACGAACAAAGGTTGACGATGGTCCGTAGGAGGTTGCGTTGTGACATAGTGCATAACCCAATGACCCACAATGTTTTCTAATATGGGACCATAAATCGGTGGGTTTAGGGTTTGTACACTAAAATTTACAATTCAAGTAATGTGTAATGAATTATGGGGTTGACCCAATCAAACCTACATCCTAACTCTACTATCCACTATTTACAAGTCGAGTAATGTGAAATGAACTGCAGGGTTGACCCAATCAAATCTGCATCCCTAACTCTACTATCCACTCTAATGAAATAACTTGATATAGCGCTCTATACAACAGAGTATAAGATGGCTAAAGTCCACAAACTCCGTCATTATCCTAAAAAAGTGATGAACAATGCATTTAAAACATCTTATATATCTCTAAAACCCACCTATAGGCCGTTGACACACATCAACTAGTTGCACTTAAACGGCAACAACAAACTAATTTCATTGGCTTGATGACCGGCATTTTTTAAGCAATAGCGGAGTTTCATCTTTCATAAAAGCCGCATCAAACTGCACCAATTCTTTTCTCCTAGACCAAATCACCAAGCCTCGGAGTGATTATGCAGCCCACGGTTGGCTAACAAGCACCAGCGGGACTGTCCTCAATACCCGCTGGTGCACTTTGCTGTAAATTCGAACAAGAGAAATTATGAAAATGAGTTCATGTTGAGTATTTATTAATCTATAATAATTCCTCCTACACAGTCTGAAGTTGAAATTTTTTGACTGGCAGACATCTTTTAGCGTGGTATTTAATTTTGTGGATGTAAGTTTTTGCATGCAAAAATGCAAGTATTTTTTTTCGAATGGAAAGCACGAGGAAGCTAAGTTGACCTTGGTGCTGAGGATGAGCAGAGCCTAGACAAGTCAAAGCTGCGATTAGCCTAGCTGCGACGCTGGCACCGTGCAAAACTGTGAAACAGGCACGGCAGCTAGCCCTGCATTCATCCGTCAAGGTCCGTAGGCCAGGACTCGATGGGAGCGGCTAGGATCGACGTGCTTGCTTGTACTACGCTTTTTCGTGAAACGTGAAAAAAGAACAGTAGCATGCAGAATGTGTACACGCTTTTACGCGACAGAGAATTCCTGCCTACGTACGCTTCCTGCAGGATCCAGCATGCTGTAGCGAGTGCATGCATCCTGTGGATCGACTAGCAACGCCGCAGCGTTTCGGCCGGCAGACTGCAGGATTCCCCAAACAAAACGTGACGATCGAGCAAAACGAAACGAGGAAAGGGACACGTGACGTGACAAGCTCATGTGTGAAGGTCAGGATTGCTGTGCTCGGCGGTACGTACGCTTGATTTCGCCTGTTAGATCCATCCATAAATGAAGTTTTGTTCGAACAAAAAAAAAGTGTTTCTGAAGTGTGCCCACTGCAACTTCTGCAAGAGGGAACGCGGACACGAGTAAAGACCAGGCCATGACGACGACGCGGCTGTCTGCAGCTCGGATCGCGATTCCACCGCGGGTCCACGGCCCACCTCCTCGGTTGTGGACGTCGAGTAGGCCACAGGGTAAGCCCCACGGCACCAGGCCAGGCCACCAGCAATGCATGCGGACCTCTCTTTCGTTTCGTTTGCAATGTAGACTTAGCCGGCGGCCCCGGTCGGCTGCCCAGCGCAGCGCAGCGCACACAGGCAGCCTTTGGTGCCGCGCCTGCCCGGCGCCTCCCAAGCGGAAAGCGACGAAACGAAAGTGCACAGGCGGGCCGGTCCCAGCGACTGTAATCGTCGTAGCTACCTACCTCCTGCCGCGCGCGCCTAACCTGCTTTTGTCTCCATTTAAGTCATTTTTCCCGGGCACCAATTACGGCACAGTTCCTAGCTAGTTAAGGGGACCATGCTCATGCTCCTCCATGCTGCATGCATTTGCGTTTGGTTGCAATTTGCAAAAATACCAGGGGCGTGTTTAGTTCGCGAAAATTTTTAGCTTGAGTTACTGTAGCACTTTCGTTTATATTTGTCAATTAGTGTCTCATCATAAACTAATTAGGCTTAAAAGATTTGTCTCGTGGTTTTCTATGAAACTGTATGTTGACACTCAAAAATGTCCATTTTATGAAGTAGTCAAAATATGGAAAGGACTTCACCATTGCGTTCCCCTCGTCGAGACGATCAAAAAGCATATATGGAACGTCTAATTCGGAGTCCGGATGAAGGAGTTATGCCCTTGAAAAGATGCTCTGCTGTCGGGACTCCCGACCTAAGTTGGGACTTCCGACGGCCGGGACTGCTGACCCGAGTCGGGACTTCTATCCTATGTCGGGACTTCCGACATATGTCGGGACTTCCGACGGTCGGGACTGCTGACCCGAGTCGGGACTGCTGACCCGAGTCGAGACTTCCGACAGACCTAATAAAAAGGGCTATTCGGATCTGACCTTCTGGATGTCGATCCGAACTGTTCTAAACTCGTGGGAAACTTAGAAAATAAGACTTGGAGAGGTTTCCTACTGGAATAAGACCACCCCCCTCTATATATATAAGAGGATCGTGGCCGATTGAGTTCCCATCAATCTAATTGACATACAAACAAATCAATCTACTCATTTTACCCCTTTTCTCCTCTCCTTCAACCTCCATGCTGTTCATCCCTGGATCCACGACCAAGGATGGCGCCCTGGGCTCGCCGGCCGACCTAGGGCAACCCGGCGACGTCCTTGCCCTGACGGGGTCCCTCCCGGGCGAGAGCTTCGGCGGTTCCTTTGCTAGTTTGCCTGAAAACTAGCCGATTCTTCGTCACGTAAGCGCGACTGGTTATCCTTTGGTGGTTTGCTTGTAAACCTCTCCGTGCTTCACCACGTAAGAGTGATTCTTCGCTGCGTTCTTCGGTCCGTAGCGGCCCGGGCGTCCAATACCCTTTCTGGTGTGTGATTCGGACCACATCCGACGTCAACACTGTATAAATTAGTTTTGTACCAAACTGTGTAAGTAGCCTAGGTGGTGTGCTAGCTGATGGGCCGCAGGGGCACGCCGTGGCATCGACGCAGGGCTACGAGCTCTCGTAGGCGTACATGCACGCAGGTGCAGCTTGCAGCCCAGAGCCCAGGCGGCCAGGCAAAGGCAAGGACGGGGCGGATTAGATTTCTGTATTAGTAGTCGCGTTGGGCCAATCAATTCTCGCGCAGGCAGCTGCCGATCCTGCTTTGGCATGCTGTAATCGCCTGCCCGGCCGGCCGTCTGGCGCCGCGGCTGGTGGCCTCAGGCAGGCAGGTCCTCGGCCGGCGTCGGCAGACGGCCGGGGCGAGGCAACAAACAGCAAAGCTGAGCCTGACTGCTGAGGTACTAGTAGTAGTTAAGCTACCTAGCTACCTCGCGTGGTACTCCCTATCAAGTATTAACAGTAGAGACCCTGTCCTCTTGTGATAGGACCGCTCTGTGTGAGGGCGCATGGAACAGTATATATAGAGGAGCTTCGCTTTGTACAAATCATGCACGGCCAACGCACACCTGCGGGAGCTGGATTGGAAGTAAGATGCTTGCCCGAACTCGACTGTTCGGTTGATCGATATGATGGTGACAGCATCCATACAGCCAGAAAATGTACGAGAGGGCCGGGAGAGGTTTAGTACACAACATACAGCGACGTGGGCAGTTAATAAATCGGTGCCCGAAAATACTCTACGTGGCACTGTATAACTAACTAACCCTGCACCGAACGTGTCGAAATCGTGACCACACCGGGACAGGACCAGACGGCGGCATCGATCATGCATCAGGCCGGTGCCCGGTGCAGATCGATCGATCGGAGGAGAGGCGGGCAGGCCGGAACAGTGGCCCACTGTGGCTCTGTCCGGCCAGCCACCGCCTGCGCCACGACCCCCACCACTCATTCCGGCCCTGCCCGCTTTTCAGACAAACAGTCGCTAGCGGCTACTGCTGCTGCCACTGCTCGCACAGTCCGGCAGAGAGGCCAGAGATGGTGGACGCTCTCCCTCGGCTTTGCTGCCTGTGCGGCTGTGCCTGGCGCCTGGCCTCGCCCTACCCCTGATGCCTTTCCCAATTTGCCCCCGCGTTGTGGCCTGGCCAGTGGCCATTCACCCACCCGGCCACCCCATCCCCACCCGAAGGTGAACGAACAGGATCAGGGCATGCAGGCAAGGCAGCCTCGCGCCGTTTGTCTCTGCTGCCCTCTCTCCCCCCGACCCCGAGAGGCGAGAGCATCATCATTCAAATCGGCGGGCGGAGGCAAAGGCAACAACAGATCCGATGCTTTCTCGAATCAGGCAGGTCCATCAATCAAATCCGTCAGGGGGACGAGGCAGCTCCCCACCCCACGTAGTACCCCGCACGTCAAATCCAACGCCGATCGATCCGTCGGCTCGTCGTCGTCCATCACATCGAGATACCACATCGATCGATGATCGATCCTCCCAGGGGGGACCTGCTGGGACCGAACCGAGCCGGCCGGCCGACCGCCCGCCACGCCCCTATATATAAACCTCCCTCCTCCCCTCGACCCCTCCCCACATTCCCGTGCACACCCATCCATCCACTCGCCCAGCAAGCCCTTCCTGCCCCTCGCTAGCTGCTTCACGCTCCAGCCGCATATCATCCACTCCACCAAGGAACGCGTGCAGCGATTGTTGCCGTTGCTGTGTGAGCTGCACCCTGCACAAGCTAGAAGAAGCACCATGATGTCGTCGGTGCCGGAGACGTTCAACCTGGACCAACAGCACCTCGTGCAGCAGCAGCAGCCTCCGCCAGCGGAGCAGGAGCAGATCTGCTACGTGCACTGCAGCTACTGCGACACCATCCTCGCGGTACGTACGTAGATACGGCATACTAGGGCATAATACATATACGGCGTGCGTGCCCTTACGCGCCGCGTCGCCTGATCACGTTCCTCCGGGCTCCGGCCGTTAAGTTTCCTCCACGAAGAGAAGGAAAACTCAGCTCATCTCTGTATGTACTACGTGCAGGTGGGCGTGCCGTGCAGCAGCTTGTTCCAGACGGTCACCGTGCGGTGCGGCCACTGCTCCAACCTGCTCTACGTCAACCTCCGCGCCCTCCTGCTGCCGCCGGCGGCGGCCGCCAACCAGCTACCACCCTTCGGCGGCCAGGCTCTCCTCTCCCCAACCTCCCCGCACGGTCTACTTGTACGTATTGCCTGCTGCTTATCACTACTACCACCATACAATATTTATCACTAGTAGTATTTGCAGATGTTCCCTGCTGCATGCCTGTGTCCTTTTTCGCCGTATTATTGTTGATGCATATGCCATGGACTATATATATGTGTAGGATGCTGAGACGATGTCGTTCCAAGCACCGAGCCTGCAACCGAGTGGTGAACCGCCGAGCGCCTGCGTGAGCACCATCACGAGCATTAACAACACCTGCGGTGGCAACAGCGCGTCGGCCATGTCGTCGATGGCACCGCCGCCACCGGCCAAACCTGCATTACTGCAGGAGCCGCAGCTGCCCAAGAGCAACAAAAGTGAGTGCCTATGGTTCGTTACTTCCTATTTCTGTCTTCATTGTTTCATTCGGTGCTGCAGTAGCAAGCTAGCCAAGAGAAGAGCCCCGAAGACTCTCTGTGCGCTGTTCTTGCCATCGAGCACGCGCGCGCGCAAGAACAACACACGGCTCGATCCTCTTGATGAGACTTTGGGCAGTTTTTTCTATAACAAAAAAAATAGCAGTTTTCCATCACAAACGATTCTTTTAAAATTAGTGGTCAAAAGTAGGACGGTGAATAGTTTGCACGTCAGCTCAATAGTGCTTTCTGTCCGTGTATGATCCTTTCAGTACGTTCGCGGTAGGCTCTTCCAAAATCCCGACATTAAAACACGCACAGTGAGAACTAAATTAAAGTGGAAAATAAATAAAGTGTTTAAAGATGCTAGTGCGAAGCACAGGAGATCCAACAGTGCGATCTCCACGGCACCAATGACAACAACCCACACGTACAGAACGTTGGCCATGGTTGCCCTTGCACATGTCTAACCATTTGATCGATATAGTTTTATCAGTGTTTTTGACTAGCTAGTATTTGTTCATCAGTTCTGCTAATAACTCAATCGATTTGGTTGTGTTTTCTGCAGCTTCAGAGAAGCGGCAGAGAGTTCCTTCCGCATACAACCGTTTCATCAAGTGAGTTCATCGTTGGTTTCACGCATAAGTTTTTCATTCCCTTAATTTAATTAGCATATGCGGCATCTATTGACGAGCTTGCTACTCGTGTGTTATATATATGCTGGCACTTGCATATATAGAGACGAGATCCAGCGCATCAAGGCCAGCAATCCGGACATCACTCACAGGGAAGCTTTCAGCGCGGCTGCCAAGAATGTAACTCCTCTCTCTTTCTCATCAAATATTGTTCATACTTCTTACTCTCTCATAAATCAGATCCGTATATACTGACTTTCATTTCCCCCCTCTGTCTACGCATCAGTGGGCCCATTTCCCACACATCCATTTCGGCCTCATGCCCGATCAGGGCCTGAAGAAGAACCCTATGCAGAATCAGGTAAGAGCCTACGGAGAATAAACCCTAATCGGAACTCAGAGCCAACGACATACAGATATGCTGCCTGAGCAACACTTATTCTTCTTGCTGTGCTTTGTAGGAGGGAGCTGAATGCATGCTTTTCAAGGACGGTCTCTACGCAGCAGCAGCAGCCGCGGCCGCCGCCGCCGCAGCGGCATCCAGCATGGGCATTTCTCCATTCTGACTTCACCCCACACCGCGGAATGATCTAAAGCGTTCTGCCTTTGTGCTTAGCCGCTTAGGGTTCTGTCTCGGCCCCTCAGTATCCCGGTTGCTTGAGAGATAGCTTTAATGATGTCTATCCGATCCGGATAATCTCGAAATGTCTCTCAGTAACCGTACATCTATATGTGTCCTCTCGTTCCCCTTACTTAATTAGGTTGCAGTTTCTTATTCTGTTAATTTATTATTATGTAACCTAGAGAGGTTGTTATGTGTATGATGCTGCCTCTTATCTTATATGGACATAATTCGAGCTGGATATTCAGCTGAGCATCTACTACTTCAACTTTTCCAAAGTTTTCATCGCAAAAATACATAATTTTTTGTGAACAAAAGATACATAATTTAGGCAACATGTGCTTTCGAAATTTTTAAACTATATCCGTAATGTTTTAAATGGGAAAGATGAAAAATCATATAAAATATAAAATATAATTAAGTTTATTAGTCCGACAACTAAATACATTTCTAGTAAAAGTGTATTTTGAGATCTTCATTAATGCCATGTTCTTTTTAGCCATTCAAGTGACATTATATCTTAATGTTGAGAAAATCGGTGCCTCGACATAAAAACTGACCTTTTGAAAATGGTAACATCACTTTGAACTTATACTTTCGAGGTGACCTAGCTCTAGCATGGAATATGTCTTTACTACATTATGGGGATTAAATAATTTTAAAGATATAAAAGTTGGTACTGTGTATGGTACCGAAACAGTATAGACACACCTTATTATTATATCTATAAGTTTTTTTTACTAAAATTGATCAAGTAATACTTCTAGTTTATTTAGTGGTTTACATGGCCAGCTTGGTTGGCTTCCAATTCTTGCCAACCAAAATCATGGTAAGCCAAAATTTAGGCTTGCCAAAGTTAGGACAAAAATATAGGTGTGCAATTGGTTGAATGCCATAACAATAGTAGAAGCACCTTTTCTCTCTTATGCTAACATTTGGAAACTAAAGTGACTTCATCGTAGCAATAACATATGGCCTACTTTGAAATCAAACATTTCAAAATATATAGGACCGGCATTGTGCATGCTGGTAAAATGGAACATGTAATCTATATATAACATGGATACATGTGGAATTTTGTAGATTTTTTTAGTCAAAATGCTAATTGATTTAGGGCCTGTTTGGGAATGCTCCCCTCCACGTTTTTTAGCCCCGCTCTACATTTTTCAGCTAAACAGGAGCAGCTCCACAAACTCTGCTCCAGATGGAGTTGAGAGAGCACCTAAAAAGGTGCTACAGAAACTCCAAGTTTTTTGTGGAACTGCTCCATGGTGAAGTTTGTGGAGTAGTTCTAAATGGACATTAGGTTTTTTGTGGAGCTGCTCCATAGTAAAGTTTGTGGAGTAGTTCCAAACAGACATTAGACAGGATAAAATATAACTAGGAAGGACTTCCTGCCCCATGTAAGAACTAGCGACTAGTTGTCTATTCGGTTACAATCAGTTCAGATTACATGCTTATCCATCTAAGACGTACTATGCCAAATAGATGATGAACCTTAGATTGGACCGGCCGGAGACAAATGCCAAGTCAGGTGATGTTGGTCTTGTCGCACCAATCCCTCTAGTGCTACAGATAGTCGTCGTCGCGTCATACTAATTACATGGCAGAAGCTCGTCTCGTCAACACGCATTGTAATATGGCAGATTTGTCACGCCATTGCATATGACTCTGCAACTTTATCTTGTCATGACACTTGAACTGGCATGAGTTAAATGTTAGGTAAAAATTATAAATTATTTCTAAAATAGGTTAAAAATAACCATGTACTTGAAGTCATCATATCATTTTCTATAAATTTAGCCAAAGTTAATATTTAATTTGTAGTAAATCTAGAATTAGATGACGAAGGAGTAGCTCGCATTTCCAGCGTCCCAAAACCTGTCTGGGTACTGGTGAATCGCCGCGATGCCTGATGAAGTGATGAGTGCCTATCCCCACAGAAAAGTACGCGCATACCCCGCGACGACAAGAAGACAGTTGGGCCTTGTTTAGATTGGTGAATTGGGGAGAAAAACACTGTATCAGAATTCCTGTAGCATTTCGTTTGTATTTGGTAAAAATTATCCAAATTTTGACTAACTAGGCTTAAAATGTTCGTCTCGCAAAGTACAATAAAACTGTGCAATTAGTTTTTGATTTTATCAACATTTAGTATTCCATGCATTTGCCGACATTTTGATGTGACGGGGAATCTTCTTTTTGCATAGTGGAATTAGGGGAGAGAATTGGGGAACTGAACAAGGCCTTGCATACAACGGCGCCATGCGGTTGTAGTAGTACTAGCAAGGTAGCATCTCGTTGCGCGTGCATGGCAGGCGCGCGGCCGGGGCAGCATGCCGCTTAGAGCAGGTACAATAATGGTCTTATAGCCAAGCTAATGTTGATGTGGAGGAGAGAAGGGAGGAGAGAGATGAGAGCTTGGCTCTCATGCAAGCACCAAACTGGGCACGGAAGCATAGGTATTAGTGGGCCCAAATAGCAAGTGTTGTGAGGAGAAATAGGAGAGAGAAACTTTTTAAAGACAAATAGGAGACACTTATTGTATAACTTGGCTCTTATAGCTTGTCTTATAGCCAAGTAACTTGGCTGTATTATTGCTCTTGCCCTTACAGTGACGCGGACGCGGCAGGCAAGGTGATCCGGCGCTAGCTGACGACAGAACTGCCAGGCCACGCAGGCGCGGACGCGGCAGGCAACAGGCGCAGGGACAGAGCACTGGGAGGCTGCGGCTGCCAAAGCCTGTGGCGCGGTCCAGGCAGAAGGAGTCAGTAAGGGCGCGGGCCGCCGGGCCGCTTGAGGTGACAGTTTGGGGAGCCGAGCCGCGAGCACAAGCAGGCGTGGCGCAATTACAAGGGCGGGGACTGGGTGCTGGGGGCCTGGGGCACTGAGGCCCTGGGGGAGGAGCTGCCGAGCTGAGTGATGCCGCAAGCCGTTGGCTTCACGCGTTTCCGCTCGACGAAACCTGGATCCAGGACCACCACCCGACTGGAGCTCCGCCGCAGTCGACTACCGAGAGCTCCGGCCACACCCTCCCGCGCTCACAGCCCAGTACGTATTATACATTTAAACTACGTACGACGACCATATGACTTTACGAGTACGAGTACTGCGTGGGCGTGCCCTCGGCCGATCCAGCCGCCAGCGCCAGCACAGACGAGCAGCGCCGGATCGCGAGCCAAGGTCAACATGACCGCGAAGTACCACGATTCACGATTGTATGGTCTGGTAGAGGAGTCGCTGGCCGGCATCCTGGGCGGACTTCCACACAGACGACGATTCCACGATCCGGCGCTTGCAGAAGCGCGAAATGCATGTTTACGTGCCCGACGACTGCCGCCGCACGGTGGCGAGCAGGATGCTGACGAGCGTGTCCTTGATCTGCTCCACGAGCCACGAGGAGCTGCAGGGCGACAGCTAGCCCTGGTGCTTAGCAAAAGCTCGTTGGGGCCATGCGCGCGCCATCGTCTACAGGGATGTAACGGTGCGGCCATTTCCATATGTCTAGAGCTATAGGCTGCCGTAGAGCACTGCTGCGACCTAACCCTCGCCCCTAGGCCCTGCAGCTCCGCTCTGTCGCGAGCTGGCTCCTAGCTCTCATCTGTCCACTCGCCACCGCCCGGCCGTCCCCGTCCCCGTCCCCGTCCTGGCTCCTCCGCCCTCCGTCCGCCCGGTTACATGCATGCATCGAACGAATCGACGCGACGATCGTGGTTTCCCTCTCATGGGTCAATGATTGCTGTTTTTCGGCTGCCATGTTGCAAGCACTAGCACGCACAGTCGCGGCATCATCGGAACTGTCATGTCATGTCGTCGTCGCCGTGTGGACGACACGACGCGCGAGCCGCCGGAACGGCCACTGTTTCGATCGGTCGACCGGCAGGCTTTTTGGCGCTCCAGCGCGCGCCCGTGACGAGCAGATTATCTCGCTCGTGTCCAAAGACGCTACTGTGCACGCGGTGGATAAATAATGGATGATGGAAAACATTATGGGAAAGTTACAGAAGTGTGCTTCTGTGAGAATGGTTTTTTAGACTAGAGCACCTGATCAGGTCATGTAACTGAAATCGATTTGACAGTTTAACTTAGACAGGGATGGGGCGGCATGGCATACTGTATATTGGCATGTCAATTCTGGCAATCTCACTAAACGGATATTTATGCGTCTCAATAGCCTTTTAAAAAAAAATGGAAAAAGTCTAGCCTCTATAGAGCCGCACACATAAGTTTGACAATTTGCTGATAAAAAATAAAGGAGTTAAGCAGAAAAATGTAGGAAAAATCATATCCAAAGTCTATTATAAATATTTCCCCAACAATTATTAGTAAAGGCAATCAAGATGACAACCTCTCTTCTCCCTGATATTTTCACGCTTTGTTTTAGATTCAATAACCATGGTTGCATAACGGTCCAACTATTTTGGTAATATACACAGTTTAGATCCGTTTTGGATGCAAAGTATTTTTAGAGTCATGTAATATATCGTAGTTTTGTAAAATACATTGGTTTTTGAAGTCCCACGAAGTGTTTGGATAGAACAAATTTTATAGTTTTGAAAACAATAGTATTACTAACACTGTTTTTTTTTGGAGTTTTTCTAACTCCTCCACTGTAAACTTCTTTTTTCTAAATTATGGTTTTACATGTCTCCTGCTTTCTAAACTAAAGTTTCTTGATACTAGAGATTTTTAAAATGACAACATCCAAAGATGGGAGGAATTTTTTAGAGCGCATTTAGATGGACTCTTCAAACTACGCCGGGGCTGTTAGCCAATCGATGGGCTACGTTTATGGGCCGTCAAAGTTTTTGCAGCTTAGGCCCTTTTGTATGTAAAGTTGATCTCTAGGGCTGCAAGGTCCCATCGAGAAACCATAATGATTCTATCAGGACATCCGTCCTCAACTCGCACGTCGGACGTGTCCATTCCATTCCAATCCTGTGACCCCGCCCCCTCCCCACCCCCCCCGGTCCCTGCGCTCCCCCATGCCCACTCCACCCGCACTCGATCTCCCCCGCGTGACAGCTCGTTGTCGTGCCGCTGCTCGCGCTCCCTCCCTCCCTCCCCCACCAGAGACGAGGAAGGTCGCGGCGGCTCCGATGAGGTAGGTCGGTCCTTCTCTAGATCTAATCCCTCGTCCTCCTTCTCCCCCTCCTCCTCCTCATCTGGATCTGAGCCCTCCTCCTCCTCTGGATCTGAGGGACACGACGGTGGCTATGATTCCGGTGAGCTCTGGGGTCCTATTCGCTCCTCCCTTCGACGAGCTCGAAGGTGATGGGTCAGGGGCTATTGTGCATGCTTTTTTTCATGTTGCAATGGTTTTTTATGTTGCAATAGATGATTTTCGAACGTTACAATGAGATTTTTGGATCGTTACAACATATGTTTTTGCGATGTTGCAATACTACTGCTTCAGATGTTGCAGTACATAATTTTCGATGTTGCAGCACATAATTTTGATGTCGCAGTACATATTTTTTTCGATGTTGCAGTATATGTTTTCCAATGTTGCGGTACACATTTTTTCGATGTTGCAGTACATATTTTTCCTTGTTGCAGCATATATTTTTCGATGTTGCGGTGTATGTTTTTCAATGTTGCACTACATATTTTTGCAACGTTGCAGTATTTATATCCCGATGTTGCACTACATAGTTTTCCATATGTTTGCAATGTTGCACTTGAAGTGCTTCATGCTCTTTTTGGGGGCGCGGTGGGAGAACGGGGCGCGTTTGGGAACGGAGGACAGGGGCGTGGTGGATTCCATTCCATTATGTTCCGATCCAGTTCTATGGAGGGAGGGGCGGGCAGTTTGAGAAGAGGAGCGACGTCCGGACGCAGCACTCGCGCCAGACGTCCGGGCGCTAGGATGCCCGATCAAGAAAAGTTACCATGACTACGAGGCCCGCACCACTTCCTGGCAGAAGGGGAACAAAAAGCACTCCAGGCAGTCAGCATAATCTTCACCTCAAAACAATTATGTTGGGTGGAAATCTCAATTTTACCGAGTATTTGACCAACACGTTATTGCAGGGTAAAGTTAAATGTGCCCTTCGCATTGAGATGTGTGTGTGCACACTTCTCAATGCAAATTCAATAGTGTGGGTGCTAAGAGCACATGTCCTTAATGACTGTAATTGTTGTCGTAGTTTACATATTGCAACTACTACTGACGACAGACCTCGCTGTTAGATCTTAATTACTGTAATTGTTGTCCGGAAAATGCCATATTTTAGGCAACTGAATATAACAACTCCCTATTCTTTATAGAACCTCCTCCCCACACCTAGATGACCGTTGTTTAATTTTGAGATTATTAATCGGTACAATAGTAGAAACAATAGTACATTTATTTTTGCGCATCATTCATTCAATAAACGGTGGTCCCAAAAATTACACTATGCCTCTTATCCTCCTTTAAAGAAACAGCCAAAAGCACTGACATATATTATGTAAGAACTAAGGCCAGTCTCAGTGGAGAGTTTCATTTTGTTGTTTCCAAGACTGCCATGTCATATAGAATGAAATGAAACTCGGATGAAACACCCACTCTCAATGAAAAGTTTCATTCCTTAGTTTTATAGACATTTAATTCTATGACTCATAGAGAGTTGGTAACTGTGTCAAGAGAGTTTCATCCCCATAAAACCCAATTCTTCTCTCTCTTCATTAAAACGTTGACATGTCATCAAAAATGCATATGTGGCAGACTATTAAATGCAAATGAAACTCTAGTGAAACTCCCACTGAGACTGGCCTAAGTGAACATTTGCGCCTGCCACGTGTTCTAACACAGATGAGACTGCGTCGGCGATCGAGAAGTATGGAAAGCTCCTCGGTGGCGACATGATTGCGGAAGAGGCCGAGGCGCTGGACGCGCTCCTCCCGGCCGTTCAGCTGCGAAGGCGCAAGGCCACCTCGTAGGTCGTGCCTGGCGCCAACTTCGGTTGTTTCTTTATGTAATATCGACCTAGTGTTTCCCCGTTATGATGGTCCAGCTACAGCTGTGTTGACCTCCGGCGCTCTTACAGGCGCGTTGTATGTTTGTTAAACTCTTCTTCTTAATACAATGATACGCAAGTCTTTTACGTATTCGGAAAAAAAAACACAGATGAGACTGCACGAGGTGACTCTGAACTCATACGCACAAGCTGCTTGTTCCCTATGGGGCTTCATTCTGCTGCTTGTGTACCATATAGTTTCACAAAAGAAAAGGAGAAGAAAAGGCAGCAAATAAATTAAACAATCACTACTCCTCAAATGAGTTCATGGAAGCATGCATGCAATTGTTTGCCTGCAGTCACTTCACTCATAGAGAACTCGCTGGATACGGCCGGATGTAGGCGGAGTTCAGCTGCCAGATCTTGACGGATTTTGCTTTGACGTGCACATTTGTGGCATTGTTGAAGAGGAACACGCGGGCGGAGTCGTAGATGGCTCGTGTAGGGTACACGCGCGACGTGATGCACGTCCTTCCGCCTTGAGCAAAGCTCTCCACGATGGAGTGGTCAACCTGTGTGTGTGTGTGTGTGTGTGTGTGTGTGTGTGTGTGTGTGTGTGTGTGTGTGTGTGTGCATCAGAAGCAATGAGCATGCAGTGCGACGAACGATGAGCAAGTTAAAAGTACACCTGTGGCCAACACATAGTAATACCGGAACACATAGATATTATACATTGGCTTAACATTTATATAGTACTGTAAAAACTTACCAGTATTCTGACCGAAAGGTTCTCTCCATCGAGCACAGGGACCAAGCTTCCGTATACTCTCTTAACCAGATCGTTCGCCATGGATGCCCTAGTAAAAATACTCATCTGTATCAAGCAACTTGCCCAAGAAGCTTCACAGCCTGTAGCTCCAAAATGCGCATGCACATGCATGGTCATAAGATGCACACAGTAATATAGTATACCTGAGCTCGTCTTGGCAGAAGAAAGTTTGGAGGGTGCCGTCCGTGCCCTTGACCAGGTAGAAGTACACGGCGGTCTGCTCGGACAAGTCCTCGTCCGCCAGCACGAGAAGGCCGAACGGGCCGAGCAGGCCCCGGCCCGCCGCGCCGGCACTGGTGCTGCAGTTGAACGTCACGTCGGCCTCCGTCACGCCCTCCACGGCCGACGCGTCCACCTCGAACACGGCCTCGATGTCCAACTGCACGCACGCACACGATACGCACCGAGATCGATCAGCTATAGAGAAATTAATTAAGTCAGCCTGCTGCGTGCAACGCGCGAGTTCGTTCGCTGCGGCTGCGGCTGCGTCACCTGTGTTGCCTTGCCAACGTCGAGGGGCACGACGGATCCGCGGTCCAGCGCGACGTCGTCGAAGCGCTTGCCGCTCATCCGGAGGTTCTCCACCTCCACCACCGGCCACTGGAGCAGGTTGCTGCCCGTCTTCGTGTCCAGGAGGACCGTCCTGGGGATTGACTGCACGCGCACGGCATGGCAAAAATTAAATAGTGAACGTGCTCGGTACTGTATAATTAGCAAGAAGCCGGGTGCCCCGGTCGACGGCTCGAAAAAAAAAACTAAACGCCCAGAAAAGAGACCGTTAAGCAGAATCTGTAAACGTGACAACTGACCAACTCCAAGAAGAGAGCATTGTTACTAAACAAAGCAATAATATAATATCAGTAGATTTATTATACTAACTATTAATCCCCCCTTTTCGAGAAAGATATATGGCGCACTGTGTCGATCGATTTTTTAGATCAATTATATTAGTTCTATTCTATCATATTGTAACTGGTCAATGAAGGACAGTGCCAGTTTAACAACTCGAACCGATTCTAAAACTCCGCGTGCAGAGGTCAATGCGCCCTCCACGTCTTCAATTGTACGCTGAGACATTCATTTCAAAATACGCTCTGGTAATTAAGGACAGCCCTACAACGATCTCCATCCACTGGTCACATGCCTGCCTACTCAATTGGAAGAAAAGAGCCACACAGCTCTCCGGCCCGTTTCCTGCACTGTCGTTGGACGGCTTTTACTACGGTGTAGTATTATATAGACAAGACGCTGGGACAGCAAGCCAATTCGCCATGCATCTCGATCTCGCCCTCAGCCAATCGGAGACAAGTCGCGGTCGCACACCAGGAAATAATTTCGTTGATCCGCTTACGCCATCGCGTTGGTGTTCTCGCGTGTGTCAAATGCGAGCCAGGAAATCTTCGTTGGGCCCTGATTTGTCTGGGCGGTTGCTTGCGAGATGGCTGGAGGGATTAAACAATTCGGACCGTGCAACTCGTTTTTTCGGATAACATGGCCGGCCCGGCCCCGCGCACGCAAAGTGCTGTGCTTGGACCGTGCGCTCCTCTCGTTTTCCGTCTACTAGGCTCTAGTAGACGGAAAGCAGCGTGCCTCACGTGGTGGACACTTGTACAGTGTGCTGCTGGCGTGGAGGGAACGGGACGGGATCACGGGAGACCACCACGGCGCGTACAGTGACATGTACAGGTGTGAGGATCGGAGCCTCTGTGCTTGAACAATTTTTAGATCAGATTCATTTGGACGGTATATGTATAGAAACAGCACAGCCCGCAGAGTCCTAGCTAGTGTTTGCATGGGTCAAGCCACGCTCGTCTAGAGATGGTTCTTTGAGCTCTATGTGATTTCCAGGTTTGTTGGATGATCCTAATTTCCTTATCTTTTGTTGTAATTTTCTTCTTCCAAAAACAAAGAAAAAAAAACACAAGTCGACGAACCCTACCGGCTACCCCTACCGTTGTCTCCTTCAATCGGCTGTCAGAATTAATGGTAGCAGACCTGCTGTCGTTTATACGCAACCCCGTTGCCCATCATAAACCAGCCTAGCTACATTACTATCGAGTTACGTTACGTGACACCATCGCCCATCACAAAAACAACCCAGATATATTATCAAGTTTTTTTGTGAAAAGATATATTATCAAGTTATATTATCTGATCATTAATGATCCGGTTGTCAAATCCAAATGTTGCCAACCCAGCCCAGCCCAGCCCAGCTTCAAAAAAGGAACTTAACGAACGTACCTGCACGGATGCCCAGCCCTTGAGGATGTCCGCGCGCTCGCTGTCGGTCTCGCCGACCCACCCCCACAGCACCCGCCGGCGAAGCACGGGGTCGTAGAAGGTCTTGGACGCGTAGTACTTGCCGTAGTCGTAGCGCAGTCCGATCCCGACGTCGTTCTCCGCGTCGTCGGGGGTCCACGTGTCCGTCGCCGGGTCGTACGTGCCGATGGCGTAGTAGTCGTGCTTGTCGTCGTCGAGGCTGGCCTTGACCACGTGCTTCACGCCAGGCCCCGGCGCCGCGGACGTCTCCAGCCCATCCCCGTCGGCCGCCGCGGCGCTGCCGCCCGCGGCCACCGGGTAGAAGTCGACGCACTCCCACATGCCGGTGCCCGGGACGACGTGCATCAGCGCGGGCGCCGGGTCGTACCGCACGAAGTCCTCCGTCCGGTACACCAGCGCCAGGCCCGCGTGGTCCCGGTCCTTGGACCCGATGGCCACCCGCCACGCCGTCGTGTCGTTGGGCGCCCGCCACGCCGTCGTCGGGTCGCGGAAGTCCGTCGCCCCGATGCCCGGCGGCGGCGCCAGCACCGGGTTCGCGTCCGACTTGACCCACTCCCGCAGCAGCGGGTCGGACGGGTCGGCGGGCTCCGCGAGGTTCTGCACCTGCACCGACTCCGCCGTGGAGCCCGTGTAGAGCATCACGATCCGGCCGTCCGGGAGCCGCGTGGCGGACCCGGACCAGACGCCGTTGGCGTCGTACGGTTGATCCGGCACCATGGCGAGCGGTAGGTGCAGCCAGTGGAGGAGGTCGCGCGACACGGCGTGGCCCCAGGTGATGTTGCCCCACACCGCCGAGTCCGGGTTCCACTGGTAGAAGAGGTGGTACCAGCCCTTGTGATACAGCGGACCTGCGTGCATGCAAAAATGTCGTCACGCTTCATCACGACATCAATACGCGAAAGCTAGCTGATGGGATATGTAATCTCTCTACCGATACCATTGTATCGTGCATTAATGCGACCCATGGAATGCTAGGAGCCACATGTGATCGAGTTCACATGTGATCGATCGATCGATCGGAGCCAACAACTTACCGTTCGGATCTGGAGAAGCCGGTCGAGGAAGATGGCGGATCGGGCATCGTCATGTGCACGAGGCGTCCGTGACAGAAACGCGGAACAAAGTCAGTGCCAGATCGAGAAAAAAACGATCGCATGATCAGAGATAGATGGCGACGGGTCTAACTAACCGTTCATCCAGTTCTTGGGGGGCTGGAAATGGAACGCCGTGCGCTGCCACGCCAGCATCGCGTTGGTCCAGGAGAAGTCCTCGACCGCGCCGGCGCCACCGAGGAGCGGGGCCGTGGACTTCTCCGACACGCCCTCAGCCACGCCACGGGAGGCGGCCACCTCCACGACGGCATGGCCGCCGCCGCCCGCGGGAACGACGGCGACGCCCCCACCCTGCGGCCCGTCGTCGACGTGCTGCGACGCGAGGACGGTGACCGCAACGAGGACGAGCAGGAGCACGGCGGAGACGACGGCGGGGAGAACGGTCGTCGTCGCCGGCGGCGGCGGCCGCTTCCGCCCTGCGCCGGCGGGGGCAGCACGCCCCCGAGGGTCCGTCTCCGGGAGCAACGGCGTGCGTGCGCCCCCGTCCAACGCCGCCGGATCAGCAACGGCCGGGATCATGGCTGGCTGCCTCCGGAAACACCAGGCTCTCTCTTGCTATCTAGGGTTGGAGTAATGGTAGACGAGATCGAGGCACATGCACGAGAGAGGCGAACGTTGGAGCAGCGGAGCAGGCGCCAAGCGAGCAGTATTTATAGCCAAGCAGCTTTATTTGGAAGGACAGGACAGAAGCAGTTTGGCGATCATCTTTCTCCTTATTGTTTGGAAGCCATGTGCGGCTACCGGACGAATCGGGCAAGGAGGGGAAAAAAAAGGAAAAGAAACCGCGCGGGACCTTCTGCTTCGGAGCAGCGGGGGAAATGCCATTGGCCGTCCAAGTGGATAGGAGGCCGAGTCAGCAAGGCCACGCCCCGATTCACGTGGGTCATAGTAGAATCAATGAAACCCCCATAGGAAATTGGCGCCCTTGTAGTGAAAATTCAAAACTTAGTGCCCAAAGTCTATTTTAAATTTCAAGAGAGACAGTCACCAAGCCAATCAGTTTTGCACAAGAGACGTCCCAAGTTCAGCAATCATATATATAAAAAATACGTTAATTTTTTTTGGTGTTGTTCTCAGCCGACATTTAATTTATTATTGTCTAGCTATAAAAAATTGTAAATTATCTCATGTGAGTTGTCCTTTTAATTGTACTACTTAATTGTGTAAGATTTGTTGCCTGAGAATTTAAAAAATTAGGCATCTTAAATGTAGCAATTATCTTATATATATATATATATATATATATATATATATATATATATATATATATATATATATATATATATATATATATATATATATTCAACCAAGAGATGCTCCCCATTTCCATTGCATAAGCTCAGAAATACATCAGAGTTTGAGACATGTTTCAGGCAGAAAAGGAAACAGACAGACAAATCAGAAAACTAGCACAGATAGTTTTCAAACTAACGCTAGAAATATAGTTCAGCAACGCACTAGCTAGATTGCCAAAAGGACAGTTTTCAGCATGCTTGAAACATCCAACATCTGAAGCCTTTACATCATTTCAAGGCTTGAGCATCTTCATCATCGTCGTCACCATCTTGTATCATACGATTCTAGCTGTCAGCTAGACGATTCTCAGACAGCAATTGCACCGTGATCTTGAACATTGTTTTCACGCCCTGGATCAGCGCTTCCTTGTCCACCTCTTTTCTGTAGACCTGCCCAGAATTTGATAAGAGCACAAGCATGACACAATTTCAATAGGATTGCGAAGTTTTTTTTTTTTCCTTCAAAGCAAATCTTGTTCCTCATTTTCCAGATGGCCCAGCAAATGGCCGCAATGCCCATTGCATGAAATTGTTTCCCATTGGGAATCCATTTTTCGCACCAGTTCCAACTCTGATGGAAAGAAGAGGTGATATTATTTGCTCCAAAGCAGGTGGCAATTGTGGCCCAAACCACCTTAGCCACAGGATACTTGAAAAGAAGATGTGTCATAGTTTCAGGTTGCTGGCAAAAATAACATGAAGGGTCACCCTTCCAGATTCTTTTGATCATGTTATATTTTGTTAAAATAGCCTTATTCGCAACTAACCACATAAAAATCTTAATCTTGGCCGTATCTTCCCTTCCAGATTTCCTTGAATGAAGAACCCCCATTAGAACTGTTTAGTGCGTTATAAGTCGATTTAACAGAGAAGTTTGCCCTACTTTCCAACTTACAAGATGCAATATCATGACCATCATCAAGCTGGAATTTAGATGCATCACTTAGAATTTTACCCCATTCATATCTTAGCTCAACTGTTAACCATCTTGAAAAGGTGATTGTGCTCAATTTATTAAGCCACTGGTGCACCAAAGTGTCTTGTTGCTCACACAACTTAAAGAGGACAGGGAACAGGGTACACAGTGGCTCATCATAAAGCCATATGTCTTTCCAGACAGAAGTCGATTTGTCATTCTTAATATTCATCTTCCTGCATTAAAGATAGATATGTTTAATCTTCAACAGATCTGACCACATTGGGGAATCAGTTTGCTTATGTTTGACAGAACTAACATTATCCTTTTTCATATATTTATGCTTTACAATATCTTGCCAAAGACCTGATTCTTTTTCAGGTCTGCACCACCATTTACAGAGAAGGCTTAGATTCATTTTTCTCACATCTTTAATCCCCAGGTCCCATTTCTTCTTTCTTTTACATACTTTGATCCACATAACCAGATGATAGTGACACATGATAGATTGGGGCACTGTTCAAGCTGGATATAATCAGGGTTGATCTACCAGCAATAGACATGGAAGAACCCTTCTAAATATCAAACCTTTTAGCATTTTTCTCAAGAAGGGGTAGCTAATCAGCAACATGAAGTCTACTTGGGCTCACAGGTACACCAAGGTACTTGATAGGGAAATGTCCAATTTGACAATTAAATGTTTCAGCATACGCCATGCTTTCTCTAAGTCATGCTTTAGGCAAATGATTGTATCATTGGCGTATTGAAGAATGGCAATTCTATGAGGTATAATATGATCAACGAGACCCACAATCAGATCATTGTTTTGTGCTTGATTTATCATTCTTGTTAGACAATCTGCCATAAAGTTAAAAAGGATAGGTGACAGGGGATCCCCTTGCCTCACCCCCCTTATAACTCTTGATGTAAGGACCTATCAAGTTGTTTACTTTAACACTGACAGTCCCCCTGCCACAACTTGTTTAATCCATTTACACCAAATTTCACTAAAACTTCTAGCCTTCACACAAGTGAACAGTAAATTCCAGTTCACCTTGTCGTATGCTTTTTCGAAATCAAGTTTCACCACTATTCCACAATTATCTTATATTTTACTCATGGACAATACAAACTATTCATTTTCACCAATAGTATACACATAAAATAAAGTGAATGTGTAGGCAAACTCATCGGCGTGGACAAAAAAGCATTTACTGATATCCCACACACAAAATTTTTACAAATGCTACCTATGCGAACGCCGATTGATTAGCCACGGAAAAAAAATTGTAACACAAAGTGATAAGCGATTGCCACACGGCGATATTAGTATTTTTTTATAATGCTTTGAGATTTATCCTTAGCCTTAGGTTCCATAACTGGCAAGAAAGAGAGGCCTTTCCATGATACACGGGAGGCGGTTTTCTGCAACCAAGTACCGGACGTGAAACCATATAAGGGTTTGTTTGGCTGCAATTCAATCCACCTCAGTCAATATTTATCGGGCTAGAAAATTAATTAGTTTTTCACCTAATTCATCCCGATACATGTGAAGTTCAGAAAGAATGGTTTAGCTTATACTCCCTCAATTCCAAATTATAAGTCGCTTTGACTTTTTCGGTTCATCCATTTTGCTATGTATCTAGACATATTATTATATCTAAATGTATAGCAAAATAGATGTACTAAAAAAATCAAAGCGACTTATAATTTAAAATGGAGGGAGTATTTTGTTAGGACGGTTATGGAAAGGATATTTTATGAAGCCACCACAATGAGTGTGTCACGTACTCTACTAACCGACGACGTAGGTGGTAAATTGTCATTACAAGCGACTAAGATGTCTGCAAGCTATTAACAGAAGTAGCACATGCAGATTACTAGATGGAATAGGACACGTTAGTGAGCAACAAGCAGATCCAACCACGGAGCGGATCCCACAACTGCACCTGTCATTTAATTGCCCACACAATTTATATGTAAACTTTCAACAAGGGGTCTACACTAGTTTAAAAATATCCCCCCCCCCCCCCCCCATCCCAACAAAAAGGTACACAATTGCTAAAGGGCACATTTGGCAGCGCTTGGGTGGAGCAAAATTTTTGCGCTCCAGCTCTGGCCGCCAAAACGGCTCCGGCTCCGCACATCACAGTGAAGAAGCGCTCCTCCATGTGTCCTCGTTTGGTGGGGCTCCGTCCGCTCCGGTGCTAGAGCTGCACGTGGAGCCGGTGCGGGAGCCGCACCAAATGAGGTCTAAGTTCTTTTTTACTTCAATAGACACATAGAAATTCAAGTTTGAGAATTTAACTTTCATCTTACAAAACTTAACCATGTAGGACAAAATTTCAACGGGTAAATTAGAACTTCTATTTAGCGCATGGTCACAACGTTGCACACGCAAATAATCACGCGCACCACCGTACCCTCACGTAGCTAAGCAAAGATATAGCTAGATCATGCAAGAGAAACTATGAGGTATATCAATCTATTTAATTAGATAGACGACTAGCAACTCTGTGAATTTCTAGCCGAGCATATGGGGAATTCTCTTTTCTGATAGCTACCGCTTACCGTGTGCTCTCTGTTTCATTTATTGATCTTGTAGGTCTATAGTTCCACATGTTGCGCACGAAGGCTATATTTACACAATTAAAAATAGCAAGCTGCGCGTGACAACCCATTGAAAACGATCGATTGCTGCATTATTTGACTAAAAGATGATCCATTATTTTCTGAAGACAATTGGAGTGTCTTCTGTTGAAGGTTTCTTTCCATAGTATATATACTGCATTATATATATGGGAATATTATAGTAAATTATATAGTAAGGAGTTACTATAATCTCGTAAATTAGCATACTAATTATCGTAACTCAAAGTGACTACAGAATACTCCCTCCGTCCCAAAATTGTGGACGTTTTAGACCTGGACACTGGTACCAAGGAGACTGAAAATTGACCTGCATACCCCTAGGACGTGTGACGTGCTTCATTAATTATCTATGGGCTGGTGAGCTGCTGTCCATGCGCCAGTGGGGGGATGCGCTAGGCGATGGAACAAAGGACGGCTGTTTTACTTTTTTTATCCGTGTAAGTGGACGACAACGGATTGACTGATGGACTGCTGCTGTACTCGGTCTAGGCTGGGAGAGCTAAAACGACATCTAATTCGATACTTTTTTCGAATGCTTCGACGACCAGTATTTTGGGACAGAGGGAGTAAGTTATTTGTAGCCAGCTATAAGGCAATAGCGCTCTCTCTCTATGTATATAATATTCTTCGAGAGTGTCTGTTCCCGATAGGTTTTCCTTTTTTTAAAAAATCGGTATTACCAGTTGTGTCCTTCAGCTGGCAAGCGCGCATACATCGTGCTTCCTACCACCATCGTCGAGTTTGTGCTCCACTCCAAAGCAAAAGAAAATAAAATAAAAAAAGAGACGTCGTTTATGTGCCCGTTTGGCTCATCGGTGCAGATCAAGCAACTCGCGAGCGTGCTCTAGATCCGTTAACGACTTTTTATTGCTATACGTACGTATACGATTGTGCATGCTTGTGCAGTTGTGCTTCCTGGCTAATGGCTACTACGTACAGTCGTTTGCTGATAATTTAAATATACGGACACTTGCTTGTGTAAGAGCTGGCGTAGAAGCTTGCAGCCATTCAGCCGTGCGGTCGTCGTGTCGTGGGATGGATCGGAGCGACAATTCTCCGAGTGTTCATTTGTTTGAGTTCTTCGTCAGCGCGAGAGATTGAAATGAAGAGCTTAATTAGAAGGTTAACCAGATCATTAAAAAAAGATCAGCCGGTCGATCGAGAGTCTGGATCATCGAGGTACCGTATGTGATCGATCGATCGATCAAAAGCCGCGACTGGATCAGTGTAGCTGGAGAGCCAATTATTTGGTATGGCCAAGTGTATTTCTTGCTACGTGGAGAGCTTCCCGGCCAAGCGCTCGAATCGAACAGGAAATTTAATACGTCGACAGGGACATGATGGGGTGATGGACGACTACTGATGGATGGATAGGATGATGTGCGGTCGAGTACAGCAACGACCCAACATTTTCAATACCGCGGTCTCCTCCGATCCGGGCTGTGTTCAGTTCCCGAAGAGGGTAAAAAAAAAAGAGTACCGTAGCACGTTTTAATTTATTTGATAAATAGTGTTCAACCATTGACTAATTAGGTTCAAAACGTTTGTCTCGTAAAGTACAACCAAGCTGTATAATTAGTTTTTAATTTCATCTACATTTAGTACTCCATGCAGGTATCACAAGTTTGATGTAACGGGGAATCTTTTTTTGCACGGTACTTTTTTTAGGAAGTAAACACAGCCTACGCCCTTGTTTAGATGCCGAGTTGGGGGCTGCCGAGTTGGAACAGTGCGCATTAAATGCGCACTGTTCTAATTCGTTTGTATTTGGTAAAAATTGTCCAAACTTTGACTAATTAGGCTCAAAATGTTCGTCTCGCAAAGTACAACAAAACTGTGCAATTAGTTTTTAATTTCATCTACATTTAGTACTCCATGCATTTGCCGATATTTCGATGTGACGGGAAATCTTCTTTTTGCATAGTAAAATTTGGGGAGAATTTGGGAACTAAACGAGCCCCGGGCGTTCGGCGACGCGACCACACCCTGCTGGTGGGCGGTGGTCTCGGCAGGGTGGCCGGTGGCCACCGAACTTTCTGCAAGCCGCGCGCCCGGCCGATTATGCTATTTTTCGCTCGATAGATCCGTGCGCACCAGGCTGCACTGTGTACCATGAAAGGGACGAGGACGATGACGCATTTTGTTGACAAAATGCTGTGATATATATGTGGCCGGTGATTTTTAGATCAACCGACGAAGGTTCGTGCACGGATGACAATGTTATGGAGTACGTACACAAGTTAACTTGTATTTGTGCTCGACGAGAACTCGAGGAGCTTTTCTTCTATGAGTAAACAGTACTGTACGTACTAGCCATGATCATCTGAATTGTCTGAGCAAATGTACTGTATTGTATACATGATCCCAAGAATTCAAACATTTTGATGCTCCAAACATGCATCATGCGCGAACAAACTCGAGGAACCGTGGTCTTTGTGGATACCATCCATAATAATCAACCGCCGCCCATGGCGACGCGTGGACGGACGTCAGCAACGTTGGTCAAGTCTGCAGGTTATGAGTTGCACGAGGCGGAAAGTTAACAAGGTCGTGGACATGTCACATGTCCCAAGTTCAAGGATAGGCACTGGACAATAAAAAAGTGAGATAAAACCTTGATCGCCCTACGTGGGCAACCGTCACACGAAAAGTTCAGAAGCCAAGCAACGAGGTAAATAGGTACTAATCCGCCATTTCTGGCGTGCACATCTTTGGTTTTCCACCAATGCAACATCTGTATGGTATATATATGCATGACGTCGTCATTTCCTTCATGTGGTTGAGCCGTATGGAGTATATGGACCGACAAGGAGCCGTGTAGGTGTAGTACAGACCTCCTCCACCCGACGTTCAAGCCTGCCGGTCTCGTCAAGTTCTTGAAAACTCGCTCACGGTTGCTGAAACTCCCGCGCCATGGAACCGTACCTTGTTACGGCTAAGTTTCGTTGCGTGTCAAGTGGTATAATCCTGTCCAATCCTCCTTAGATACAAGTGAAAATTAAATTTGCTAGTACATCCTACGTAATGGTGGGAAGACTCCTCACTCCATCCTCAGCATTTCTATATTCATCAACATTCAACAGTTCTATATATACAGTATATTTTTATGCGGTTGACCAATGCTAGTAGTACCACAAAATGAGAAGGAAAATCAACGCCTACTTACTGTTGTCAGAGCCTCAGAGGGCCTCAAGAGCCTGCTCATTGAGCCCAACCCAATAGCATTAAGTGGGCCTACACCCATATCTAACTGCCGAACCGGCTGCACATCCTGGGCCATGGAATCACACACACACGGCGAAGCCGAAACGAGCCTTCGACTCCGACGACCGACACGACGGCGGCATCCCGGACCCCGAGCCGGCCGCCGCGTCCGGGAGCGTCGCTGTTGAATCGGTCAAGTCCACCCCGCGTCGGGCGGAGTCCCACTCCCACCTAATCCCCAACCAACCCGCGCGGGGGGCGCCATGAGGAAGACCTTCTGCTTCGGGGGCAGCCGCTTGGCCAAGACGATGTCGGAGCGGGCGCCGATGGTCGACGGGTGCGTGTTCTGCGACATCGCCCGCCGCGCCACTACCTCCACCACCGCTCTCCTCTACTCCGTTCCGTACCGCTGTCCCGTATACCACCTCCGATCTAGTGCTGCTTTCGCTGCAGAAAATGTAAATCCCCTCTCTTTTTTTTTCTCCCTGTGCGCAGGATGACAAGGTCGTGGCCTTCCGCGACATCAACCCGTCGGCGTTCAGGTACTTTCTGAGGAGTTGTTGTTCGTTTGTATAGCTCCCTGTTGCTTGGATTGGTCTAGATGTCGTTACGAGTCGTCGGACGAACTAGGGCGTGGGTTCATTTCGTCGAACACCTGGCGAGCAGAGCATTGAAAGCAATGCGTTTTTTTTTTTTGGGGGGGGGGGGTGGAAGTATTGGATTGGAGCTTTTTTTTCTGTGTGCTAGGATGCTACGTTCTCTGTTTGCCTGTAATTCTTCACTTAATTGATTTCCTTAGGCCCTTACAAGCTTGCCATTTGTTCTAAGAGCCTCTTTGGCACGGTTCAGCCGGCTCCGGCTCCTCTCGTCGGGCACTGTAGCAGCACTGTAGCGCGAAGCCGGTTTTCTCTGTCCTCCTTTCTCCTCTCAGACACCACCGAAGCCGGAGAAGCTCGTTTTTGGGCTCCCCCGGCTCCGGCTCCTGCGCGCTACAGTGCGCTACAGTGGGAGAGCCGGAGCCGGCGAGAGCCCTCCCAAAGAGGCCCTAAGTATTATGGTGTGATCCTGAAGTTATTCATGGGTTATCCTCAGAACTTTACCTTTGTTATAGATTATGTTTCCATTGTTTTCGTTTCACAGACATAAAAAAATTGTGCTGCTGCTGCAGCATCCCCTCACAGAAGCTACAGTGTATACACAAAACAAACAGCTGCAGCTGCTGCCGCTGTGCAGCAATGCCAGCCGAACAGGCTTGCAGCTGGCCTTTCTTCTGACCATCTATACCAGTCCCACCTTAATTTTTACTGATATGAGTTTGGGTATCCTGTCAAACACTAACTCATAAGTGCTCCTTTGGACGTTGGAGGGCCACTAGTAGTGTTGAGGTGCTATACGCAAGTTGATGTTCATGCATATAAACTTCTGCCTTCATATGAAAGAAGCATCACATTTCCTTGCTAGAAGTTGTCAGGAAAGGAATGTTTTCACAAGAAAGTATCATACATTTTACTATGTATCTGGGACAACATACTGTATATCTTTATAATTGGGTGTTCTAGTTTCATGTAGCAATGTCATAGTTGGTTTACAATTGAAACATAAAAATTTGTGAGAAGTGCATGATGCCATGATGGTGATGCAAATAGCATGGTACATTGAACTCTTCTTGTGGTTCTTGCTGGCTTTGTGTTTGATAAGCGTTCTGGAGCAATTTTTCACATGATTTACTCATGGGGCTAAACATGAGATCAGTTCGCATATTCACAACCAGAAATTATTGATTCATTATTAATATTTTAGTACCTCATTCTGCTTTCTTTATCCTCTTATTTTGGTTCTTGTTCAGCCTCATCTCCAGCCTACCCCAACTTGCTTGGGACTAAAAGGCTTTGCTATATTATTTTTCTTAGAGCTTGTACTTCTACTGTTATAAACGCTCAATTTATTTGCCTCAATATTGTTTTGTGATGCATTATGTTTTGCGATATTTGTAGGCACTATCTTGTCATACCCATTGATCATATACCAACGGTAAATAGCCTCCACAAAACCAAGGATGATCACCAGTTAGGTGGGTACTCTCTGGCTGCTTTCATCATATGAACCTGGCTTGATGCTACATTCAGTATGCATTGTAGTGCAACCCAGAATTGAAGAGTGAGCTGTTGCATTTCTTCTATTGTTGTCTTTCAGTCAGCCACATGGTGAAGGTGGGGAAAGACTTGCTCAATCAAGATGCTCCTAATTCTGAGGAGCACAGGTATTGCATAAGCCCAAATGGAACATATATGATCTTGTGGTGCATACCTTCTCCAAAGCAGTCTCCTACGCGGGCAGCATTTTTAATACTAAGTATATCTCAAGAGTCAAGATGCATATTCAACATTATTACTGCCATTTCTCTTACATATGTAGCCTGCATTGTAGGTTTGGGTTTCATCAACCCCCATTTAATAGTGTCGATCACCTTCACCTCCATTGCCTGGCACTGCCATTTATGCCCAGGTAATTCCCTAAATAGTAAGATTGATACTTTGAATCAGAGCTTTTATTTCCACCTAAAATTATTTGGGCCACTTCATATGACAGTTGGAGGCAAGTAAAATATACCCCTCTAGGACCTTTGGGGGGTTTTATTGAAGCTGAAAAGCTATTGGAAAGAATAAAACCAGAAGCGGAAGCATATAGTTAGCATTCATATTTTTATTGATACCTGATATCCCTGCTTATTTAGTTATTTGCATTATTTTGTACTCATATTTATGTGTTATTCACTATTTGTACATTATGTGAGTATTTACTCTCTTCCCTCTTTTGTAATCATCAGTTGGCGTGTGTTGTGTACTGTAGTCACTGTTTGGACTTCTCAAAGACTTTGATAATGCAGAAATAATGATCCTAACCACTCTAGAAGTTAAAATGAGCTTTCATTTCGTGGCTATGTATTCAAATTTAAATAAGCGTGCATCACCTCAATATGCACGGGAAATTACTTGATGAATTTAGTAGGTATAAGAAATCATAGCCTATCCTTTGTGCTTTAAGAACTGTAACTCAGTCAAATAGATGCTAATGAGCAGCATATAAATGTGGTAGAACTTTGTTGTTAAGTTAGGAAGTTAAGTATATTACCTGGATGAAGAATGTGATAAAGAACTAAGAAACAGACGTGCTATGAGCCTATGGTAGCACTGGTGTTAACTGTTAACTGGAGACCTCTTTGATCAGCTCGCATATGACTGAACCTGAACTGCAGTTTCCTGTTGGGTCTGACAGCCTCAACCTACATTTGGATTTGGTTCATGGCATGTTGCTGCGGCATCACAGTTAGAGCATCTCCGAGAATATCCTATTTCTCTTTCCAATCATTGGTTTTTAGCGAGATGAGAAAAAAAATACCCCTCCGACAACTCCTAATCCATACTCCTAAAATTTATGAACTTGGTAAATCCTCTCCCGTCGCGTATAACTTTACGTGTAGTAGTGGTCGCGCCGATCCCGTGCGTATCGGTCAATCTAGAGTGGAAGGATGTGGAAAACAATAAGAAGTAGGAAAGGGTTCCTAATGCAAATGTACGAGAGAGAAATAATATATAAAAATAGTTACGATAATTTGAAAATAGTATAGGATTCCTGATGTAAAATTGTTTGTGTTTTAGGAGTGGATTATTAGAAACTCTTAGAGATGACCTCTTTTTTTTCTTTCTAATATCTTTTTAGGAGTTGTAAAACTACATGTTATTGGGAGGAAACAATATAATACTCTCGGAGATGCACTTAGGCAATCATATGGTTGCTTCCAGTTAGCCATCACTATTGTCACATGATTTTTTCCAGTTAGCCATCACTGTTTCAATTAATCTCGAGCCTTGTAAAGAAATGCGTCCTGTGTACTTTGGTCCCCATCTGAATGCATTATTGGAAGTACCCGAGACGCTGTGGCCATGGTGATAGGCACGGAAACCTGCGCTCCTGCAGCGATATTTGGGGAACACTAATAGTTGTTTGCCCCATTTTAAGATATATTTTTATTGCATAATTGCCATCGTCCCTCTAGTGTTGTTCCACCGTGTCTACGGCTACTTGCTACGGCTTGTGTTGCCCGGCTGCCAGAGTTGTGTATTTTTTAGAAAAGGGCCAGAGTTGTGTATTATTGCGGCATGATGCCGTATGATTACTGCTTAATATAATGTCTACTAGACTACTACAAATCATCTCGTTAGAAAAAATTTTAAATGTCATGTGCCAATTTTTAGGTGTTCTTTCCCTAAAAATAAAGTACCTGCTTCCATCACCAGCAGGCAAGCAGGAAATCAGGTGATGATGATACTTACGGTAAAGTGATAGAACAATGGTTGATGTCTATATGATTGCAAGCAAACAAATACAAAATGATGGACTGCCTCTTGCCTTCGCTTTATTCCAAAGCAAAATGCATGCCTTCAAAAAGCTTGCTGTGTTTGCAAATTTTGCTTCTGTCGCACTTCAAAGTGACCAGCAGCACATAGTGCTCCAGCAAAACACACAAGATTTTTCAACTCCCTCAGTTGAAGAGTGCATGTTCGGGTTTCTTATCATAGAAAATGCCATCGATAACAGGCTTCATGTCCCTTGAGCCAAATCATGATACAATCTAAAGATAATGGTCCATATTGTGTGTTCTGCACTTCGATTGCATTCGCTCCGGTTTTTTAAACGTTACGTTCTCTCGTTTTCGTGCACGCAAAGTCCGACAATCTTTGAGTGTCACGTCTCTTTGCCTTTGCCATTTTCTTCATGCCTTGTTTAGTTTTCACCTTAAAATTTTACACCCTATCACATCGGATGTTTGGACATATGCATGGAGTATTAAATATAGACTAAAAAATAACTAATTACACAATTGCATGTAATTTGCGAGACAAATCTTTTAAGCCTAATTAGTCCATGATTTGACAATAAAGTGCTACAGTAACATATGTGCTAATGACAAATTAATTAGGTTTAATAAATTCGTCTCGCGGTTTATTGATGGATTCTGTAATTTATTTTTTTATTAGTATCTGAATACTCCATGCGACACCCCCATGTAACACCCGATGTGACACTTCAAAACTTGGAAAAAGTCTAGATCACCCCCTCAACTATGGGGTTGCTCTACTTAACCCCCCAAACTATGAAACAATCTAATTTACCTCCAGAACTTTCCAAAACCGTCTACTTTATCCCCTGGGGCAGTTTTGGACGACAGTTTGCTACAGTAACCATGGTTTGCTACAGTAACCGGATCTTTAAAAAATCATAGTAAATCACAGAAAAATCGTAAAATGAAAATTTCAATTTTGTTGGACTCCACATGAGTAGATCTACACAATGAACATATAATATGGTATGTTTTAGTACAAAATTTTTGCTATAGCTTTAAATTTATTAGGATTTTCCAATAAATTTAAAGCTACAGCAAAAATTTTGTACTAAAGCACACCATATTATATGTTCATTGTGTAGATCTACTCACGTGGAGTCCAACAAAATTGGATTTTCCATTTTACGATTTTTCTGTGATTTACTATGATTTTTTAAAGATTCGGTTACTGTAGCAAAACCATGGTTACTGTAGCAAACCGCCGTCCAAAACTGCCCCAGGGGGTAAAGTACACGGTTTTGAAAAGTTCAGGGGATAAATTAGACCGTTTCATAGTTTTGGGGGTTAAGTAGACCAACCCCTTAGTTGAGGGGGTGATCTAGACTTTTTCCTTCGAAACTTTACACCCTGAACTAAACAAGCCCTTACTCGTCAGTCATCATGTTCAATGGCTCCTCGCAGTGGGTTGATCCTCCCGGTTTGGTAGAGTTTCGGGTGGCTTTGGCTCTTCTATGTATTATATCGAGGAGTCATTTTTCTCTTATCTCAAAATTAACTAAGAGTCGGTAAAGTTGTTTTTTTCTTGGCTTTATCGGCTTTGGCTCACCCATATATACACTGTAGCAAGGAGTCAAAGTGATGCCAAACAAGATCTTTGATGGTATTTTAAGTCATACTTTACGTGCCAGTATGGCTGAGTTCGCAGCAAAGCAAACCATCAAGATTTTTTTATTTTTAACCTTTTTAAAATAATTTTTAAAATTAACACCGTCGATTTTTTATTTCTGAATCTAACCCGTTTGGCTGCGTCTAAGTTGTTGGCATGGAAAACGATTTCGAGGTGGAAAAGCTTGCCGCGCCACTCCGGTTGGCACGGCACTATAACGCTAGCGCGGCGAGCGCAAACTAAAAAAATCGTATCTTTTTCATATGATCTTAGATGAAGATAATGTTTATATGAAAATTGTAGCTCTTGACGATATCTACAACTTTATAGTTATGAGTTTTTTTTAATTTAAGGTCGTTAAGATGCTAAAAAATTAAATAAATTTTCAGCAGTATATTAATCACGTAAAAGTGCTTATCGCCTTGGAAAAATCATATCTTTCTTGTATGGTGTCAAATGAAGATGCTTTCTATATGAAAGTTGTATCTCTTGATGGGATCTACAACTTTAAAGTTTCGAATTTTTTCATTTGAGGTCATTAAGATGCTTAAAAAAATAACATAAAAATTCAACAGCATATTAATTGCGTATAAGTTCCCGTCGCCTTAGAAAAATTATATCTTTTTTTAGGGTGCCAAATAAAAAAGTTGCGGTGTTAATTTTAAAAATTGTTTTAAAAAAGGTTAAAAGAATCCACCATCAATCAGTACAGTGATGATGGCAGGGGTGGATCTAGCACCAGATTAGCCGAGGTTCGAGCCCTTACTATCGCCACTGGATGCATGGAGCCTTTCCTGAGCTCCCGTTATAAGTTTATACTCATTGAAATGGAAAATAAAAAAAGGAGTTCTTATTTTTTACATTTAGCCAGTATATATTTCTGGATCTGCCACGTGATGGTAGCTAATTATATGTTAAAACTTGGGCCCAGATAACCGCCCGGTGTCCTTAAAAAAAACGTCCGTGTTACCTTGTGATGGCAGAGAGGACATGCAAAGCGTGAGTGCATGACACAAGCCACAAACATTCCTCGATCTACGTCTACCAGCTACCTCTGTCTCGGCTTAAGACGCTTGCGTTCTTGAACCGTGAACAGTCGGACAACTTCTTTGTGGCCGTGTTTAGTTTCCGAATCCGGGCTCCGAAATGCTACAGTGCGCGGCAATTCGTTTGTATTTGATAAAAAATGTTCAAACTTTGACTAATTAGACTCAAAATGTTCGTCTCGCAAAGTACAACAAAAATGTGCAATTAGTTTTCAATTGCATCTACATTTAGTACTTCATGTATATGTCGTTATTTTAATGTGATGGAAATCTTCTTTTTACATGGTAGAATTTGAGGTAGAAATTGTTAGGCTGTGTAGGGCTTTCCTGCTGCTTTCGGCTTTTGCATTTGGGCCTTGTTTAGATGACAAAGTTTGGAGGCAAACTTTGCATAGTAAGTGTCCCGTCACACTGTAGCAATTTTGTTTTTATTTGGTAATAATTGTCCAAATATTGATTAATTAGACTTAAAATGTTCGTCTCGCAAAGTACAACAAAATTGTGTAATTAGTTTTTGATTTTATCTATATTTAGTACTCCATATATGTGCCGGTATTTTGATGTGACGGGGAATAGGAATTCTGTATAGTGAATTTGGGAGACAAACTTTGGAATCTAAACAAGGGCTTGCTGCTGTGGAGTGTGGACCAACAAACCAGAGCGTAGTACCTGGCTCTAGGGCCGGTTTAGTTGCCAAAATTTTGGTAAAATGGCACTGTAGCCACTTTCGTTGTTATTTGATAATTAGTGTCCAATCATGATCTAATTAGGCTTAAAAGATTCGTCTCGTCTATTTCGTCTAAACTGTGTAATTAGTTTTATTTTTTATCTATATTTAATGCTTCATACATGTGTCAAAGATTCGATGTGACGGAGAATCTAAAAATTTTTGCAAAATTTCCTGGTAACTAAACAGGCCGGGGCCCTCGAGCACGGGACACGCGGCCCACGCCATCCGGCAGCACCCAGCTTGGCCAGCTATCCACAGCTGTTCTCCTCCGGCCGGCGTACGGTCCCGTACCTATCATCATCACGTCATATTGATTGATGAGATCTCTTGATTGATCGTGAAGAGGGCACAGAAGCAGGGGCATTGCGTTGCCGCCCGGCCCAGCCGTATGCGAGTCCTTGTCGTCGCAATGGCGTGGGAATCCGAGACAGGCTACGCGACGGCGGAGGAGGAAGGTGACACCGGCCTCGCTGTCTCTGGCGTTGCCTGTGAAGCTTGGCTGCTGTCTCTGCAAAGCCTCCCGAGTCCCTCTCCGTCCCCGTACATCAGCTAGTTGCACGAACGCTCGTCTTCTTCTGCCGCGATTCGACGGATCCAATCGATTCGGCGTTTCGCTTCGCAGGGCCAGTGATTTCAAATTCGAATCCCTCCCTATTTCTGTTTGGGATCTCAGAAGGCGAGTCTGAGGCCCTGTTTAGATCCCAGAAATTTTGCAAAATTTTTCAGATTCCCCGTCACATCGAATTTTTAGACACATGCATGAAGCATTAAATATAGATAAAAAATAAAACTAATTACACAGTTTAGACGAAATAGACGAGACGAATCTTTTAAGCCTAATTAGACCATGATTGGACAATATTTGTCAAATAACAACAAAAACGCTACAGTAGCGTTTTGCCAAAAAATTTGGCAACCAAACGGTGCCTGAGAGAGCAGTTAGCTTGCGAAACAAGCAGGAAAGGATGCAACGGCCCTGCATTAACCCCTCGTCTCGTATAGTTTACGTTACAAGTTGTTTTGTAACGCTACAACTACAAGCATGTCCGTAATGTACCTTGCGGAATGCGTAGTTCAAATGGGACGCGTACATTGCTACAGTAGAGGAGCGCACCAGAACAGGAACAGGACCAATCAAACGCGGCAAGATCTCTTTTTTTCCCCATGTAGTACGCCTTGACAACATGTAGAACTGCAAAACCTTGCGCGAGACTGTATTTGGTTTTTTTTACAACGCGATACTGTATTTGGTTGGCGCACGGGTTCCAGCTAACTGTGCCATGATGGCGCCTAATAATTCACGGGAACTGACACTATTCTGAGGCAAAAGATCAGTCGAACTAATCCACTTGGGTGGGTCCGTCATTGAGGACAGGTCCTTTCGGCTCTTGTATATCTCGTTTGTTTGGCTTGCTGCTTTGCTTGGTCTACGGTAGCCGTAGCACCAACGTATTTTCCTACAGGAAAGAAGAGACCGGAAAAGCGAAGAAAGTACGGGGTTCACCTAACAGCACGGGTAATCTAATCACTATCTCTTTAATCCAATGCAATGCATGACTCCTCCTATCAGGACGCCTTTTCGTTTGGTGTACGTATGCTGTACCAGCTTTCTCTACTTCAATCAAATGCATAGTTGTCCTTGCTACGAACTCAGGAACTACCATAGCAGAAGTACGTAACTTTTTGGTACCGATGTACTAGCGACGTAGGAACTACCATAACAGAAGTACGTACGGAGTAGAGCATCGTGCATTCGTGCAAGCGCTGAACTCAACACCCACGTGAAAAAAGAAAGAAGCAGAAATATTCATGCATGCAGGTTTTCTGGAACTCACCATGCATGCAAGTATACAGGTACAGCGTTCGGATAAACCATCATTATTATTTCCCCTCGAGAGTCAAGAATTGCGTCACAGGCGGTCGCCAACGAGATTACTTATGAATTATGAATTGATGAGATTAGCCAGAGCTGAATGACCCCACGTGTCGCGGAGGTCAACCAGCCGGTGGCTGGCACGTGGCAGTGCCACTTCCCGTTCCCGGCGTCAGCTCGCTGCCTCGCTTCTCACTCGATCACTCTTCTCCCTGCCGGCACCCGACTGGAGGATCCGCTGCCGCACCTCCGCGGACTGCCCGACCACCACACTTCCAGGGCAGCTTCACCGCTTCCGGCACAGCCACGGCCGCGACCGTGACCCGCCTTTGTCCACACACGTCAAAACCAAGCGGCCGCCGCGCCTGCGTGGCCTCCATGCACCGACCCGGGCCGGACGGACTGCGCCAGTCCCACCGTGGCGCGCAACCAGTCCCGCCGCACCGTCTCCACGCTTCAAAACCCCCCGCTAAACCTCCCGAGTCCACCGTCGCCACGCCCAAAAAACCGACGATTTTCACACCCGAACCGCCACAGCCATGCGTCTCCTCTGCTGCTTGGCCGCTCTCCTCGTCCTCGCTCTCCAGCACCAATGCCAATGCCGCGCCCTACTCCTCCCGCTCACCAACACGCTCTCCTCGCTTCACGGGGCCAATGACAGTGCCACGCCCGTGCACCACCTCCTCCGCTCCTCGTCGCTCCGCTCGGCCGCGCGCCACGGCCGGCACCGCGCGCGCAGGAGCCCGCCACCGCCTCCCGGGCGCCACCGCCAGCTGTCGCTCCCGCTTTCCCCGGGCAGCGACTACACGCTGTCCCTGTCCGTGGGGCCGGCGTCCGCCGCGGCGCCGGTGTCCCTCTTCCTCGACACCGGCAGCGACCTCGTGTGGTTCCCCTGCGCCCCCTTCACCTGCATGCTCTGCGAGGGCAAGCCCACGCCGCCGGACCACTCCTCGAGCCCGCCGCTGCCGCCGCCGCCAGACTCCCGACGCGTCCCCTGCGCGTCGCCGCTCTGCTCCGCGGCGCACGCCTCGGCGCCGCCGTCGGACCTCTGCGCCGCGGCGGGGTGCCCGCTGGAGGACATCGAGACGGGCTCGTGCGGCGACTCGTCCCACGCGTGCCCGCCGCTCTACTACGCGTACGGGGACGGCAGCCTCGTGGCGCACCTGAGGCGCGGCCGCGTCGGGCTGGGCGCGTCCGCGTCCAGCGTGGCCGTCGACAACTTCACCTTCGCGTGCGCGCACACGGCCCTGGGCGAGCCTGTCGGGGTGGCGGGGTTCGGCCGCGGCCCGCTCTCGCTGCCGGGCCAGCTCTCTCCGCAGCTCTCCGGCAGGTTCTCGTACTGCCTCGTGTCCCACTCCTTCCGCGCCGACCGGCTCATCCGGCCTAGCCCCCTCATCCTGGGCCGCAGCCCAGACGCCGCCGCCGAGACGGACGGCGGCTTCGTGTACACGCCGCTGCTCCACAACCCGAAGCACCCGTACTTCTACTCGGTGGCGCTGGAGGCTGTCTCTGTCGGCGCGATGAGGATCCAGGCGCGGCCGGAGCTCGCGCGCGTGGACCGCGCCGGGAACGGCGGGATGGTGGTGGACTCGGGAACGACCTTCACCATGCTGCCCAACGAGACGTACGCGCGGGTGGCCGAGGCGTTCGCCCGCGCGATGGCCGCGGCCGGGTTCGCGCGCGCCGAGCGTGCCGAGGAACAGACGGGGCTCACGCCCTGCTACCACTACGCCGCGTCGGACCGCGGCGTACCGCCGCTGGCGCTGCACTTCCGGGGCAATGCCACGGTGGCGCTGCCCCGGAGGAACTACTTCATGGGGTTCAAGAGCGAAGAGGCAGGCAGGGCCGGGAGGAAGGACGTGGGCGTGGGCTGCCTCATGCTGATGAACGGCGGGGACGCGTCCGGTGAGGAGGGTGATGGGCCCGCCGGCACGCTGGGCAACTTCCAGCAGCAGGGGTTCGAGGTGGTGTACGACGTGGACGCCGGCCGCGTCGGGTTCGCACGCCGCCGGTGCACGGACCTGTGGGACTCGCTGTCTCGCCGCCGGTGATGCTTCCACTCTCCACTTGTATATTGTATCATCACCCACTCACGGAGACGTAGCTTAGCATGTGCTTTGTACAGAGCCACTTCCGCCGCGTGTGTGTGTTTGGTGCCATGTAGTAGTATGTTTAGGGATATCTCGCTTTCTTTGTAGTTTTTGTTTGTTGTAACTTGTACTAATCATGTCGTTCTTGTTGTAAATGAAACGAAATCTTTAATAGCCCAGTATTTTCAATTTGTCTGTCAAGCGCCGTGGAAACCTGTGTTGTTACCAAGATCGAAAAGGACTCCACGGGTTGCTAGCAACAGGGAGACAGCAGTAAACAGACACGAAGCTTTGGCACATTATGAATCATTGTCCTGCTGATGCTGTTGCTGGTTCCGTTTCCAAATTCCGAGATCTGCTGCCCGTCCCACGCTGGTCTAAGGCCTTGTTTAGATCACCAAATTGGTGAGTCCAAAATCACTGTTTAGTACTGTAGCATTTTTGTTTTTATTTGGTAATAATTGTCCAAATATTAATTAATTAGACTCAAAATATTCGTCTCGCAAAGTATAACAAAACTGTGTAATTAATTTTTGATTTTATCTACATTTAGTACTCCATACATATGCCGGTATTTTGATGTGATGGGGAATCTTCTTTTTGCATAGTAAAATTTAGGAGTGAATTTGGTGATCCAAACGAGGCCTAAACAAAAAACACCTGTGTTGTTGATTGCTGTTGCACAGGAATCCAGTGGATTTTGTCAAAGCTGGAGCCATTGAAAAAAAATTAGGTTTTGCAGGTGAGTACAGTGGCAGGCAGAGGCAGGTTTTGCAGAGGCCGTGTTCAGTTCCCGATTCTGGTTCTGTTCTGCTGGTCATGTTTCGGCTTGTTTCAGCTTATTCTTTCTCACAGAATACTATTGAATCAGCCGAAACTAGCTGGCTTTTCCACCAGCCGAACCAGCCCTCTGTGTGCCCGAATTGCTACAGTGCACATATGCACCGTAGCAAATCGTTTGTATGTGGTAAAAATTGTCCAAACTTTGACTAATTAGGCTCAAAATGTTCGTCTCGTAAAGTACAACAAAACTGTATAATTAGTTTTTAATTTTATCTATATTTAGTACTCCATGTACCGGTATTTTAATATGATATGAATCTTCTTTTTATATAGTAGAATTTAGGGATAAAAATTAGGAACTAAACAGGGCCCAGTTGCAAAGCCGAGAAAATGAACGCATCATGGCTGCGGCGTAGGAGTACGGAGTGGCTGAGCACGTGTGGAGTGGTGAGCCGAGCATGAGCTGGCGGCCTTTGTCTCCTGCTGGAAAGGCCGGGCGAGGTTCAATGTGCTACAGAATTTGCATGGTCCACGTGCGTCAGAAACGTCTGGAGGTGTCCCAAGTTAGTCATCTTTAAGCCTAATGACGGGTAAAATCGTGGATACGGAAGGCTCTGGTTGGGGTTAGCCTAATGACTGGTGTCCGGGGTCAGCTTTAAGCCTTTAACTCATGATGGTCTCTACCGAGGGGTCAGTGCCAGGATATTACAAGCAAACAGCAATCCAGCTTGTCTCTCATTTGCTAAAAAGAAGAAATAAAAGCTTGCCTCTCATTTATGCTGGTGCACTGTTCTTCACCGGTGAGCCTGGATGACCGCCAGGGCCTTGTTTATTTGGTAAAATTTTTGGCAAAATACAATTGTAGCACTTTCGTTGTTATTTGGTAATTAGTGTCCAATCATAGTCTAATTAGGCTTAAAAGATTTGTCTCGTCCATTTCGTATAAACTGTGTAATTAGTTTTATTTTTATCTATATTTAATGCTTTTTAAAGATTTGATGTGACGGAGAGTCACTGTTCTTTTGCAAAATTGGGCCCAGGGAGCAGCTGAAGTTTCAAGCATACGCCTGGCGCCGGTATGGTCAGCCTGGCACCGCACTGCACTCGTGTCCATGCTGTGCGACAGGACGTGAATTGGATTCACATGCCAACTTTAATTTACCGCTGCCGGAAAGAGGTTAGGCCCCGTTCATTCCGCTTATAATCCGTTTTTTTCAGTTTATTTTTTTTGTCAGAATAGTATTTTTCTCTTATAACAAATCAGTCAACAGTGTTTTTCAGCCAGTTTATCAGTACAGCCGAACGGCTCCTTAGTAAGCTTGATACACAGTGGTCCTGATCCCAGGGCTAGAGCTAGATTATCTCAAAAGTATCCAAATAGGAGGGGTAGAGCTAGTTTTTTTTGCAACTAGCCCACAAAAAAACTATCCCTAAAAGGGTGATTATTTAGGCTAGTTTTGATGGGGCCCACAGAAAAATGTATTTTTCTTATCGTTGAGCCGCACCTGATTCATCCCCATCGCACCCCAGCCGCACCCGCGCGAAAAAGTGCGCCGCGCCGCCGGCCACCTCTCCGCCATCCATCTCCCTCCAGCCACCGGCCTCTCCCTCGCGGCGCTGGCTGTCCATCTCCCTCACGCCGGCCGTCCTTCTCAGGAGCGTGCCGCCCTGATCTTCGTTTCTACTAGGTACGTCGCGCCGCCGTGGTTCCTCCCTCTTCCACCGCCGCGACACTGGCCCTGCGCTCCGTAGCGGTCCTCGTCCGCCGCTCGGGCGCCCTCGTCCGGTGCGCTACCGCCATGGTCCGCCACGCCGTCGCCCTGCAGGTCCGCGGTGCCGCTGCTCTGCAGGTCCGCCGCGCCGGCACCATGGCCCGAGCAGCCGCTGTCGGCCGCGCCATGGAGCTGGCACCAGTGCTGCGAGGCCCTTCGCCGACCCGTTCCGTTCATGACCTTTCATTTGTACGGACAAATTAAATTTATTGTGATTTGGATGCTTGATTTGTAAAAAATAATTTGTGTCATTTGAGTGCGGGAGGAGGCCACACAAGAACCTGCCACACTAAATCCGGCTGGGAAGATGGTTTAAATGAGCCAAATGATTAGATAACCGCATTTATTGGCCCCGTTCGGCTGTGCTGATAAGCCGGCTGAAAAACACTGTTGACTGATTTGTTGTGAAAGAAAAATACTGTTCCGGCTGAAAAAACAAGCTGAAAAGTACGGATTATAAGCCAGATGAACAGTGCCATTGTTAAACTAGCCCTTGCATCCAAACATGTCTTCGGCTAGAGCTAGTTCAGGCTAGTTTAGAGTCAGAAACTAGCTGATCCAAAAAGGGCCAGTGAAGCGCAAGCGCACATGAATTGGGATCCTATTTAATTTTGGCCAGGGGAGTCAATTCCCCTGTTCGGGCTTATCAGCCGTGGAACAGTATTTTTCTCTCACAGCAAATCAACCACTGCCGGCTTATAAACCAAAAAAACAGTCTGCCGAACAGGGCCAATGCCTTCCGACTGAAGCTGAAGTAGGTAAGGCGATTAGAAAATGACCCACCGGAAGGGGATTAGGAAGAACGAGGGCTACGATGTTTGCAAATGCATTTGACCATTTTCCAAAGCAATGTTAGTACTCCATCACACAATTCATATATTCAGGTAAATCCCATCACGCTCCTGAATGCACTAATAACGCTATGTTAAGTATTTATTATTTCTTTTTTCTGAAACTAAGTATTTATTATTTGGATTCTCCTTCCATTGCAGTATTACATGGTTCTACCATCGTTCATTGAATTAGAAAGAAAAACTTGCACATGGGATGAACCGGCCCAGTTCACGAGGGCCAGTTTCTGTACCATCCGGCCCACGCTGACACGAGGCCGCTAATCCCCAGCGTGACGGCGTGGTTGCAAAACGGGTTGGGATCGGTCTCGGCGATGGCGATGACGAGGTCAGCGACGTTGGCCGCCGTCGCCATGAGCCGCATCACCCTGTCCATCCGGATCTTCCGCACCTCCTTCTCCACGTCCTTGCCGACGTCGCGGTCCCTCAGCAGCTTCCTCTCCAGCCGCAGGCCCCGCCTGATCATGATGAGGTCCATTGCGACGAAGAAGACGTAGCCGACGGCCTCGCCGAAGGACGACACGTAGCTGGCTCGGCGCGCCAGCCAGGGCTCGAGGACGCCCACGCGGGACAGCCACGCGAAGTGGTCGAAGAAGAAGTAGACCATCTCGCCAGCGTTGGCCAGCACGGCGAGCGCGCCGAACTCGTCCCCCGGCGGCGGCGAGCCCCGGCGCAGCGCGTTGAACCCGGTCAGGAACCGGCCCGACCGGAACGCCTTGCGGCTCAGCCCGGACGCCGTCTCCCAGCTCTTGGCGCGCTTGGCGAGCTCCGGGAGGGAGGAGGACTCGGCACCCCAGTGCGCCAGCTTGGACACGTACTGGAACGTCTTGACCAGCTTGTCGATGCCATCGCGCTTCGCCAGGAACACCACCAGCTTGTCCAGCGTGTCGCCGCTGCTCATGGCTGGCGCGCGACGCCGACGCGACGTCTATCTAGCTAGCGAGACGCTGCCTGGGGCTTGGCGAGAAGCAGGAGTGCAGGACGCGTGCGCACACAACACAAACATGGGTGACGGCGTGAGGCTGGAGTGGGAGAGTGGGCGCGGTGTGCGTGTGGTTTGGCTTCGGAAGTTCGGATAGAGGCCCTGACGGGTACTTGGCCAGGATGCTCCTGAGTCCAGAAGTGTTGTTTTGTGGTGGCGATGAGGATTGAGAGGGGATGAGGAGCGGGGACTGGGGAGCCATGTAGCAGGAAAGTTCCCCTCATCTTTGTCTGCTTTCTTGATCGGTAATGATATATGACGGGCGTCCGACGCGGTCGGACACTCCCACCCACTCGCTGGCTCGCGGGTCTCTTCACTCGCCACGCCTTTCCACTCCGCTCGCCTCTCGCACCTCCGCCCCTCGCTGCTCGCGCTCCCGTGTTATCGTCGAGATGGCCCGCGCCACGCGCCGTGCCCCCATGACGCGTCATGCTTTCTTCCCCTTCTCCCCTCGCGCGCACTGCGCCCTCACACACACCTCTGTTTCCTCTGGCACCTCACCGGAGATGAGGGTGGCGGTGGTGGTTCCGACGAGGTACGTGGCGGAGGGATAGATCTGGAGCCTCCTCTCCTCCCTTCCTCTCTCTGGATCTCCTCTCATCCCTTTCTCTCTCTTGATCTGGCCTCTCCTCCCTTCCTCTCTCTGGATCTGGATTTGAGATTTTTCCCCCTCCCTCCTCCTCCTCCTCCTCCCCCCTCTGGATCTAAGGTTTTGTGGCGAGTCAGATCTAAGCTACATGCAACAGATGATGTGAAATGTTTGCACGATTCTCTGATGTTGCAGTTCTTTTTGAGATGTTTCAATAGTTTTCCCCTTTGTTTGCAACATCATCCTCCATGTTTTCCGACGTTTCATTAGTATCGCTTCTGATGTTGCAGTAGCTTCTTCTCCTTTGTTGCAGTAGCTTCTTCTCTTCATTGCAGTAGCTTCTTCTCCTTGTTTGCAGCAGCTTTCTTCTCCTTTTTGTTGCAATAGCTTCTTCTCCTCTGTTGTAGTAGCTTCTTCTCCTTTTGTTGCAGAAGTTTTCTTCTCCTTGTTGCAGCAGCTTCTCCTTGTTCCATTAATTGTTTTTCGATGTTTCAACAATTTTTTTGGTTTTGTTTCACCGGGTTTTTTTTCTACTTGTTTCATTACGTGTTTTTCCGATGTTTCAACAGTTTTTTCGTTTGTTTCACCAGGTCTCTCATGTTTGTTTCATTAGGAGTCCTTCTTTGTTGCAATAGCATTATACCTCTGCTGCACATAGGAGGGTGGAGCATGGTGGTGAGCTGGTGGCGGGGCTCCATGTGGGGGCGAGACGAGGGTTCGCGAGTTCCCGTGTGGGAGCGGGGCGAGGGACGCTGGCGGGGTTGGGGAGCGTCCGGACGCCCGGCGCTAGCAGTTCCCTTTCTTGATTGGTGACTGGCTTTGTTGCGAGCAACTGGAATGAATGGTTGTTGTGGCTACAGAGTATCCCCTACGAGATGAAAAAGAAAGCAAGGCAAATGGAGCAACAAAGACTGCTACGGTAGCAGCCGCCAGCCAGATTCCAGAACCTTTTCAGGTCAACATCGCTCTCACATTAGGGGGTGTTTACATCGGGCTGCTAAAAATTAGCTGGCTAATTTTAGTCTTATTTAGTCATTTTTTACGTAAAACTATGACAAAATAGAACTAAATGAGCATTTAACCAATTAGTCACCAAGAGGTTGCTAAATGGACCTAAAGTCCAGATTGCCTCACCTTTTCACTTTGGATCTAAATACCCTGACTTAAAAGGACTAAAAAGCTCTTTTAGTCCACTAAACTAAACAAGGGTGATTAAAGTTTAGCAACTGGTTTAGCTGGCTAAATTTTAGCAGCTTCAATCTAAACAGGGCCTAAAAATGAAGAGTATAGCTAGAGATATAAGGTCAGCAATGTTGAGACCTGAAACACTAAGACAATGGCAGCCATAAAGTTGGAGCTGTACCCATAACCAACAGAACTTGAGGCCCTAGCAATGTTCGAAATAGCAGGCGCTGTAGCGGGATTTAACGAAGGAGGTAAGACGCTAAGCTATGACATATTTTGCTCTAAAGAATTTTTCCGCTAGCGGTTAATAGCGCGCTAATTCCGCTAAATGGAGGTTCATTTAGCGCCGCTATTCTACGTGGGCTTTACTTTTCCTCAGCCCAAATCACACGCAGGCCCAAATCACTGGGTTACCTATTGATTGGAAGCTCACACGTGCACTAACCCTAGTCATTCTATCGTTCCTCTCTCAAAGTCATGTGGAGTGCTGGCGGCGGCAGCGCCGAATGCTGTTGCTGCTGTGACCGGCGAGCGGCGGGGCTGCAAGACCGGCGAGGGGCATTGGGAGTGTGGGCGGCAATGAGCTACAACACCAGTTGTTGTTGTTGTTGTTGTTGTTGTTGTTGTTGTTGTTGTTGTTGTTGTTGTTGTTGTTTCTTAGGGTTGCAAAGGGCAGCGGTAAGCGGCGATCGCGCGAGAGTGCAAGTAGCAGCGCCTGTTGCTGTTGCTGCGACGACCATGTCCCAGCCAAGATTCTTCTCTTCTCATATTACCTCTATTCTTTCCTGTATTTTTTTGTCAACCGCTAAATGGCTATTAGCCCCATATTTAGCCCGCTATAGCCTTTCTTAGTGTCGGGAGAGGCAGCCGCTAAGGGGCTTAGCCCGCTTTTTACAACATTGGGCCCTAGTAGCCACATTGATAGTTTTTAAATGCCTTTAGGCCCTATTTGGAACATAGAAAATATGTAGGAAAAATGGAGGATTCAGTTCCATAGGAAAGAAATGGAAATGACACGTTTGGATCAAAGGGTTTAGAGGAAAGGCAATGGAGATTGTACTTTTGAAGGAAAGAAAAAATGTGCTCAGAGCTAAGGGAAAATTTTCCTATGACACTTGGTCACTCACAGCGCACTCACGAGCTAATCAAAGCTTGCCTTGTTTCTGTTCCTCCTCGCCATAAAGCTTCATTAGATTTTAGGGAAAAAATCATTAGATAAGGAGAGGAACACCTTTACGCTTCAGGCAGATGGTCATGAGTTAAAATATCAACTCTAGTTTATCTACGGAAAGCAAAAGCTATCTTTGTTTGTTGTTAACTTTTTATCACAATAAATTCTAGAACAATATTTATATTAGCCTGACATTTTACGATTTCTATGTTATAGATTCTTGTGTTCCAAACAGTCTAAGCTTTCCATTTCTGTGTATTTGGAATCCTGTAGTTTTACACTCTTTGCTTTCCTCTATTCCTATGTTTCCGACAATTCTCGTGTTTTGTATTTCTCTGTTCCAAAGAGGCTCTTAGCTTCTAAGAAGGTTCATTCTTCACCTCTGCAACATCCTGATCACTATGGAGCTTCTTTTGTATCAATACGTTCAACAACTCCAGTCGCCTTGATGATGCTAGCATCATCCTTTGCAGAGGCGCGCGTATGGAAGGGAGTTTTCCCATGACAAATTCTTGGTGCGTCGTAGCACAAGATTTTCAGAATGGTACGATCCCAAGGGGTTCAAGTGAAGAGACCTTGGCAAATTAGTCTGTCCACTTTCATGAAAACCTTCTCCATAGTAGGCTTCAGGGGAGAAATATGCTAGTTTAAAAAATAAATGTTTCAACTCAAGAAGAAAAATATTCTTGCATAAAATAAAAAAACATGTTCGAACTTCTTGAAGAAACTATTATAGCTTCACTAGAAAAATGTTACAACTCCATAAGAAAATGTTCCAGCCTACCAAAATATTTCTTTAAGATAAATTTATTCTAACTTCATGACAAAATATGTTCCAGCATCGTAGAAAAACTTTCCAACATCACAAGAAAAATGTTATAGATTCTAGAGAAAAGAACTCATGGGATATTTGTGTGGAATAAAAATATTATAAATTAATTGGAACACAAATTTTTAAAAAACCCGATAACCGTTTAAAACTAGACCAGTGACAAAAAAAGGAAAAAGGCTTAACTAGTGGATTTGCAAAAGCTAGGAATGATTGTTAACTACAGGAGTTATAATAATTAATGTTGTAAATAGTGGGCGAGACATTTAGTAACCTCCTCCTTATAAAGCTAAAAAACTATAATAGAGACTATTTAATTTAGCGTTTTTATAGAAAACATGAAGATTCTTAACTAATTATGCACAAAAACATTTACCTAAAGAAAATCTCGTACATATAAACACTCAAATACATGTACAGGCTCTAGGAGAACATTTGTGTACGTTAACTTAACATCCACTAAATCAGTCAACATACTCACGGCTACGATTAGTATTCATGTTCATTCAACACTAAGTATTCAATGGTTTAATAACTATTTAATGGTAATTACTTAAAGAACATGATGGATATGAATAGATTATACTCCTTTAGAGTAAGAATTGAATATTTGACTCGATCATGATTAGTGGTACTAAAATATTTCATGGCTAAGCCAAATAGCCGTATTTAACGGAGCTAAAGCATCATTAGCGGTAATAGCATTAAAAAAAGCTATATTGGGCTGTTCACAATAATGATAATAATATACTCTCTCTGTCCCTGAAAGAATAAATTCATAACAACTTTAGAACAGATTAGCAACGAAGATAAAAGACCATTGGCCTGTTCGCTTGTCTTATAAGCCGTACTTTTTCAGCCAACGAACAATGTTTTTCTCTTATAACAAATCAGCGAACAATACTTTCAGCCAAGTGAATAGGGCGCATGCTGCCCCTCATTAAACTGCTAAACCTTAATAGCTCTCTAAGCCTAATTAAATAGTGTCGTTCGGATTATCCAATAGCAACGTAGGAGAGAGGTTGTGTTAAATGCGACCTATACTACGAGAAAGATTAATGTGGATCTGTGGACTGTTTACCTCTAGAAATCGATTCTTTGAGAGACAAATTTTTAGACTAAAAATTGATTCTTTCATGGACAGAGGAAGTAAGTAGTTATTAGAAGCAAAATAAAAACAAAAAAGCAAAAAGAAAACAAAAAAGAAAAGAAAAAATAAACCGAGAAAGAACGAACCAGTTTAACTTTTTAAAAACAAAATGAATCAGTTTCATGGGCCGCTCTCCTACCGAAGCATCGTAGTCATGCCATGCGTGTGCACCTGCAGGAAAAATGATAAATGGGCCTGATAGCCATGGAAGAATTGCTATCCTGCCACTGCGAGCTGTTTTTCTTCTTCGCCCGTTCACCTCGCCTGACGCCTGGCCCGAGAGCAATACGCTCGATTCGGCCGTTTTCTGCAGCAACGGGGCCAGGCGGAGCAACCGGACACGCCGGCCGCCGCCCCCTCTCAGCTGCCCCCGACTTCGTCGGACCCTTTGCCGGCGACGAGCACCCACCGCACTAGGTATGCCCCCCTCCCCTGCTGTGCAAAACTGAGCACCTGATCCCTAATTTAAGGCATCTGTATTCGGATCTGATCTAATCGCAAGTGTAAGAGTATGTTTATGCACCAACTTCGTCCTTTATTGGGTCCGCCCTTTGTGCAGATCTGCGAGTTTTTATTATCGATTGAGTTAATTCTGTCATTATACCTAGGCAGTTTATGAACCTCAGCAGCCAAGGGATCAGAAGTGGTGGTGATTAGTCGGCTATCACACAGGTCCTGAATTTCTTGATGTGCAAATCGAATGTTATGCTGGGTTGTGATTTCGTTGCTGCAGCTGTTGCTTCTCAATTCTGTTGAGACTCAGTGTGGTGAGAAAATTGTTATTATAAGACTCTCAAACATGTGGCTTTGTCAAAATAGGATTCATAACGTTGGCTTCGCTAAAACGACACTCAAAACGTTGGCACTTTGTTATATATGACATTTGACCTCTTTAATCACTTTTCTCAACTCAAATACATGTATTTTACCTCTATGCGACCATAATGCCCTTCTGCTCTTGAACTGTGCGTGAGGATGGCAGGGGCCAGCGTCCAGCAGGCTCCACCGGTGGCCGCCGCGCACTTGCCGATTCTCACGCTCCTCCTGCTCACCAGCCTCGTCGCGCGCCATCCGCCGTGGCGATGTGCCCTTTGCCGCTGAACCCAGCTGCTCTCGTCGCCACACACGGCGATGTCATCACCTGCTTCGACGCGTTTGTTAGTTAAGTCTTGCACTAAAAATAGAATCGGCCTGTATGTTATCTTTTCAGTCCTGCATGCGCACGAGCACTGATTTTGTGGTTGCCGTGCATATAGGAGGCAGTGGCAGCGAGAATAGCTCACGCACTTACCTGGGAATTTTCAGAGCTGACGCTACCGTCCTTGACGCCATCACGGCAGCAGCCATTTGCGACATCCGTGATCTCGGACGCGCGCAGGCCGGCTGGAGGTGAGCATGTGAATCGGATCGGCGTACCTAATCGGATCGGCAGGCTGGAGGTGACCACGTCCTCTCGAGGCCCTCGCTATCGGACAGGGCGGAGGACGTCGCCCGCGACGGCGACAACATCGCCGGCAGATTGAACCAGCTACTGTGTTGCTCTTCTTGACGTGCTGCGGCCAGCACCTCCTGAGCCACTGCGTGGCCATGGCATACAGCAGGAAGGAGATGGGCACGGCCGCCACAATCTGGTCGTCGGGGGTTGTCCAAACCGCGCGTCTTGGCCAAGGGCGGTCGCGTCTCCATCCATGGCAGCGTGGGGAGGGAAGAAGGGGCGGAGGGTAGAGGGCGGCTGGCGGCGGACTAGGGCGTGGGCGGTCTTTTCCGCGGTCTCACGGTCTCGCGGTAGATGAATCGATCGGGTAGATGAATCAAGGATAGATGAGATTAAGTAGAAGGGCAATACAGTCAATATGTGAAAATATATGTATTTGAGATGAGGAATATATGATTAAAAATATCAAAATGTCATGGAAAATAAAGTGTCAATGTTTCGGATATCGTTTTAGCGAAGCCAACGTTAGGAATCCTATTTTAACAAAGACACATGTTTGGGAGTCCTATTTTAGCAATTTTCTCCAGTGTGGTTAAACTTGATTTATGTTTTTAGTACTGTAACCAATTACCCTGTTCGTTTGAGCTATTCAGCGGAATCAGCAGCCATCCAGCAGTGTTTTTCTCTCACAACAAACCAGCGAATAGTACTTTCAGCCCCAATAAACCAGCGAAACGAACAGGCTGAATATATCACATTCATTAGTGCTTATTAGTACACTTAGGTAAAGGATTTCTACTAGCATCAGTTCATACAACGTTTGGAAAATCCAATCAGTTAAAGAAAATGTTGCAGTTCTACGCATAACCTTTTAATGCTTCGCCTGGCTCTTGAATATTATGTTATTGGAGTTACCTAGTTAGTCGTGCTGTGCACTTGATGTTGAAACTCTAGTTTATTAGACAATTCTTAATTTATTGATGTGAAACCAAGGTGATCATCTCCAATAGGGATTGCTTGTTTTGTCCATTCATAAGTCCTTGAGCATTGGCTTTAGACCTTCAGTGTTGTTCTTGAAGGCATCTTACCAATAGGGAGGCACAAACCCTAGCTGGTATGTTCATGCTGTTCAGAGAACAAACACAAGATGACAAAAGCTGAACTTGGAGTTCAATTCTGTAGAGCCAATTTATTAACAAAAACTTATTAAAACATTTACTGAAACAAGGCAGTATGAATTTGCCTACTATACTAAGTTTAAGTTCTTTATTGTGCCATTACTTTTGAATCTATGATCCACTAGTCACAGACACTGATACCTTGATTCCCATCCACCAAGTGTTTATGTTGGATACGAAGGCAATCAAATACTAAGATAACCATTACATCTAAATTTTGTTTTAGCTCCGGGCGAGTGCGACGACCTCCGGTGAGCTACTAGCGGGGGGATTCGAGTGAGAGTCCGTGCTCCAGTCGTTAGGAGTCGGCTTGGGGCCCGGGGGCACTCTCAAATGATGCCAAGGAGTGGTCGTGCGGATGTCGGTTCCCTGCGACGGGATCCGAGGGCTTGATGCCTCCCCCGAGGGGATTCCTGCTCCGTCCTCATCCTTTGGCCTCGAATACGTCTCGGGGTGCCTCGAGAGCGTGGCTCGAGCCCTGGCCGTGTACGGGCGCATCCCTGGTCGTCCCTTGCTCTGTTGCTCGAGGGCGGCTGTCGAACCCAGGTCGAGGGCCAGCCTTCGCTTCCTCGAGACTTAAAATGGGCCCGGAGCCCGTTAGCGGAATCTCGGAATATCCGTCCGCGGATCTCGCCCCGCCCGTTTAGCCAGGCGCGCCTTTTTAGGGCGAGATCGGCGCGGTAGTGGGCGGCGTGGCGTTCGGTTACTGCGTGAGGACGGCCACGTGCCCCGCTCCTGTAAGGCAAGAAGGACGGTTAGGTGGGCGCATTTATTACGGGAAACTGTTGCTACCTTTTCGCGCGGCCGTTGAACTTCTTCCCGGTCTATAAAAGCGCGGCCCTGGGGTCTGTGTTCCCCTCCGGTTCTTTGCGTTCTTGCCATCCTTTGCCTTAGGAAACCCTAGCCCCCTTGCGCTTTCCGTCCGCATTGCCGCCGCCGCCGCCCTTTTTCCCCACACCTTTCCTCCCCGCCGGCGCTGATGGCTGGAAAGAGCCAGTTCCTCGCTACCGACGGCTGGGCCTCCTCTTCCGTGACGGAGAAGAAGCTGGAGGAGCTGGTCGCGGATGGGTTGCTGCGGCCGAGGACGAGCCGGTCGCGGCCGGAGTGGATTGCGCCGCCGTCGACCCATCGGGAGCCGGCCCCCCCGGAAGGCTACGTGGTGAGCTTCGTAAGCTTCCACGAACGGGGGTTCGGTATCCCGTCGTCAGCCTTCATGCGGGCGCTCCTCCACTACTACCGGGTGGAGCTCCACCACCTCGCCCCCAACGCCGTTGCGCAGGCCGTCATCTTCGCGGCGGTCTGCGAGGGATACCTCGGGGTGGAGCCGCAGTGGAACCTGTGGCTCCACCTTTTCAAGGCCGAGCTTTTCGCGCGGAACGCGGGAGCGAAGGGCGCCTTCTACGCCGTGCGAGTAGGGAGCTGCGTCCTCCAGTTGAGGTCGAGTCGGACGGAACAGTACATCCCGGCGCGCCTCATCTCTTCGAACAGCGGGTGGCATACGGGCTGGTTCTACCTCCGCAACGACGAGAACCAGCTGCCGAGGTATACCGGCCGCGTGCTGACCGCCCGGGAGCACAACTGGGTGTACGGCGTGCCGGACGTCGAGAAGCCGCGCCTGGACCCGCTGCTGGCGGCGCTGCAGCAGCTTCGTGCTCGAGGCCTGACGGCGGCGGCAGTAGCGACGGCGTTCCACCGTCGTCGGGTGATGCCGCTATGCCGACGCCGCCTGCGCCTCGACCAGATGACCCCGGAGGCGTCTTTGGAGGGGAGCCGGATGTCGCACGAGACCCTCACCCCCGAGGAGGGGCTTCGCCGAGCCCGCCGGATGGTGGGGACCTTCCAGGCGGAGGAAGCCGACCGGCTCCCCATGAGGCCCACTGAGGGGTTCGAGCCCGTGGTAAGCTCCTTAGTACGCTCGTCTTTTTAGTTCGATTCGCGTCTGAGGCCTTCCCCTGATCCGGTCGACGCCATTGCGCAGGACTTATCGGCGTTGCGGGAGACTCGACCGCCGGTTCCGGAGGACCAACCTGCTCGGGACGCTCGACGGGAGCACGCCTCGAAGAAGAAGGCGGCCAAGGAGTCGACCAGGAAGCGGGCGGCCCGGAAGTCCAGGGAGAAGGAGGCGCGGAGAAAACTCCGGCGCCAACAGGCCATCGACGGGCTCCCTTTAGAGCCGTCGCCCTCCGAGACCATGTCGGGAGAGGACGACGGCAGCAGCGGCGAGGATGACGACGCCTTGTCGCGGTACGAGGCCGCGACCGGGCTGGGGAACCTCCCCGACATCCGCCCTCTGCTGGAGCCCCTCGCGGGGCCATCCTCCTCGGTCGTTGTGGTCGAGGAGGTCGAGGAGGACGACGAGGAAGAGGAGGAGAGGAAGAAGAAGGAGGAGGAAAAGAGGGAGGCGGGCCCCTCGGCGGGAGGGGTCGCCCCGCCCCAGACCCAGCCAGGTGGGTCGACAGGGGCGCCTGCCCCCGCCCGGGCCCCGCAAGCTCAGGCGGGGACGGGGGTGGGGGTGCCGACATCGTCGTCGGCGGCGCCTTCATCGGGCGTGAAGACCCGAGGCCAGTTGGCCTCGGAGGCGCAGAAAGCGCGTGGCGGCGCACCGGCGAGAGCCCCGAGGAGCGCCCGGTCCGCGGGTGGGGCTGCCGCGAGGCCGCCGCCTGCGACCTCGAGCGGCTCGGACCGTGGGGGGTCGAGGCCCCTGGTGCCGATTTCTGGGTAAGCTTCTGAACAGAAAGGGACTCGTCTTATTTCCTGATTTCGTCGATCGACTCATCCTTTTTATTTTTCAGGCTGAAGCGGAAGGCGGAGACCATGGGGCCCACCCCCGTGAAGTCCCTTCGAGCCAGCGCCTCCGTCCTCAATCGGTCGGCGGCCCAGGACGCTGCCTGGGTCCGCGAGGTCGAGGCGGCGAAGGAGCGCCGTCGGCAACGGGAGGCCGCGGGTGCCTCGACGGCTGTCGGCCCCGATCCTGTGGTGGCGGGGTCAGAGCCGGCAAGGACGGCGGCGCCCGGCCCGGTCGAGGCGGAGCCCAAGGCGCTGCCCTCGGCTGAGGCCGCCGTCGAGGTGGCCACGGAGGAGGCGGCCGCAGAGGCGACCGCGGAGAGGGCTGCACCAGCGCCGGAGCAGGAGGTGGCGCCGGCGAGGGAGCCACAGCCGCAGGCCACACCCGCGCCGGAGCAGGAGGTGGCGCCGGCGAGGGAGCCGCAGCCGCAGCAGGACCTACTGGTGCGGCCGGTGGGCATGACGGAAGGTGGGGCCGTCGGGCCTTCTGCCGGAGCCCCGGAGGCGGCCGCGCCGGAAGTCGAGGCGCCGGTCGCGGGGGGTACCGGCGGTGGGAGCGCCGGCGTCCGAGCCGCCGTCGGGCGAGATACCGGCCGCAGGGGCGTCTACGGCAGAGGTGCCGGCTCCGGAGGCACAGGCTGCCGAGGGGCCGGTCACTGCCGAGGGACAAGCGCCCGTGGTCATCGTCCTCGACGACGCCCCCCTGGACAAAGGAAAGGAGATCGTGGGGGCCGAGGAGGGCGAGACCACAAGCCGGGCGGAAGCCTCAGCCCCTGCCGGGGGTGCGAGCGAAGCCGGCCCTTCGTCCGGGCCGGGAAGTGCCCCGGCTGGGGCGTCATCGTCGTGGCCGGACTTCGCCGCTCTGGCGATAGCGCGGGCCGAGGAGGAGATCCCGAGGTGGGGAGGGCCGCCCCTTGCGTTCAAGGATGCCGCAAACCTCGACGGCGAGCCCATCCTCGTCCTGAACGACAGGGATGAGGTCCACCGCTGGCAGTACCTCGAGGGCGTCCGCCAACACCTCGCTCGGCTGCTCAGCGTGGCGTCCGACGCTGTTACGCGGGGCATGCTGGACGCCACGGAGGTATGACCAAGTCGCCGGCTTACTCCGTGGGTCTTCGTGTCTTTTTCCCTTGGACTCATTACATTTTTTGATTTTTCTTGAGTTAGGAACTCAAAGAGGCCTCCCGCCGAAAATCACTCTTCATCCGGGGTGAGAGTGGTGTGTGGGCGTCGCTGTCTCGGCAACGGGCCCTGGTCGAGGAGACTCAGAAGAGGCTCGCCGATCGGTCCGCTGAGATGGCGGAACTGCGCACCGCCTTCTCGACGGTGAAGGAAGAGGCGATGCAGGCGTGGGCGGCGGAGGCCTCGATGCGCACCGAGGCAGACAAGGCCCGGGAAGAGGCTGCCCAGGCCCGCCGAGACCTCGAGCCCCTGTCGGCGCGGGTCAAGGAGCTCGAGGAGGACGTCTCCCAGGCTGGCCGTCAGCGGGACGCCCTTAACGTCCAGATCGGGCAGGTGACAGCCCAGCTTGGCGCGCTGAAGGGCGAGGTCTCGGTGCTGAATGGGGCCGTCCAGGAGAAGGACGCGGCGCTCCGGACCGCCCTCCAGGAGATCGAGGCCCTGAAGGCGGCCGTTCGTGAGAAGGACAGCGCCCTCCTGGGGCTCGAACGGACGTGCGGGGGGCTCGGCGACGAGGTCGTGGGTTTGAAGACTCACGTCGAGGGTAAGTATAATCTGTTGTAGTTATGCCGTCGGTGCGTCGTATTGGGTGCTAATGTTAGCTTGTCGTATTCCAGAGCTGGAGCGTGAGAACCAGGAGGCCCATTCGACCGCGAACTCCCTGCAGAGCCTCCTGGAAGCCGAGACCCGGAGGACCCAGTTGCTCGAGGGCGCGATCACCACCGTGTGCGACGGTCTGGGGGTCGGACCCGACGCCGACACCGGAGAGGACGCCCCAGGGAACTGCTTCATCCGTCGGATGGCCGCGCTAGGTCATTTTGCCCGGGAGAAGATACGGGACAGCCTCCACCACGGCGTAAAGAGGGCACTGGCCGTCGTTCGCTCTGGTTTTGTGTTCGACATGGAGCTCGTCGCCGACGGCTTCATCACAGACCCGGAGCGGACGGACGCGGAGAACGCAGATGCCTGCTTGGATCTGATCGAAGCCGCGGAGGGGCCTGGGAGCCGCCTGGCCTCGCTCTTCGAGCCCGAGGTGGTGCCGCCTGCTGATGACGAAGGCCTGTGAGCCAAATCTGGGCACGGAGGCCCGTGTAACAAGTTAGTTATTTTGAATTTTGATCGTGGTGGCCCTGGGGGCCTTAAGAACTCAAAACTTAAACTAGTTTGTGACGAATCTAGTTTTATTCGAGCCTTTTTTCCCTTTCGGCCTGGGTTGTGTTCTCATACGATTTACTTAACGCGCAGTCACGCCCTTTGGCGTGGGGAGCGAGTGGAGGTACCGTAGCCTCGGGGGCGTAAGCGGTCTCGCGGCTCGACTGCCCTCGAGCTTCAGGGTGCTCTTGCGGCCTTGTAGATCGCGTGAGAAACTGACCTAAGCGGCAGGGAGTGTGCTACTCTCTTTCAAAGTTAAGAACCGTTATAAGTCCTACTTAGCGTGCGGTTGCGCCCCTAGAAGGCATGAGGGGTGAGTGGAGGTACCGTGGCCCCAGAGGCCTAGGTGGTACTCCTGGCTCGAGGGTCCTTTCGCACCTTAGGGTGCTCTTGCAGCGAAGTCGATCGGAAAAGCGGTTCTTAAATTTTAAAAGGGAGTACAAGTTTTTTCGGGGACTGGGGGGTCCCCCCTTGTAGCCCCCGAGGGAGGGTCGATTCTGGGAGTGCAGAGTCGATCCTTCCTCACTGTGAAACGAAAGTTTGGACATCGCTGTAGTCTTTATTGATGAAAAAGGAAATACAAGGCCTCGAGGCTTTCTAAGGAAAAAAGCGACGTAGCTGTTCAATGTTCCAAGCGTTGGTGAAGATTTCGCCCTTCTCGTTGGATAGCTTGTAGGTGCCCGGCTTTAGTACTTCTGCGATGATGTACGGTCCTTCCCATGGTGGCGTGAGTTTGTGGCGTCCCTTGGTGTTCTGGTTCCGACGTAGCACCAAATCGCCGACGTTGAGGTTACGCCTGCGTATGTGTCTGTCGTGGTAGCGTCGGAGACTCTGCTGGTACCTGGCAGAATGCAACAAGGCCACATCTCGGGCTTCCTCGAGCTGGTCAAGGGCGTCCTCTCTTGCGGCGTTGTTATTTCCTTCGTTGTAGGCTTTTAACCTTGGGGATCCGTATTCTATATCGGTCGGAAGCATAGCCTCGGACCCGTAGACTAAGAAGAACGGAGTGAACCCTGTGGCTCGACTCGGCGTTGTTCTCAGGCTCCACAGGACCGAGGGTAGCTCGGCGGCCCATCTTTTGCCGTGCTTGTTTAGCTTGTCGAAAATTCTGGGTTTCAGGCCTTGTAGGAGCATGCCGTTGGCACGCTCTACTTGGCCGTTCGTTTTTGGATGAGCTACGGCCGACCAGAGCACGCGAATGTGATGGTGGTCACAGAAATCCAGAAACTTTTTTCCAGTGAACTGGGTGCCGTTGTCAGTGATAGTGCAGTTCGGAACCCCAAATCGATGGATGATGTCGGTAAAGAAAATCACGGCTTGTTCGGACCTGATACTGGTGATGGGACGAGCCTCGATGCACTTGGAAAACTTGTCGATTGCGACAAGCAAATGGGTGAAGCCACCAGTAGTTTTTTTCAGCGGTCCGACGAGGTCGAGCCCCCAAACGGCAAACGGCCACGTGATGGGAATGGTTTGCAGAGCATGCGCCGGGAGGTGAGTCTGCCTTGCATAGTACTGACAACCTTCACAGGAGCGTACTAGCTTGACGGCGTCGGAGACCGCGGTCGGCCAATAGAACCCTTGTCTAAAGGCGTTCCCGACGAGGGTTCGAGGCGCAGCGTGGTGACCGCAAGCCCCCGAGTGCAGGTCGTTGAGCAGGTCCCTGCCTTCCTTGTTTGTGATGCAACGTTGGAGAATGCCCGTAGGGCTGCGGCGGTACAGCTCCCTGCTGTCACCAACGATCACAAAGGTTTTGGCCCGTCGAGCGATCCGTCGGGCCTCGGTCTTAGTCGAGGGGAGGTCTCCTTGGATAAGATAGTCGAGGTATGGTGCGCGCCAATCAGTCTCGATGTCAGATGGTGGGGTCGATCTTTCCACCTGCATGGCCTCGGCCCCGGTCGAGGGGGCCACTGCCTCAGGTGGGGGGTCGAGTGACGACCCGTCGACCCCTCCGTCCAACCCAAGGTCGACGGATGGCCTTTGGAGATCTTTTGCGAAAACGTCGGGTGGGACCGTAGTTCGACTTGACGCGATTTTTGCGAGCTCATCGGCGGCCTCATTATATTTGCGTGCTATGTGGTTGAGCTCGAGGCCATGAAATTTATCCTCGAGGCGTCGTACCTCTTGGCAGTAGGCTTCCATTTTGGGGTCGCGGCAGCTCGAGCTCTTCATGACTTGGTCGATCACTAGCTGGGAGTCGCCCCGAACATCGAGGTGTCGGACCCCGAGCTCGGTGGCGATTCTTAGCCCCGTGACGAGTGCCTCGTATTCGGCGACGTTGTTGGATGCAGGGAAATGGAGCCGGATGACGTAGCGCATGTGAACTCCGAGGGGTGAGATGAAGAGCAAGCCCGCGCCTGCTCCTGTTTTCATCAGAGACCCATCGAAGTACATGGTCCAGAGCTCGGCTTGGAGCTGTGTGGGAGGGAGCTGGGTGTCGGTCCATTCAGCCAAGAAGTCTGCCAACACTTGTGACTTTATGGCTTTGCGCGGTGCATAGGACAGGGTCTCGCCCATGAGCTCGACCGCCCACTTGGCAATCCTACCCGTGGCTTCCCGGTTCTGGGCTATCTCTCCCAGGGGGAAAGAAGAAACCACAGTAACTGGGTGGCCCTCAAAGTAGTGTCGGAGCTTACGCCGTGTCAAGATGACAGCATAAAGCAGTTTCTGTATTTGGGGGTAACGGACCTTGGTTTCTGAGAGCACTTCACTAATGAAATAGACCGGCCTTTGGACGGGCAGGGCATGAGCTTCCTCGGCCCGTTCGACGACCAGTACTGCGCTGACTACTTGTGATGTCGCGGCGACATAAAGTAGGAGCGGCTCTCCTGGGGTCGGAGGGACGAGAATTGGCGAGTTAGTGAGTGCGACCTTGAGTTTGGTGAGGGCTTCCTCAGCCTCGAGGGTCCAGGAAAAATGCTCCGATTTCTTTAAGAGGCGGTACAGAGGGAGCGCTTTCTCGCCGAGGCGCGAAATGAAACGGCTGAGCGCCGCTAAGCAGCCCGTGACCCTCTGTACGCCTTTCAGATCTCGGATGGGGGCCATCTTGGTTATGGCAGAGATTTTTTCTGGATTGGCCTCGATGCCCCGCTTGGACACGATGAACCCCAGAAGCATCCCTCGGGGGACGCCAAAAACGCACTTTTCTGGATTGAGCTTGATATTCTTTGCTCGAAGGCATTTGAAGGCGATATCGAGGTCGTTTATTAGATTGTCGGCTCGTTTGGTCTTGACTACGATGTCATCGACGTATGCCTCGACGGTTGGTCCGATGTGTTCTCCGAAAACGTGCTGCATGCACCGCTGGTACGTTGCCCCTGCGTTCCGGAGACCGAAGGGCATTGTAACGTAGCAATACATGCCGAAAGGGGTGATGAATGAAGTCGCGAGCTGATCGGACTCCTTCATTTTTATCTGATGGTAACCGGAGTAGGCGTCTAAGAACGAAAGAGTTTCACATCCCGCAGTTGAATCAACGATTTGATCAATGCGTGGCAAAGGAAAGGGAACTTTCGGACATGCTTTATTTAAACTAGTATAGTCTACACACATCCTCCACTTCCCACTCTTTTTCTTAACTAATACAGGATTAGCTAGCCATTCGGGATGGTGAACCTCCTTGATGAACCCGGCCTCTAGTAGCTTGTGGATCTCTTCGCCGATGACCCTGCGCTTTTCCTCGTCGAAGCGGCGCAGGCGTTGCTTCACCGGTTTGGACCCGGCCCGGATCTCCAAGGCGTGCTCGGCGACTTCCCTGGGTATGCCCGGCATATCCGAGGGACTCCACGCAAAAATGTCGATATTTGCGCGGAGAAAGTCGACGAGCACGGCTTCCTATTTCGGGTCGAGGGTGGCGCTGACGTTCAGCGCCTTCCCATTGGGATCAGCGGGGTCGAGGGGCACGAGCTTGACGTCTTCCGCGGGCTCGAAGCTGCCGGCGTGGCGTTTCGGATCGGGAATCTCGTTGGCGAGACCGTCGAGGTCTACGGCCAAGGTTGCCGATTCCAAAACCGCCTCGCCGTGTTCGACGCACTCGACGTCGCATTCGTAGGCATGTTCGTATGAGGGCCCCACTGTGATGACGCCGTTTGGGCCGGGCATCTTGAGCTTGAGATAGGTGTAGTTTGGCACGGCCATGAACTTGGCGTAGCACGGGCGTCCGAGGATGGCGTGGTATGTCCCACGGAATCCGACCACTTCGAAGGTGAGGGTCTCCTTCCTGAAGTTGGCCGGTGTGCCGAAACAAACGGGCAGATCGACCCGTCCGAGGGGTTCCGCCCGCTTCCCTGGCACGACACCGTGGAAGCCCCCGACGCTAGGTTGCAGGCGCGCCCTCTCGACCCCCAAGAGGTCGAGGGTTTGGGAGTAGATGATGTTGAGGCTGCTTCCGCCGTCCATGAGTACCTTGGTAAGGCGCGTGTTGGCGATGACGGGATCAACGACAAGTGGGTAGACCCCCGGATTGGGGATGTAGTCCGGATGACCATCACGGTCGAAAGTGATGGCCACCGCGGACCAATCAAGGAAGCGAGGGACCGCCGTCTGTACGGAGAAGACCTCACGCCGCTCTCGCTTACGCTGGCGCGCTGAGAGGCGGGTCGAGGGTCCTCCGTAGATCATGAAGCAGTCGTGGATCTCGGGGAATCCCTCCTCCTTGCCATCACCCTTTGGGTCTTCCTTCTTGTCGGCGGCCTTGTTGCCAGCGCCCTCGAAGTACCTGCGGAGCATATGACAATCCTCGAGGTTATGGTTAGTGGGCCCCTTGTGGTAGGGGCACGGTTCTTTGAGCATTTTGTCGAAGACGCCCCCGCCGGGGGGGCCTCGAGGCTTCTTGCGTTCAGCAGCGGCGACAAGCTCGTCGGTCGGGGCCTCGAGCTTGCCCTGCTGGCCCTTCTTCTTCTTGCGGTTGTTCCTTTTGGAGCCTCGGGCGGAGCTCGCAGGATCGTCGGTCTTCTGCTTGCCAGTGCCCTGCTCGCCGCCAAAGATGGCACCAACTGCCTCCTCACCGGCGGCGAAGTTGGTGACGATGTCCATCAGCCCGTTGGCAGTGAGCGGGGTGTGACGCCCCAACTCTCGGACCAACTCTTTGCAAGTGGTGCCCGAGAGGAAGGCCATAATTACATCAGAGTCGGTGACATTGGGCAGCTCGGTGCGTTGCCTGGAGAAACGCCGAATGTAATCCCGGAGGGATTCACCTGGCTTCTGCTTGCAACTCCGGAGGTCCCACGAGTTGCCGGGGCGCATGTAAGTTCCCTTGAAGTTCCCCTCGAACACCCTTACGAGGTCGCCCCAGTCGTGGATCTGTTGGGGCGGCAGGTCCTCGAGCCAGGCTCGAGCGGTGTCGGAGAGGAACAGGGGGAGCTGGCGGATGATGACTCGGTCGTCGGTGGCCCCGCCCAACTGACACGCCAAGCGGAAGTCGGCGAGCCAAAGTTCGGGTTTGGTCTCGCCGTTGTATTTGGCGAGAGTCGTAGGAGGGCGGAACCGTGCTGGCAGTACCGTTTCGCGGATTGCCTTGCTGAAAACCCGAGGGCCCGGAGGCTCGGGTGAAGGGCTGCGATCCTCCGAGCTGTCGTAGCGCCCGCCCCTGTGCACGTGGTAGCCTCGAGCCACACCGTCACCGTGCTTGCGCGTGCGGCGCTCGACGACGTTGCCACGGGTGTCTCGAGGTTCTTGGTCATGAGCGACGGGCTCGGGGGCGGGAGCCATCCGTATCCGTCGGGCAGGTTCGGGATGAACCGAGGCCTCCCTCTCCTTCCGAGAGGGCTCCGCGAGCCGCTCCGAGGCGGGCTCACGTCGCCTCGAGGCAGAGCTCTCTGCCTGCTGCAGGGCAGCAGTCTCGAGGAGTTCTCGGATCTCATCTCGAGCCCGGCGCGCTTCGGGGTTCGACGGCTCGGGCATGTTGCGGAGGAGCATGGCGGCGGCGACGACGTTCTGGCTGGCTCGAGCGAAGACCGGGGGATCGGTTATCCGGTCCTCGTCGATGCGACGGTTGACGTCGCGAGCTCTTTCGCGAGCTCTCCCGCCAAGTACGCGTTCTGCGCGCTCATGCTCGAGAGTTTGTTGGAGTAGACGCAGATTTTCTCGTTCCTCGTCGAGCCTTTCCCGCAACTCGCGGATTTGGTCGAGCTGCGCCCCCTGATCCGCAGGGAGCTGAGCCTCGCCTTGCCCGGCAGGGTGCCCGTCGTGAGGAGGCGTGCGCCCTCCTCCGACCGGCCGTTGCTCCTGCGAATCCGACGCGCTTTCAACATCGACGTTGAAACACTCGCGGGTCGGATCGTAGGTATCGTCAGCCGAGTCGGAGTCAGGGGCGCCGAAATAATAGTATGACGGGGGAATGCACGGTCGTTGCGAGCCGCTACCGGGGTTGCGGCGTGGGGAAGCGGCCACACGGGGTTCTGTTTCTGGCGTCTCAGTAGAGTCCAGATAATCAGAAGCCGGCGTGGACGCGACGAGGTCAAGGGCGAAGCGTAGGTGGTGCCCAGGGAGTTCCTCATAAGCACTCATACGAGTGCTTACGGAGGAAGCGTATGCTTGGGCGGCCGGAACCAGCCCAAACGGAAACGGCGAAAGTGGTGCTGCCGCCCTTGCCGGGAGGGAGGCACGGGGCAGCGACGTTGCACCAGGCGGAGGAGCGGCGGGGTTTTCCGCTGGCATGCTGTCCTCGGCCAGGCCCATCGTGCCCAGACTTTCCACGAGAAAATCCGGGCCGGCGTCTGGCTGGGAAGCGCCGAACCGGGGAATCCCATTGCCCTCCGTCAAGTGGAGACGATGGTTGTGCCGGGCTCGCCGCCGCCGAGCGGCTCGCGCCAGCCTGGAGCGACGGTACCGGCGAACTGCTCCCCCAGGCTGGGAGAGCTCGTAATCCTCGTCGGTAGGGTGTCTTGGCGGGAGCAGGACCATATCGTAGCCATAGCCGAGCGACATGAACTCCAAACTCCCGAACCAGATCACCGTGGCCGACGGGATAGGGCGTTCGGGGTCAGCCATCCAGGGAAAAGGCGGGAAAGCGACGTTAGCACGCAGCGACCCCTACCTGGCGCGCCAACTGTCGGTGTTCGGACCCCGGGGGGTCCTAAACCAACGAGTAAAATGCTGCGTGTCCCTTTCCTGGATGGTGATGCAAGGAGAACACACGGGGGTTTATCCTGGTTCGGGCAAGAGAAGGCCCTACGTCCAGCGGGGGTGAGAGAGATTTGTATTTCCTTGCACCGAGGTGCTTGCGTAGGGGTTACAAGCTTGCGAGAGAGGGCGACGAGCCCAAGTCTCAAAGGAGAAAAAGAAAGAGTACCAGATGATTGCTTGAGATGTTGATTGCTATGTTGTGTATGACTGGTTCTCCGTCGTCTTCTCTAGGGCCCTGGCCTACCCTTTTATAGGACGGGATGAGGCCAGGACGATGGGAGCCTTGAGATGATGTTTTGTCGATCCTGTTGAGACGGCTGTAGCGACGTGCCTCAGGAATGGGAGACCATCCTCTGGGACGTGATGTCGTAGGCGTCGAAGTGACCCGGAGTGTCGTGCCATACCGTCCTTTCTTCCCTGTTGCGCCGTGTCGGTGGTCGAGGTCAGGTCGAGGTAGGGTCGAGGCCGAACGGATAAGTCCGAATCCCTGGAATCCTGGTGTACGGGCCTTGTCGTATCCTCCCTCGAGGGTTAATAGTGTCACACAGGACGAGGCATGGTGGGTATAGTGACGTTTTTCACCTCCCATCACGGGATGGGCGATAAAACAGTGAAAACTGACACCGGCATTGTTCCCACGTCGACCCAGGCCGTGGCCATACCGGTAGGTGGCGGTTGGTAGGTTGCATTAAACGCTTTGACTTTTCGTCCCGTAGTAGGTGGGGACTGAGGGGGTCGAGCGCCTCGACCCGGGCTCACGCGAGTCGGAACGCCCAGGGCGGTCGAGCCCCGTGCGGGTTGGAACGCGGTCGAGGCCTCCCGTCGAGGGGGGCTCGTACGAGTCGGAGACGGGGCGCGGTCGAGGCACTTCGTCGAGCCGGCCTCGTACGAGACGGACCTGTCGCACGTAGTGGGCTGTGCTTTATTGCGACTTAATCGTTTTAGTTTTTATGATCGTTAAATGTGGGGTACCCCTATACTATTGGTACCGACACTATTATATCTGAATTTTGAGTTTCTCTTGACTTAATTAGAGATGCTAATTTGTTTCACTTCTTTTGTGGTTTTGGAGACAGATTGACATCCTATACCATGGCCTCTCAGCTTTGTTCACAAATAAAGTTACGCAAAGTACTTGTTAGGAGGAGGTTTCATGAGAGTGGACAGACCAATTTGCCAAGGTCTCTTCACTGGAAACCCTTGCGACCAGGCCATTTTGAAAATCTTGTGCTGCGATGCACCAAGAATTTGTCCTGGGAAACCTCTCTTCCATATGCCTCTGCAGGCGATGATGGCAGTATCATCAAGGGAACAGGTGTTGTTGAACCTATTGATACAGAAGAAGCTCCACAGATTCCAATCCTCCAGAGCGATGAAGATGTTTTAGAGGTGAATAATGAACCTTCTTGGCAGTTAAAGGCATTTAAACTGCCAATGTGGCTACTAGGGCCTTCAATTCTGTTGGTTACGGGTATAGTTCCAACTTTATGGCTGCCATTGTCTTCAGTGTTTCATGGTGCCAACATTGCTGGCCTTCTATCTCTAGTTGGACTTGACTTCATTTTTAATATGGGAGCGATGCTGTTTTTCCTTATGGCCGATGCATGCGGCCGTCAAGAGAACAATATTTTGGACCTAAAAAGGCAGATCCCAATTTCCTACAGGTTCTGGAATCTGGCTGCTACCATAGTAGGCTTTATTGCTCCATTTGCCCTGTTTTTTGCATCCCGTAGGGGCACTCTGCAGCCACAACTACCATTCATTCCATTTGCAGTGCTGCTTGGACCATATCTTTTACTCCTGTCTGTACAGATGTTGACTGAGATGCTTACATGGCATTGGAAATCACCGGTATGGTTGGTAGCTCCAGTGGTTTATGAAGGCTATCGAGTACTACAGCTGATGAGGGGTCTCCAGTTAGCTGAAGAAATCAGTGCGCCTGGCTGGATGGTGCAAGGTCTTCGTGGCCTGGTATCCTGGTGGGTGCTTGTCCTTGGAGTCCAATTGATGCGTGTTGCCTGGTTTGCTGGACTCAATTTTGCTAGAAATTCAAGGTATGGAGAAAGTGATGATTTGAACCAGTAAGCCATACAAGAAAAACTTGAGGTGTCTTCTTTTTGGGAGGCTCATGGTACTTCAACCTGCAGCAATGCTCTTCATGTTGACGGTGGTGCGATTTTAGTTGCTGGACGTTCAGAAAGGCCGAACATCCTTGAGAACCCAAAATGCTTGGGCAATCGTTTTGTAAGAGGTTTTTTTTTTTCTGTGGTAAATAGTGCAGCTGCTCCTATGCTGGAGCAGGAACCAGGCTGCTAGATACTTCATACTTTGAACTGTGTAATTATTGTAGTATATATATACAGGAACATGACCATTTGATTGAGCATCATACTAAACACAGCAACATCACTGTGTACGTTCCTTGAATACTGTATACCCTTTACATCGCCCAGATGGCATTCCCCCTTTGGGAGTAAAGGTTCTCCATTCTCTCCCTTCCTCTCGACCCTTCCTCTGCTATGGTTGAGAAAGGGCGAAAAGAAGGCGAGCCGCTTTCGGCGCCGTTCCTCTCCGTTCCCCATCCTCTCCGACGCCACGGCGTCGGAGAGGATGGGGAATGGGGGTTAAGGCGGCCGATGAATATAGCTTTTGCTTGCCCACCGATGGAATCGTTGCCGGCGATGGCTGTGGTGTTGCCTGGCTTCTCCGTCGTGGAGGAGTGCGTCTACGATGTGGAGGAGCTGAGGTATGTCTTTCTACTTTCTTGGCAACGATTGCTTGGTGGAGGTGTCGTTGCTGTTGGGGAATGATACCCTCCGGCTCGAGTTCCAATTCGCCGGCGACCGCTTCGTTGCTGGTGACGAGTGTGTGAGGACGAAATCTTTTGGATCTGGAAGTTTAGCCGGTGTTTTGCTTTCGCTGGATCTCGTGGGTTCCGGTGTTGGAGTCCGCTGCTTGGTGCCTCGATCAGGAATGGTGGAGGTGCTGGCAGCTCGATGCAGAGAGATGGCTGGTGGGTTTGTGGTCTTCTAGTGGATGGATCTGCGTTTTGGTGTCGTTGATTGCCGGCGACGTGCATTGGTATTGGGTCAGGGGAGCATGGGGTGTGTCCCCGGCCGATGTTCCTTCATGGATGTGTTCTATTGCGGCTCGAATCGAAGCCTTGGTGCGATGGTGCTTCCTCTGGCCTTGGTGTTGCCGTTCTCTCCCAACTCCGACGGTGGCTTCGGTGACGACGGAGGTGGAAGACGAGCAGTGGTGACGACAAGCGCAAAAGATCCCAAGGACTCCGTTGTAATTTTTTCTGTTGCTAGGGTCTTTTGTGTAAGTTTGGATGGACAGCTGTCCTCTCTGCACCTGTCTAGAAGGTGCCTGTATCTGTGCTTGTATTTGTACACTTTGCTATCATATTAATACAGGTATGTTTCAAAAAAAAATGTCAACAGAATCAGCTGCTTTTGGCTTTTTTTTTCCTGCCGCGATACTGCATCTTCAGTCTCCTCATTGTGAGGTGGTAATCATGTGCAGACTAATCAAGCTAAGCAAAGTTTAGCAAGTCACGTTTCCTCTACGTAATCTTTGTTGATACGGATGTAACACCATATCATGTGTCAACCACGACAAACCGACCTGATGTATCTTGAGACTAGTATATGATACCTTACGCCTTGCCTACTAGGTCAAAAGTTCAAACCTACGGCCATCGAATCTCTCTGTATTTTTTTAAAAAGCTTTCCACGATGGTCCAACGCCTAAAATGAGTGAACTCCACGCTTGAACGCCCAAAGTCAAATGATGAGTTGGGACGAAGACAAGGAGTAACGTCAAAATGAATTTCAAATACCAATTCCATGTCTTGATTGGAACGCAAACACAAGATAGTTTGATTGCATGAAATTTGTGGTTACCGGCTAAAAGAAAACGGTAATTCTACACTTCACTCGAGTGTTGGAACACTCAATTCCACCTCTTCTCCATCTCCGACCTCTCCCTCTCTTCTCCATCTCTGACAGGCTTAGAAGAGATTTTTGGAGAGACAGGGGGCGCGGGAGAGACGGAGGCGGTAGTGACACTGCCGGAGCGAGCGGCAGTGGAGGAGGCTAGGTCAGGTTAGAGCGGGGGTGGCCATGGCCATGATGGCGGCGAAAGAGGTCACCACGGGTGCGGTAGGGTCTCTCTGGAACTCCGCAGTACCGCGCCGTGGCGTGGCGGTGGACAACAACTATGTATTGAAAGGAGGATGAAGGTGCGAAGAACAAAAGTAAGTGTTCTAGCATCAGAAACACTTGAGTGTTCTGTAGACTGATGACACGGACTAAAAAAAGATAGCCAAATGACACCTAGAATTGCGTTGTAAATGCGTTATTGCTCTTTAGAGCATTCACCTACCAAACTACCAAACTTTTTTTTTTTTGCCGTTTTCCAGAGAAAGGAAACGGCGTTAAAGGCATGGGTCCTTTTTTAAACCCAGATCGTGCTCGCGTCCAGCGTGGCAGCATCGCCCGCCTCCCGAGTCCCACATGCCCACAGACAGAGGTCGTACCAGCCCGCGTTCCTTCTTTCCGCTTTTCCTAGTTCCTACCAACTCCCGTTGTCTACGGCGATTCCAAATTCGCATCTGCTGCTGCTCCACTCCACTCCACTCCAGGCTCTTTCCCTGCTCCTGTGGCGAGCCAGCGCAAACCCGCCTTGCTTCCCAAACCCTAGTTCCTCGCTCGCCCGCGTGGCCTGCCAGGCTGCCACCCCTGGATCAAGTCCGTACAGTGCCCCGAGCGTGCGTCCCCTCTCCCGGACTCCGGCGGCGGCGGGATGGGGTCTGACTCCAAGGACTTGCTCGAGATCGAGCCCCTCGAGCTCCGATTCCCATGTACGGTTCCTCCGCCGAACATTCCCTCGTGTCGTAGTTAGTTTAGTGTTTCCTGCACATGCTTTCGTGTTGTTTTCTGAAGCGGAATTTGGGCTGTTGCTGGTGTGCCTGCTCACAGATTCTCCAGCATGCTTTTTTTTTCCTATTTAAGAATAAGAATGTCGAGGGAATTTTGGCTTTGTTGTCGTGTTGATTTTCTCCCTCGTTCTTTTTTGCCCCAATCACGCAGTCGAGACAAAGAAGCAGATCTCGTGCTCTATGCAGTTGACGAACAGAACAGATGACTACATCGGCTTTAAGGTAAACTCGGTATTCTGAAGCTAGATTGCTTTGTCAAGGTCACAGAAGTCAGCAACTGCGTGAAACGTTGAGTAGTAGTTAATGATTTGGGTGGATTTTGTGTCTGTTAGGTTAAGACGACGAGCCCGAAGAAGTACTGTGTCCGGCCGAACAGCGGCATTGTGCCACCTCGGTCCACCAGCGATGTCATCGGTAATTCCAGCACCCATCTCCTTCCCTTCAAGTTCAGATTATTATCAAAATGCTTGACGCCCTTTGCAATTTCTCAGTGACAATGCAAGCACAAAAGGAGGCGCCACCAGACATGCAGTGCAAGGACAAGTTTCTTGTGCAAAGTGTCATTGTGGCGGAGGGGACGTTAGTCAAGGACATCACTGGAGATATGGTAAGTGTTGTAATCTCTATGAAAATTTTTCCAGCAGATGTTTGTTTCCGAAATGCTTGAGGTTGTACCTTGTGTAGTTTACCAAAGAATCAGGTAATGTGGTGGATGAGGTTAAGCTGAAGGTTGTCTACGTCCCACCACCCAAACCGCCATCCCCAGTGCGTGAGGGATCTGAAGAAGGCTCGTCACCCCGAGCTTCATTGTCTGATGGAAGTAACTTGAATTATCAAGAGGTATGGCCTTCAAATGTTATTTGCTTGTTTCATTTCCTTGTTTGTCCATAAATAATTCTCTCATGATTGGTTGCTTTTTAGATGCAGACAACGAGGGAACCTGATGAGCCACTGTTTTCCGTTAGTATCTTAACGTTCATGCACATTTACAGAGTACTTCTCTTTCTCAGACTGATTTAAACTTACTCATTGCTCATTGCTGGTTACAGGCTGTTAAAACTTACAAAGATCAAGAGGACTACACCTCCGAGGTGAGCTCCAGTAAAGACAATCTTAATGTATCCTCTGTGTGTGTTTCAACCAAATCTTAACGAAGCTTGCACTTGAATCTTCCATTGAAATTAATCTCAAGGTGCCCTGGGGGCTGGGGATAAAAACCTTTATTTTTGAAAGTGTCAATTGACTGGTTGACCACTACAATGAAAAGGACCATTGCTAAGCTGATGGTACCTAAACATCACATATTTGGAATCAATGCAGCTATTATCTCCAGAATTTTGCAGCTCATGTGCTTTACAACTATGAATGATAAATATTTTAGAGAGCCACACTTACACCTTGATGTTAGGAGTCCCGGTTCAAATGCTAATGAGATATTGAGACTGACTTGGTAAATTTTGTGTGGCGCGGCGGTACCTGTCAATGATTTTAGTATATATTATGTACCTTCATCAGATTTATAGAAAGAGACATTGAGCAGCTTAAGCCTCATCACGTGGTGCGATATAATTCTATCAAGAACCTGTATTGAAACCTGAAACCACTTTACAACAGGTTGATAGCAATTATCCAAAACTGATGATGTTCTGCTTTTCTACACCATTGGGCTAGAATATATGCACACTTCAATAGTCCTTTGTATTATTGGAAGTTTGGGATTTTGATTTAGATCCTTGTGCAAGGAGATACATAAGCTACTATTGACTATGTTTATGCTCTAGCCTGCTCGGTCATTGTACATGTCATACCTGCACAAGATTGCAGCACTGTGCATCAACATCCATACAGTGGAGTTGGTTAAGCTTCCAGGGTGCTGCTGTGTTGATTGTTGTTTCTAGCTTCAGTTTATACTTATTTTCAATTTGTCATGGTCCTGTGTATATTTTGACATGGCCCTTGTATGCATCCACCTCAGGATTGATATTGATTTATGCAATCTCCATTCCCATTGGTCCTTTGTAGTTAGTGTGAACTGTGAAGTTGTCTGATGTAGTTGGTCTCACAAAATATTAAGCGTTATTATATCTTAGCACTGTTGTTAACTTGTCTCACAAAGTAGTTAATGTGGTCCAGTTCAACATTTGAGTTGCATTTTGTGAAAAAGGCACCTTATCCCTATTGTTCTCTGTGTAGACATCTGCTTTGATTTCAAAGTTGACAGAAGAGAGAAACTCTGCCATTCAGCAGAACAATAAGCTTCGTGAGGAACTGGTTAGTGCATTCTATCTTTATGCAAATATTTTGCGCATGCTCTACTATTCCATTGGAGCAGATTATTTTTTTTCCCCGTAGTTGAGGTTCATTGTTATATATGCATTTTTCCCTGGGAAACATTAGCTCTTTCCACTCCCACACATCTGACTATTTCGAATTTGAATACTATACTTTCATAAGGAACTCATCTCTAATCCTTTTTCCTTCTCATTTTTGACACTTTACAATCATATGTATGCATCTATTTACATTTCTCTAGGTTCATAACTCAGTGTGTTCCACAAAGGTGATATCCATGATTTTCTAGGCAAACTTTTTTATATTGCATCCATAACTAGCTCTGCATGTAGAAATATAGTACGTCTGTAACTAAAAAGTCTTGCTGAATCTCAATAGGACCTTTTGAGGAGGGAAGTCAGCAAGCAGAATGGTGGATTCTCCTTTGTGGTCGTGGGGGCCATTGCTCTCCTGGGAATGCTACTAGGATATATCATGAAGAGATAGATGAACTCGTGTGACTCGGCGTCATGTTGACCGTTTTTCTCACAATATTGAATATTGTCTAATGCACTTATCACATGTACACTGCTACTCCATAGCATATTCATCTGGTGTCTTGCGTAATTGCGTGCTTGGGATGGCTAGTCATCAGTCACCACACACAGGCTGTCAGGCAATGAGTCTGTGTCCTTAATCTTGTTTTAGCTGTTATGTTGTGTGCAACTAAGAAGCTGGGTAATTAATGATATCTTTTTGGTCGACCGTTGAGATTAAATCCTTTCAGGCATCTAGGGTGTGATTGGTTTGTGTAACAGCCAAGCCTAGCCTGCTGTGGGAGCCAGAGTGCCAGACCCTCGGTGGGCACTGGACAGGCACAAGGATGAGCGAACCCAACATTGCCATGTTTGGTTGCCTGTACTTGGTTAGCCTGGCCAACCCACATTGTCTTGTTTGGTTGCTTGTACTTGGTTAGCCTAGCCAAGTTCGTATAGCGTATGGTTGGTCGCACGAGAACATACTGCATGAGATAAAACTATATAAATAATAATCATCATGATATTTATTATGTGCAACTATTCTTTCATAGCTCTTAATCATCTTATATTATTTGAAGCCTGTCTTGGAAAAAAAAACATGTATGGCATTCTCGTTTCTGTGGAGCTAGGCCCAAAGCACGTTTTGCACCTATTGAGCCAGGTCCGGCGCATCCCACTCCATTCGATCCGTCGTGTGCATGGCTGCATGCTGCCGAATGACCGTGTGTACAATTGAAGTTTTCGTTACCATCGTTATTTTTAAAAATAAACCAAGCGGAAAAGCTGCTGGTTATATTAAAAAGAAAATGAACCTAGACTGAGTAAGACAACAAATTATAACGGAGTAACACGACTCCAACAACAAAAGCAACAAAGAGCTAACAACTAAAAACAACAAAGACTACACAAGACATTTCGTTATCATTGTAGGACTGATTGCTCTCCCTGGCAAGTGGCAACCCTGGATTCTTGATCCATGCATGTGCTCTTGAGTGCATATGCTGCATATGCTACGTACGGGCATGGTCATGACACTGTTTTAATTGTAGACAAAAAATATGACCAAGGAGGAACATGGATTATTTTTCCATCATTAATCATTAATTAACTAAGAAGAAAATAGGGAATTCGATCTCATCCGCAATTTAATCTTTGCTCAGTTTGATCTCTACGTCTGCAATTTGATATACAATTCAAGTTGGAAGAGGACAGGAACCTGTTTGGTCATATGATCACACCACCTAAACAGCTGAGTTAGGCTCGCTTCCTTTCAAATTGTAGATCATATATCACAGATTTAGAGATCAAACTGAGCAGCCAGCCAAGGAAAACAGAGTGCTATACTTCAGTACCATTTCAGGGGAAAAAAAAGTGTAAAGTACATGCGGACTGGACTGGTTCACATTAAAACAGTGGACGTACATCTTTAAAAAAAATAACAGTGGACGTACGATAATTACTACTAGAACCCGAAATAAAAAAGAAGACAATGTATGAAACCCTCCAACTCGTGCATGGCCTTCTCTGACACAATTTCTCCATAGAAAAAAAGGGTGATACCTAAAGGTATTAGTACCTCTTAAAAACTTTAAAAGCTACGATTGCAGCAACTATCATTTTCATAATCTGTTTGTTTACACGGAAGAACAGTCATGTAGAATCATAAAATCCCTGGTCAACTGGACTTGACAAGCTCCAACAACAAAGGTTATGTTCAATGGCTAAAAGGAAAACACAAATGGGCTTCACCTTCATTGCCTCACTATGTCCCCCCGCTATGTCAGTAATGTTGATGCAATGTCACAGGTTGGGCCATGCAAAACTAGAGTCCAAGCATCTTCAGACCAGCAACACTCGTCATCCTCACTTCTCATGCTCCTGCAACATGTTGCATTGAGATACAATGCTGCGGAAATCCTCGAGGTTCATCTGTGGAGCAGCAAAATGAAGATGTAAGAAAATAGGGGAGAAAGTATAGTGGAATTGGAGGTTGAAAAGAAACCTTATATTTCTAGTGCTTGTTCAACATTGGCAATCATGAACAGATATATATATATATATATATATATATAAAGAAGAATTTCCGGAATAGGAATCAGTAGTACACATCCACAATGCTAGCTAATGTCTGATTAAATTGACAAGTTAAAGAGACTGATATCCATTGAATTGCAGATTCAGCGGGTTCATGGTGATCCAGGGTGTTTTCAAACATACAAATCAACTTGCTTTGGTTATGCAAATAAAAATGAGGAAACCAAATTATCAGTTCTGGTTCATTTTCAGGTGCTAGTGAATGCTTAGCAAATCACATAAACGAGACTGCTTCTACCTTTTCAAGTGGGTTCCAAATAAAAACATTGATACTTAAACTTGAGTGGAAATCAAAGACAAACCTTTCCATCACCGTCACTATCAAAGCAACGGATCATCTTAGATATCTCAGAATCTGTCCAGATGAAATCATTTATTGTGGCCATTCTTTCAAGATCCCATGGCGTAATATATCCTTTACCAACTTCTGTGAAACAAAATATGAACAAATCGATACTGTTTGCACAAGTAATATACCAAGGACAATATTTTTACAGAGCATGCAGTATGTATAAGCAATAAGTGTATCAATCATTTTTTTAATAAAAGTGTATCAATCATTTGTTTGCTCTTTAGATAACTATATCCATCTCCCTCAGAACAAATATCCAGAGAAGCTACTTCGAGGCTAGTAATTTCAGTTTGACTCATGATATAAATACAGTACTACTGTACTAACACATGCACAATAAATGGATTGTAGACCAAAGTAAGCTCGCAAATGTTCCTACCAGCTTCTGCAGAAATTAAATTGTGAGCAACCAATGAAGCTAAAGGTGTATCAGTTATTCCTTTCAAGTCTGTGTGCACCAACATATTACGAATAACGGCATGGTCCTTCTCTAGAAACAAGACTAGAATACATGCTAGTTTTAAGTTTGGTTTAAGCTTGTATCTTGCATCTAAACCTACAGCCGATCCATAAGCAGATGGGGATTGGGAGGGGGGCGAGGGGCTAATTCTATGAGCTGCAAACAAGTATGAGATGGTCAAACTAGACTAAAAACATCTGCACCAGAGCAGATTCAAACGAAAATGGATTGAAACCAAGTTACTTTGAGTTCATTACGTTTCATGAAAATACTATTCATTGCACTTAACAAGATCCTGGAATAATGATCAGTATTCAACCCATTTGATGGGTCAGACATGTAGAAAATGAATTTTGGTGTGAGATAAGAGTACCGTCAAATGAGAAGAAGAATGCAACCACATCATCTTCTGTCAGCTGAATCCTGCTCTTACCCTTGGGGGAAAAACGAGTGTGTAAAACACTAAAACATACATGGCACAGGTGAAATTGATACAAGTCAAGCTTGAAGGGACTTACCAGCTTTTTAATCTTCTTGTTCTTAGCTGAGTCCTGAACGGATGCTTTGCTCTTGTTTTTGTGTGGAGTACTTTCACTCTCTCCTGTTACTGTGCTCGATGTTTCTGCACCCACTGCACTTGAAGGCTTTTCTGAATATTCCGCCAGGGAGAGAGCAATTGCCTGTATATTATAGCATTTTTAAAGTGCTAACTAAAGCATATAATGAAAACTTAGCAGAAACGTTTAGGATTTGAGCGCCATTCTAGGGTCAATATTGCTCTGGTAGTGTATTCGTGGTTATCACAATACCTGCTGTAAGGCTGTATCATCATCCACCACATCAGCAAAAGAAGCACTACCCTTAGCAGGCGTGCTCTTTATAGATTTACCAGATTTTGACAATTTCCTTTTCTTTCCCTGAAACAAAATGTGAGAACAATTATGCAACACATCTGTGGTATAATAGCAGCTACCAAATCGTACCCTTTCATTAGTGGATCTTAAACCCCCACTGTGCACTAAAAATCACCATTTATGAGGGCGACGCCTAGACGGCTAGACGCCATCGATGAATGAGGATGAGTGGATGACATAGAACTGAGGAAAGGGGAAGCCCCGCACCTTGGCACGTGACCTAGAAGCTGATTTCCCCTCTCCCTCCACCTCTTCGTCTTGCGCGCTCTCAGACGAGCTCTCGTCGTCCTCCTCACCACCACCGTTATCGGACGGGACGTACTCCTCGTCCTCGTCGGCGGACCGCTTCTTCTGCTTCCCCTTGGCCGCCCCCGGCGACGGGCTGCGGAGGAGAGGAGACGCTGCGAGGCTGCGGAGGCCCAGGGCCTCGAGGCGGGCCTCGTTCTCGCGTATCCGCGACAGCCGCTGCTTCTCGTACTCGGTCAGCTGTTCGTCGGTTTCACTTCCCGCCGCCATGGCGACGCGGCGGCAAAAGGACCTCCTTCCCTTCCCCAACGATTGTTATATTCTCGTAAAAAAAAAAGAGAGAGAGAAAAGAAAAGAAAAGAAAAAAAGTTCGCTCCCAGAGAAAAGAAAAAAGTTGGATCTGTGGCTGTTTTTTGTAGGCCGTTGGAGATTTGGGCCCTACGGCCTCCGTGGTTCGTAGGCCGCATTTGCTTGGGCTTCCGATGAAATGGAAATAAAAGAGTCTCAGGAAAAGAAAATGCTACCCGTTGCTCAAAAAAAAAAAAAAAAACGCTCCCTCTGTATTTGAAAGGATAAAAAAGACTCAGCTTCTCGTGCTGATCAAATCAAAATTTCAGTCATTTTGAATTCAGATTTCTATGCCATTTCCTCTCTCAGGAAAAGAGAAAAAAAACCATTACAATGCCAAACGGAGTATCAATGGGTCAAACCATCACTGTCCAAGCAACTATACAGTCTAGCGAGTGCAGCAAACGAGCAAAGGGCATCTAGGAGATGGCCAGCTCGGCTTCGGCCCAGGCCAGAGACGAATTCCTGAGCAAGGTGGCCGCCGACGCCTCGATGCCTTCCTCCAGGATGGCCGCGATCATGCTCATGGACGGCCGCCGCGACGGCTCCAGGTCGATGCACAGGTTTACCACGTTGCAGACGATGCCCAGGCTCTCCTGGTTCACGCTCTGCAGCCTCGTGTCCACCAGCTTGCTAAACTCCTCGGGCTGCTCCAGGTGCTTTTTTGCCTGCATGCAACACGGCCAGTACTTGTCAGTGATCACAGATACAGGTAGCCTGAGGTCATTCAAGCCTGAGGCAGTAGTGTGTAGTTGTAGCATGAGCAGGCTTGGCCACTTGAGTCAAGAAGAGTCAGCAGTTACCCAATCCACTAAGCCCCCTGTATCTTTGGAAACCGAGGCTCTGCCACTGATCAGCTCCAGCAGGATCACGCCGAACGCGTATGTGTTGGCCTGGACGTCCATGAAGCGCTTATGCCGAGAATCTGTAATGCTGTTGACTGACCCACCATTCAGTGAGCTAAATCCTGGTTTTGTCGCAAGATATCTCCACCTCTCGAAATCGATTATCTGCAAAATCGCATTCAGTTGCAGTTGTTACTGAACTGAACTAAGACTGGAACCTCATGCTCAGGAATCAGGATGCTATGCTACCAGCAACTAATGTTCTTGATTTAGCAATGTGTCTAGAAGTGCATATATACAACACAGAGTCACAGACCTTTGGGGAGAAGTCTTCGGTCAGGTAAACTGAACTAGACGTCAGTGCAGCAACTGCAAATGGAGGTTGCAGCTCGGTGTGCAAGTATCTGAGAACCCGCGAGATGGCGAGTGCTAATTTCATCCGTCTAGGCCAAGATAGCTGCCACCCATCTCCATCTGCAAATACATAACCACCGAGTTCATGCTACCATACATGGAGGCATGGAGCAAGGCAAGAGCTTGTTGACTTACCGTGCAGATGCTCGTAGAGTGTCCCATTTGGTGGATACTGAAAGACTAGCATTCTTGAAAATGGATCAGACTCCTTGCAGTATCCCACCATCTTTGCAACATTTTCATGGCTCAGTCTGGACATTTCTATCACCTGAATATTTCGAGCATACTATGAGATACGATTATACAGCAGTAAAATCTTAATGTGGGTTTAGATGGTGAACACTCGCCTCCTTCTGAAAGTAAAGTTCCACATAGTCATTCCAGTAATGCACCGGCACAGTCAGAGACACAACAGCGATTTCCCGGCCATCCTTCAGAGTTCCCTTGTACACAACTGTCTCCTGAGACGATCCAATTATGTTGCTGAAGTCTTCACAAGCCTCTGCCAGTTCATGCCGGCTTATCTTTGGCACATTTACCAGGAGGTCATCATCTACACAATCAACAACTGGTAATCAACACAATTTCTTCTTTATCAATATAATAGGCAGCTCTCGTGCCTGTTCATTTTGTTTTGAAGGCAACCCGTAATCAACACAGTGTAAAGTTCAGTTCTGTCAGTAACTTGCAACAAAAGCAGGCACTGACCGATTGAGATTACGGTGTTCTCCTTCCAGCTTACAGCTCTTGTCCATGGAACACTGGTCCCGGACCCAGATGATCTAGCTCTGCACCTTCGGAGGCCAGTCACGGTACAAAGTGTTAACAAACAAAGCAATGAAACTGCTGCCATGACTTCCAGAATGAATAGCCAAAGTGGCTCTGGCAGGCCTTTATGCACATTCTCATCAGCACCATTGTCTTTGCCTCTGTCCTGATTAGTTTCACCTGTAATTATGTAATGCACTTGCTCACTATTCAGAAAAGCAAATTACAGTAACATTGGGAACGTTCTATATATATATATATATATATATATATATATATATATAGTTTTTGAAAGTCATTGGGAACGATCTAGTTTGATAGTATATAGATCAGTATGAGTCATATTGTATTGCTTAGATGTAATAAGCAAATGAAAACCCACAGAATCAATTTGGGCATCCTTAAAAAACAAGGTGGGGCTATTAACATGAACCAAAACAAAAGGAGCATGAAAGATCCAAGCACAAAAGGGCAAAAGGAAGAATGTGGGGGATCGGAACCAACAAGGAAGCAAATAAAGTGTAAGTTCAGGCCTTTATTTTAACAACCATAGCCATGGTTACACTATCCTAGGTCCGACATCAACCGTAACTTAGTGATCCGAAACTGACAACGCAATAAGCAATGTGACTAGGGTTACTTTTTCTTCTGTTAAGTGTCACATACTCGAGTAAGTTTTAACAGGCTATAGTTAGGTTTCCAACATTGCACTACCTCGAGCCCAGAAATGCACCCTAATTTCATCTTCTAGCCTTCTAGGGATGAACAGAGGGTTGGACTTCTTTACTCAGACTAGCCTAATGGGGTAGTTGACAAAATGTGTATTTAGTAGTACTTCCTAAAAAATGTAGTTTATTAAATACTAGGATTTCTACATTGATATCTTATTGGTAAAAGTATTTTTTGTGAAATTTTCATTTTCCTCCACACGAGGATTCACCAGGAACCATCAATTGGATTTTGGAACCAGTGAATATGCTCTTGTCAAATAACGAAGGAGAAAAAGGTGTCAACTAGCCAACAAAGAGGAACAAATTGTATTAGTGACTCTATAATATGTCAAAAGTTAAAATATAAAATATCACCATACATTGTTGTAGTGGACGGTTTGATGTGCTGTCCTGGAAGCAATTCCCTACCAAGCTTGATCTGTTCAAATACTGTAAAACAGGTAAGTTCAGGAAGACAACTGAAACATTTAAGCCACAAAAGGTGAAGGCGTACCTTTGGATTTGCTGTAAGCATGTGGGCACATCTCCAACCAAAAAGTTATACGAGAGATCAATATTGGTTAGATGAGATAGTTGACACAATCCAATTTCATCAGTGCTGTTGGTGGATTCCCTGAAAGAAGCAATACAGGTACAAGTGGTTGTTCATATGCCATACCAATTGATGTCTGAATACAAGAGTACTGTTAAGGTTCTGGAGTTCACAGTTTGATCATTGTTTCATGTCTCATTCAGTCATTCAGCTTGTCTCCAGACAGTTAATCAAATTCAAATTGCATGCTTCACAGTAAGCGACTAAGTGTGGCAGCATGCAGTCAGTGCTATTGATGCTAACTTCTTAAATAATTGCATTATTCCTTTGTACAGAAAAATACATGCTTTCAAGATCATGCTTACTGAAAACAACCTTTGGGGTTTTGAAGACACTGAAAACAGTTACTTACATGTCCGAATCATCACTTGCAGGAATAATGCCTGTAATGCTGTTATTGCTCAACCGTAGCTCAAGGAGGCTTCCCAACTTGCCAAGCTCAGGAGGGATAGTGCCATCCAACCGATTTGCATGAAGGTCTCTAGAGCATAAGAGAACAAATGAGTTATAAAATTGAAGTAATGCTGAGAATAGCACAAGTTGATCTCTAGCTCTTCTTGTACATTTTTGTGATCTTTGCCATGTCACCAATCTCACTGGGTATAGGCCCTGCAAGTTGGTTGGAGCTAAGGTTCAGCTCAATCAGGTTCTTTAGCATGCCGATGTCTTTTGGTATTGAGCCCATGAATGTATTGTGATCCAACGCGCTGCAAGAATTTTCCCAAGATTATCAGTTGATATTCTTTTTGGGTGAAATTAAAATTGGAGTTTCATGGAGTGATAGCACTCACAGAGTTTGCAAATATCTTAGGGATCCGATCTGTGGTGCCAAAAATCCTTGGAGAGATGAATTTGACAGCTCACTATATAGTGAAAATAATAGACACTTTAATTATATGAGAACAAGACGTTCATCAACAGAGAAAAAAGTAGTTTAGTACTTGTTCACGCAACAAAATCCCTATCTGAATTTGGAGAAACAACACTTGTCTTTGTTTTTTCTTTCAACATAAAAACTGAAAAAAATACTGGTTTGAGGGTCTGAATGGACCACAAAATCCACATACTCAAAACTATATATGTGCATGTTTTTTTAGGAGGAGAATTGGAGAAATATTGTGGATGCTTGTTAAGTCAACTGAAGACAGGAATAAAAAGTAGTAGATAAAGTTGAATGATAGCTTCCAGCTGGGTGCCTTATCTGGTGTCAGAAACTTTGTCCACTTTAACTGTGGAAGAACATGCACCATTCTGCTATTGCTGCAGATATTTCTACCACCAGCAGGGTATAATTTCAACCACAGTGCATAATTGTCCATTATCCATGTGAGCAAGCTCTAAAATAGGCCGAAATATCACATTTCGCATATGTTTAGCAACCTTTTCTTTTTCATCTGAGCTAGTAATGAACTATGCATGCTATTTGGACAAGTAGACAGAGAAGGCCACGAATATGCTTGAACAGACAAAGCACTTGTGAAAACGAGAATCTTAGAATTCTTTTGCTTAGAATCGTATGACCTTAAGCAATGCGAGAAAGGAAATACAGTAACGAATAATAAGGGATGAAAAAGAGGGCGGCCAGTTCTTGTGATTCTTACAGCGTGACCACGCGGTTGTTGAACGGCGAGCATCCGACACCGGACCAGGCGCAGGGATCCTTGTCCTTGGAGTTCCAGTCCGACAGCTTGGACAGAGGGTCCTCGTAGATGGCTCTCCTGAACGCAAGAAGCGCAGATACTGGCAAGCACAACGCAAGAAGAACACAGCAGTCAGCGGCTATCAACTTGTCACCGAGTAGGGGTATAGCTAAAGGAAGCACACAGCAGTACAGCACACAGAACACAGAACACAGGAGAGGAGCAGCAATACCGTCATCCGAAGCAGATTCAGAGGTCCTGACGAAAAGCACGCAGAGGAAGGAGATCCCGAGCAGCCTCGCCGTCGACATGCCGCTCCTCCCCATCCGCGCGCACGCACACACACCAGCCCTCCCGGAAAATGCTCACGGGTGCTGGGTGCAACACCACAAGAAAAAGAAGCGGGAGAAAAGTGATCGACAGCAAAGCAGAGAGGCTCGCTCGTTCGCTTGCTTCACTTCGCAATCACATGGTCATCGAGGTCCTCGTGTAGACGGTGTAGTCGTGTATGTTTATGGCTCGCCGCGCCGATGGAGCCGCGAGGAAGGTGGAAGAGGACGAAGCGGGTTGCACACTGCGTGCACTTAACGGCCACGCCAAGCGGTGATGATGGCTTGGCAAGGGCAACTGCTTGGTACTAGTCTAATCGTACGAGGACAAAGCCCCAACCAAACCCGCCCCCAGGTATTAATCCTGCCGTGCATCAGCTCCACTTTACTCTTCGCCCCTTTTCGGATCTCACTCTACAGCCGCTGTATGTACACGTACCGGAGCCGAGTTTGTACACGGTGCCGCCTACCTACTCTTCCGGACACGGCACACACTCGCCCCATGGCCCGCACGGCCGCACGTGACATGCTACTCTCGCTTCAAACACAGCAAGCTCCAGAGTACCAGATCAGGTAGCAAATCATCTTTACCTGAAGCTGACAGTTGAGCTTATCCCCTTACCAGAGCACGGGTGTTCATCCGGTCATCCCTCCATCGGAGTTTGAAATCTTCCGGACCAATTCAGGTCTTCTCAGCTTGGAGGTCCGGTTCCAACACGCTCCTTCACGCAGGCACGCTGAGAGCGACTGGCCGGTTAGGTGACGCTTCAAATCTTCCTGGGATCAGGGGTATAGAATACACTTTCGTTCCGTGTCACGGCCGAACCGGGTGTTTCTTTGCGCCGTGGTCGTTTCCTCGCACTTGCTTGCGACCTGATATCTTTGACATTTTTTTTAGGGAAGGATGACGCAATAACCTGAGAAGAGTTGTTGCAACCACTAGTCCACAATTGCAGAAAGTTACGACAATTCTTGAGTAATCACCTTCGTTTTTAAAAAGGAAATCTAGAGTAATCACTGATTAGAGATGGGGGTACATGTCACCGTTGTCACGTACTACTTAGTTTGACAGGGCGCCATCATCATGCCGTCACCTAGCCAAATGTTAGCCTGCAAGGAAAAGCAATAAATGGTACACTAGTTGATCAGAAGAAATGAGGTAACTCAAAAGTCACAATCATGTTCTTAAGCTTGATTCAGAACACATGGTTCCTAGTTCTTTTCTTAGGCTTTATTTGGATATAGTCGGATTTGCATTAATCCATATGTGTTGGGGTGGATTGGAGTGGAATTTGAACTAAATTCCGTCTCAATTCACCCTAAAACATGTGGATTGAGGTGAATTCGACAACATCAAACAAGGTGTGGAACTTCTAAAAGAAAAAGAAAATGCCTGCTGTGTGTTTTTTTTTTGAGAAATGTGAGGCGTTTCCTCACTTTCCGGTGTTCAGTTTCATTTAGCATCTGTGAATTTCTTGGAGCCTACTAGAGGAGAGAGAATTTTTTTCCCACACGAATATGCACGTGCAGGCCAGTGGAAATTGTTTAAGGGGGTGTTTAGATCCAAAATATTTGGAATTTTGATACTGTAGCACTTTCGTTTGTATTTGATAATTAGTGTCCAATCATAGACTAATTAGGCTCAAAAGATTCGTCTCATGATTTACAACCAAACTGTGTAATTAGTTATTTCTTTTACCTACATTAAGTGCTCCATACATGCGTCTAAAGATTGATGTGATGGAGAGAGTGTAAAAATTTAGAATTTTGAAGAGAACTAAACACCCCTAAGTTAAAGGTGGCCCGAAAAGGGAGATGGTGCTGCTTCCAAGCAAATCAACACAAGACTAATCATGATTCCTGTGGCTGCCGAATGGGATGCGGTGTGATATAGCCTTCAGACACAAGGTTCCCTGGTACTCTATTGAGAATGGCATTCTTTACTTTATCTCTCCTTTCTACATTCGCCTCTCAAAAAGTTGTTTCACCACATTGAGCACCAAGTACCAGCTGTAACCGCTTGCAATTCCCAAAAAGAGCATGGGTACAGAAAGAAATGCATTACAAATCAATACGATCTAAACAGGTCTAGTCTAGCTAATTATTAGCTGAAGTACTAATTATGAGCATCAAGTATCTCACTAGTTGGAGTAAATTAGCTAATAACAACAAATAGTTAGCTAGCTAATATTAGCTACGAGGTATGAGCTATTAGCAGCTGCTGGATCCAAACAACACCTTGGTCTTCATTCCAAAATGATTTTAATTTTCTTCACATTTCACCCTCCTTGTTTCTTTTTTTGTGGCTTGTTTCACGGGAAAAAAATACTTGCTCCGTTCTAAATTAGATGTGTCGGTGTAAGAAACGGCGGTTCTAGCACCAACGAGTAATATGTGTCTGCGCGTCGGGGATCCGGATGGTGTGCAAGAAGAACACAAGCGATTTATACTGGTTCGGGCCGAAGAATACCCTACGTCCAATGGGAGAGGGGAGTCTCGTATTATCTTGCACCAAAGTGCTTGTAGTAGAGGTTACAAGCGGGTGAGAGAGGGAGGAGCTCCCAGGTCTCAAGAGTATGTGCGTGTTCGCCTCTGATGAGTCGAACGGCCTATGGATTTTCTTTCGTCTTCTCTCTCTCCTTGAAATGGTCCCTGCCCTCTCCTTTTATAGACGCAAGGGGAACGTCGGGTTACATGCATGTGCTACGTGATATCTTTTCTAGGAAGGAAGATCTGAGGCCCCCGCTCTTGCCCTATAGTTGGAGGCGTGCCGCTGTTGGAGGAGTGGCCCCTGTCCTTTGCTGTTGTAGCGACGTGTCCTGACGTACGTGGCTCTGTGGATGACGCAGCTACAACGCGTAGAGTCATGATTATCCCTGTGGCGACGTGCCCATCCTGCGGTTTGACTGGTGTAGAGGGTCGAGGCCTCGGAGGCGTAAATCATGGCGTGATCTCACTCTGTTCGAGGGAATAGTGGCCTAGAGCGGCGCTTCGTACGCCGTGCAGGCCTGGATCGTGCGTATAGTGCCAGTATGGGTGACATAGTGACCAACAGCTCTTCCCCATGCTGTTATGGGCGACGACGTCGTGAATTGACCCATGTCATTCCTGGCTTGTCCGGTTGATTGGCGCAAGAACGTGGGTGACGTCACAGGGGGGTCTCGAGCGTGCCAATGGGGGAGCGGCATCAGAGGCCGGTCTCGGGTGAACCGAAGACAGATGACGTCATCCCTGGGGCTCGGACGAGACGGTGATGATGATGCGGGTTGGCCTGTGCCTGTGCCCCAGCACTGGGGTCTCAGGTGAGTCGGAGATGTTCCGAGACCCCTCGTGGGAGGCCTCGTATGAAGTGGAGAGATGGGCTAGTATGCTCACGCGGCTTGCTGGAGGCCTAGCAAGGGGAGAGTTAGCCTGTGGGTCGCTTTAGTTGATTTTTTTTCTTAGACGAGGCAGATTAATGTTTAGTTTGGGAGGCCGGGTGGATTTTCATCATAATTTGGGTACCCCTAATTATGGTACTCGACAGTAGACCCCGAGGCTATGGAGGAGTAGGGATACTCCTTTAGAGGTTGTACGTCAAGTTAGCTCTTTGTCAGGCTTTAGCCAGGTTGTTGCCGAGGCCTCAGCTTGTCTTTGTACTCCTTTTTTCCGGGGGATGCGCGTGACCGCACCCACAGGGTGTAGCCCCTGAGGCCTTGGAAGGATAGGATATGCTTCCAAGGTCTTGACTTTATGTGGGGTGTGAATCAGAGGCTTCGGCCTTAGTGCAAGGGTAGCCCCCGAGCCTCTGCTCATGACGAGAGGACGGTCAAGGGCGCCTCGTCTTTTTTCATGTCCCTCACACATCTCTTTCGCCAAGAGGAGGGGTGGAATATGCCATGCTATCCTCGATGGGCGGGCAGTAGCACCTCTGGTGAGCAATTTATCGGGTAAGTCCAGGTGGAGGCCTGAGCCCTGTTCGCTTGGGGTCGGCTGGTGGTCCTGAGATGCATTCGAAGTCACCTGAGGGTCGTCCAGTGGTCCTTAGATCCGTTCGATGAGATCTGAGGGCTCGGTGCCTCCCTCCGATGGGATTCCACTGGTCAACGCCTACGGGGCCCTAGACACGGCTTAGGGTGGTGCGCCATTTTTGAGGGCTGAGAGTTGAGTAAGGGTGCATGGGGCCGAGGGCGATTTCGGTCTTTTGCTAAACTAACATGGTAGGACTAGCCCCCGAGCCCTACGCTTACGGCAGTCTGAGAGGTCTCGGGGAGTTGGTCCCTTCGACCATCCCCCCGGTAGGGTTAGCCACTGGGCCTATTTACTTTGTGATGGCTTTGTCTACTAATGTTCCGCGACTTCCCTTTTGGGCCTCTTGGATTTGACCAGAAGTCGATGGGCCACGTTAGTCATTACCATGTGGTTTTTGACATTGGTCGTAGTTGAATTCGAGGGAGGCCTTTCTGGGCCAAACCTAATTTGGAGAACACTTTTCTCTCGTGAGGCCCATGGTTAGCCCGAGAACCCGCGGTTTGGGGGTAAATAAGTGTGTTGCGGTGAGTGAGAACATCAAGGATTTAACTGAGGGAAGTGGAGGGGACGGTTCTGTTACTCGGTTTTAGCATGAAGTGGGAACGTCGACTCGAGCTCCGAGATTGCATTGATCGTCCTGCGCAGCCGTGCATCCGAACAGTCATTCGGGTCTTATTTATACCCGGCCCGGCGCTCGTTCTTTCCACCCCCATCGCCATTTTCCACTTCCCTTATCACCTAGCATGATCCCAATGGAGCGCGGCAACTCCCCGCAAACGTCCGAGGAGGTGGACAGCCCCCCGGTGGCGCAGCATCGCTAGACAGGCGACCAGGTCTTCATTGGGAGCGGCCGCCAGCTGCGTACTGGCGGCATCTCAATAGGGAGCCTCCGCTATCATCAGGCCCTCCCTGGGGCTCAGGCTGGCCCGTCGGGGCCGATCGTGGAGCGGACGGAGAGCAGGCAATCGTTCACGCGACGACAGCGTGATGGGGACGTGATTCCCGATCTTCTGTTAGGTTCAAGATAACTATCAATTTGGTCGGAAGCGACACACCAATCCGGCTTCAGATCACAAAGACCGAACCCTGCAATCTTAGCACCACGTCTCCTCTGGTTATCAACCGTGTCACAATCCGGTTGACCTCGCCACAAAGGCTAATCCCTACTGCGAATCGAAGAACACAAGCAAGAACAAGATAAAACGCAACTCAATTGAAGTGACAATTGCGGATATATGATTAAGAACTCGAAGTTGGGGTCTCGTAAACCGATAATGGCGACTGTTCAAAGACAAATTGATCTAAAGCAAAACTCAAAACCTAACATAGGTGGCGGCTACTGATTATAAAGCCTAAGGGGCATTCAAGGACCCCCCACTCACGTCCCTAAGGAGTCTCTACACGTTACATGGCCCAAACGACCCAAAAGACGACGACGCAGCGCCCTGACAGATTCTGGACGTCAACTTGTTTTGATGATTCCTATTGACTCCAATGGAATTTGAGCCTCAAACCAAAGCCATTGGTTAGCTTATGAAATTATATTTCTATCCATATGTGGATCATCAAAAACGGAGTCCGAATGCATCCTGAGCGTCCATTTTATTATAGACTGGTCCAGAAGGCCGAAGCAGACTCGAACTCGAATTGGACTAGGCCTCCGGCTTGGGTTGGACGTCCTTGCTGGCCTCCTAAGGTGGTGGCCAAGGAGTAGGACGTCCTTGGGTATCTCTTATGTGTTCTCCATCTTCTTAGGGCGTGCTCCAACTTGGGTCTGGGTCCCAAGTGTGAATAACAAGCCCGTGACGACGCCGTAACACCCGACAGAAATAGTGGCAGAATGTCTCGATGATTTGAAGACCTTACCAATGTGATATTAAGGTGGGACTAGATATATTTGAAATCTTATCAAATATTCTTTCCATCAAGTGCTCATTGACCTCGATCGCACTCCGGATGGATGAGTTATGGCCTTTCCAATGAAGCACTATCGGGCTGCCGACGAACCAAAAGTTCAACTTTGATGGACTTGCACTTTAAGACATATATGTACCTACATTCAAATAACGACATGTACATGTAGAACTAAGTGAATTGTACCTAAAATTACTATACAAATATAGGAACGAGCGGACCTTATAATCAATGGTCGTATCCGTTGGTGTCATGTCCTCATCACAGCGGACGTTGAGGGGATGGCGAATGTCCTCCGTCAGCTGGAGGATGCCGACCACCATGGCGTCGGTAAGTCTCTTCCCTTCTGTTTCCTTTCTTCCTTTTTATATCTCTTTTCTAATCATCGATGGAATATCGTGTGTCAGAGGTGACCGTGGAGGGCCTCCGCACTGCGGTGGACGCCTTCCTGGACTACCTGGGGTCACCCCAGGTCCTAGGGAGGATCGGCTCTGGGCTACGCGTCGTCGTGTCACTGCCACCATTGAGAGCGGCGTCCGTCGTAGCACCAGAGTTTCCCTGGCTATGGCGGAGCTATCGGTGGGGGCGGACCTTACCGGAGTCGAGGGCTTCCCCGCGGAGGAGCCTTTGTGACTCCACGAGGATCTGGTGGCGCACTATGGCTCGGCCAAGGAGGCGGTGGTCGCCCTCGTCCCCGCCTAGCAGATCCTCACAGAGCTCCCCCGTGACGTTGCCCCATAGGGCCCCTTTTTTATTTTGTTATGTTTATCTGCTTGCGACGCATGGCGTCATTTATTTTGTTTCATGGTGAACTATGTTGAAGTTACGGTTTAAATTCCTTCATTGATCAGTTGGTTTATTGTTCATTTGCAATATCCATTTGGTTAGTGAGGAAAGCCGTCGGAGCATCGCCGGCGGCGAGCGTGGCGGGGTCCTCTAGGGGGAGGTATCCGTCCTGAGGTGCGGGTAGGGTTTTAGCATCAACGCGAACCCTGCCGTCCGGCGGTCCGAGGCGGGGTCGGCGACCCTCGAGACCAGTGTGTGGATGGGACGTCCGCCAGCTAACTTTTTTGCCCCTGGGTGCCTTCTAGGCCCCAGATAATTCATCGCCACACTTTGAGCCTTGGCAGGTCTCGGTAGGCCATGCACATGAATCTGGACCTCAGAAAATCAAGACTCGTGGCCTTGATCCAGTCAGGAGGCCCATGTATTCCCCTCTAGCATCTTTTTCGCGAAGAAGGAGGGGTTGGACAGTGGCACATCATCCCTCTCGAATAGGGCCATTTTTCTGTGGTGTCCGTTTGAGTTGCTAGCGGGTATTTCATTTCGAGTGAGGCCCCGGATCCCGTTCGCTAAGGATCCGACGTTGAAAGCCCAAGTTTGGTTTTGGTAATTAATGACACCAAGTTGCTAATGCTATTGTATCAAGTGTGATTAAGCTAGGCATAAGCAACATGTGATGGAGGTGGAAATGACATGGAGAGATGGCCACAAGACCACATGATTTGGTGCATGAAATGATGAGCAAGATCATGGTGGAGATGCACATAATATGATGGACATGATGATCAAGTGGAGAAGAAGGATCTAAGAGCGCAAGGCAAAGGTATAACCATAGGGTTTTCCTTTTGCCGGTCTAAGATGAGTAGAGAAGTGATTGACCGGGTTTAGGATACATAGCCGACTATCAAGAGGGGAAATCACGGTTAGCTCGGGAATCAAGTGCCACTAGATCAATGTCTTGAGCATATGCATTTAGGATCTAGTAAAGAGCTAACATAACGCCTTGGAAAATATTTGTGAAATGCTAACACACATGCACATGGTGATGTACACTTGGTGGTGTTAGCACTTTTACGAAGGCGGTGGTGTTTGAACGGTAGTATGGGGTTTGGGGTTCGCTCTCCCTCTCACCGAGCGTGCGAGTGCGGGATTCAGGCGTTTTTGTGGAAATGAAACGCCTATTTTCCACTGCGCCGGAAGTCGGAAAAGTAACGGAGGCGAGAGGCGGTCACTGCGGTGACCGGACGCTGCACTGGACGCTGCACCGGACGCGGGGCGTGTCCGGTCAGTTCAACGCGGCGCGGGCGCTAGGGTTTGTGACCGGACGCTGGTCTGGTCTGACCAGCGCGTCCGATCAGTTCACCAGTGCGCAGAAGTAGTGCGCGCGACCGGCGTGTCCGGTCCTTCACGGGACCGGAGCGTCCGGTCAAGCGTCCAGAGAGGCCGAGCGCTGCGTAGTGCCGATCGGACGCGGGGCGCGTCCGGTCACGTGCGATCGGACGCGTCCGGTCGCAGCTGGAGCTTACTGGAACGCGACCGGACGCTGGCACTATCGCGTCCGGTCACTCAGTTGAGCGCGTCCGGTCAGGGCAACGGCTAGTTCTGACGCGCACTGTTCTTGTTTGTCTGGTAGTGACCGGACGCGTCCGGTCACCCTGACCGGAGCGTCCGGTCAACACGAGTTTCGCTGCGTCGTTTGTAACGGCTAGCTGCGTACCCCTTCATTATAAATAGAGGATGTCCGGGGTTTGAGGGTAACTCTTGCACATTTTGAGACCTAGAGACATCCTTTGAGCTAGAGAACAACCCCTCCACTCATCTCGTTGTATAGTTGCACATCTTGAGTGAGATTGAGTGAGATTCAAGTGCATTGCTTGAGAGTTGCATTCTAGAGGCACTTGATCTTTGAGTTGCTGCGGATTTCTTGTTACTCTTCCGTGTTTCCCGACACGGTAGACGGTTTGGAGCAGCGGAGGTGATCGAGCTTGCAATTGGAGATTGTTGGAGCCCTCACCAAGTGTTGTAAGGGGTTCTTGATCCTTCCCCGCGGGAGTTCGCAAATTGGATACTTTAGTGGAACTCGTGGCTTGGAGGATCGCCATCTTGTGTGCGGTTGTGCGGCGCCCGCCGAGGGCTCGACTCTTGATAGTCGATTAGCTTGCGAACCGACAAGTGGGTGCATCGCCACAACGAGGAGTAGCTTGCCGGGAAGCAAGTGAACCTCGGTAAAAAATCTTGTGTCATCCCTTTGCCGAGGACTTCTCTTGTGGTTGATCTTTGTGATTGATTCTTCGAGTGCATTACATCTCTACATCGTTGGTATAAGAATCAAGTCACTTGCTCTTTACTTTCTTGTACTAGTTCTAGTGTAGTTTGCTTAGTGTAGCTTTTATCACATAGGAGTAAGTAGCTTAGTGACTTAGCCTTGTTGGTGTGTATTAGAGATCTTAACCTTGCTTCACTAGAATTGTATAGGTGGCTTGCATAGTGTAGTTGAGCTAGTGCTAGAATAAGCTTAGCCATCTTTTATACTAACGTAGTTGTTTAGTGAAGCTTGTAGAATTTTAAATAGGCTATTCACCCCCTCTCTAGCCATTTGGACCTTACAGACGTAGGTATCTAGCGACCGACCTCATACCCTCGATGACCAATTCAGGGTAACCAGGGTCGTTTCGGCACGACCCCGGTGACTCATTGCCTTTCTCTGGTGAAAACCCTTAAATCGGTGTCCGCTAAGGCTCGAACATGGTTCGGGGAGTCCCATATGGTGCTCGAGGCACCCGGGTGTTGGCCTCTATTGTGCCACTCCCCACACACCATCTCTCACTCTGTTGGGCCGGAGCGGCTGTCGAAACCCTTTCGCAGGGTCAGCCTACGAACTCCGGGCCCGGATTCGTACCGTGTGCAGATGATGCAGCATGACGTATGTATGACGCAAGTATGAGGCATGTATGATGCATGTATGTGATGTACTTATACATACAGTGTTGCAAGGGAGTTAAAAAATAGCTCATTGAGAATTTTAAGAGCGATTCGGAGGCAATATTAACAATAAAGATAACGGGGGGTGGGCTTGGCAAACCGAATCCTGCGTTGGGATCTGGTTATCCCCTTCATGGACATGAGAGCTCGTAGCCGTCGAAGCGATCGATGAAGTCGTCATTGCATGGCTTGTCGTTGAGGAGATAGTCGCTGATGCGCAAAAAACGTTGCATCTTTTGAAGCTTGGGGAAGACGGTGCTGCCTTGGTAGTCATCGTCGTAGTCGTTGTCGTAGTCGGAGTCGAAGAAGTCAGAGTCGGAGCTCGTCTCTATTGATGCCAGGGTGTCTGTGATGGCGCGCCTGAGCTGTTATGGCAGGTCCTTCGGCACCTCACCTGCCTTAGGGCTGAGATGGTAGATATTAGTCGATGTCTTGCGAACCTTTTTGTCGCGGCAGGGTTGAGCAGCTCGTGGTAGACCAGGCAGGCTAAACTCATTGGGCCATGTGTTCTTCAATTCGTCGAAACGGCATCGTAGGTCGACCGCGAGCTCGGGGAAGCTGGTAGGCTTGTTGGTCGGTGGGATGAGGTCGAGGTTGTGGCCTTCCCTGGTGATGATGAACTCGAGACTCCCAAACCAGATGTGGGAGCCCGGGGTGAAGTTGACGTTGCCTCCGGTCGCCGAGGACATGATCGGCGGGCAGGGGCAGGATAATGTAGCCATCCTGGACCTTGCAGGATTAGTTAGTTGTGACGCACAAACCTCTTCTACATGGCGCACCAACTGTCGATGTAAGAAACGACGGTTCTAACACCAACGAGTAATATGTGTCTGCGCATTGGGGATCCGGATGATGTGCAAGAACACAAGCGATTTATACTGATTCGGGCCGAAGAATGCCATACGTCCAGTGGGGGAGAGGAGTCTCGTATTATCTTGCACCGAAGTGCTTGTAGTAGGGGTTACAAGCGGGTGAGAGAGGAAGGAGCTCCCAGGTCTCAAAAGTATGTGCGTGTTCGCCTCTGATGAGTCAAATGGCCTATGGATTTTCTTTCGTCTTATCTCTCCTTGAAATGGTCCTTGCCCTCCCCTTTTATAGACGCAAGAAAAACGTCAGGTTACATGCATGTGCTACGTGATATCTTTCCTAGGAAGGAAGATCTGAGGCCTCCGCTCTTACCCTATAGTTAGGCGTGCCACTGTTGGAGGAGTGACCCATGTCCTTAGTTGCTGTAGCGACGTGTCCTGACGTATGTGGCTCTGTGGATGATGCAGTTACAACGCGTAGAGTCATGATTATCCCTATGGCGACGTGCCCATCCTGCAGTTTGACTGGTGTAGAGGGCCGAGGCCTCGGAGGCATGAATCATGGCGTGATCTCACTCTGTTCGAGGGAATAGTGGCCTAGAGCGGCGCTTCGTACACCACGCAGGTCTGGATCATGCGTATAGTGCCAGTATGGGTGGCATAGTGACCAGCAGCTCTTCCCCATGCTGTTATGGGCGACGACGTCATGATTTGACCCCTGTCATTCCTGGCTTGTCCGGTTGATCGACGCAAGAACGTTGGTGACGTCACAGGGGGGGTCTCGAGCGCGCCAATAGGGGAGCGGCATCAGAGGTCGGTCTTGGGCGAACCGGAGACAGATGACGTCATCCCTAAGGCTCGGACGAGACGGTGATGATGATGCGGGTTGGCCTGTGCCTGTGCCCCAGCGCTGGGTCTCGGACGAGTCGGAGATGTTCCGAGACTCCTCGTGTGAGGCCTCGGATGAAGTGGAGAGATGGACTGGTATGCTCACGCGGCTTGCTGGAGGCCCAGCAAGGGGAGAGTTAGCCTGTTGATCTCTTTAGTTGATTTTTTTCTTAAACGGGGTAGATTAATGTTTGGTTTGGGAGGCCGGGTGAATTTTTATCATAATTTGGATATCCCTAATTATGGTATTCGACGAGATGTCCCTTCAATTTTATAATAAATCATATGTCTCTAATTTTAACTAAATTTATAGAAAAATACAACAAAATCTATAACACCAAAATTAGATTCATTAAACCCATCTTGAAACATTTCCTGATAGTATATTTATTTGAGCTTACAGATGTTAATCTATACCTAATAATAAAGAGGTAAAATTTCAGACTCTTTTTTTTGTCCATCCATTTTTCTTTGTCCGTCTTCCTCTAACTGCCGAACAATGGAGAATTTCTTTTATTCGGATTTATATATATAACCCGTGCTCATATGAGTTACAATAGCTCGTATTTAGACCAATATAGAATAGGAATCCTAACCTCAGTAGATTTCTTAGATCCTAAGTACTCTAAATAGAACTCTTAATAATAAATAGAAAATGATAAGAGTTATGTTCTTTATTTTGCACTACTTTCTTTATTTACGTACGAGTTAGAATAGCTCGTGTCTAGAGAGATATGGAGTAGGAATTCTAATGTAAATAGATTTCTCAAATCTGACGACAATGTTGTGCATTTATTTTCCTTTGACGGGATATATACGGTAGATTATAGGGACTAGTTTTTTTTTTAATGCTGGAAACTTTCTTTCCCTCATAAAATGTTGAAAACTTTCATAATAGACCAGAGCCTGGCGTTATTTTTATGGTGAAAGGCCGAACAATATAATCAGAAAAATAGAAAAAAAGTACTATGGATATATCATCTTTTTTATCCACCTTATTTTTTTTTCTCTTTTGTCCTAACGTGTTCTCTTTTTTTTTCCATCTTTGCAAGTGTGTGCAGTCTGGATAAAACAACATCCTTGCAACAAACAAACTGTAAAGGGTGAAAAAAAATACTTGACATCTTGTGGAGGCCTTGTTTAGTTCTCACCTTAAAACTTTACACCCTATCACATCAGATATTTAGACACATGCATGAAGTATTAAATATAGACTAAAAAATAACTAATTACACAGATTGCGTGTAATTTGCGAGAAGAATCTTTTAAGCCTAATTAGTCCATGATTTGACAATAAAGTGCTACAGGGCTAATGACGAATTAATTAGGCTTAATAAATTTGTCTCACGGTTTACTGACAAATTTTATAATTTATTTTTTATTAGTATCCGAACATCCTATACGACCACCCCATATGACACGATATGACACCCTAAAACTTTACACTGGAAGTAGGCCACGCCCAACGCTCCTACGTGTCTGGTGGCCTCAAGTCTACCCGCTTGACACAGTTGTCCAGCTCAACCGGTTTGGGTGCTTGTAGGCGGTCAGAGTCCCCTGCAGAGGCTGCGGTAGCTTCATCACGAAAAGCAGGCTCTGCCAGTATTAGGGGGGTGTTTAGTTCCCAAAATATTTTACCTTAAAATATTATATCGAATCTTGCGGTACATGTATGGAGCATTAAATGTAGACGAAACAAAAAACTAATTGCACAGTTCACCGTGAAATCGCGAGACGAATCTTTTAAGCCTAATTAGTCCATGATTGAACAGTAATTGCCAAATAAAACAAAAAAAAACTACAGTACCCGAAACCAAAAAATTTTGCCAACTAAACACCCCTTATGTGAGAGAAAAAGCTGGCCTGTAGAGCTGAGAAACAAAAGAAGTACTGCTATCACTGTCTGCTTGCATTGGGTGTCCAGTGGTCTTAAATTTTCACTGCTTATATGGACGTCAACTTTGTCATGGGACTACTAGTACTGTGTGCTTGCGGTGGTCATGCTCTAATGAAGAAGCCTCAAAGAAATTACGCTTCTGACTTCTCCCAGTCTCTTTTTACTCCATTGACTATGAGCTTGTTGACTGTTGAGAAAATAGTATGTAAAGCATTCCAAATAACTCTGCTGATATTCTTATGCTGCATAGCCTTTTTCCCACAATGGACTGTAAGCGTGGACACCAAGGTGAGATTTTCAGCTCTCATTCCAACCAAAGCCATGAGCAAGGTAAGTTCATATACTTGATATATGGAAGAACTCAAAGAAATCTAGTAGTAACAACCTTTACCTGACATTAACGCAAAGAAAACAATGCATTGCTGTAGTGGAGAACTGAAACCTGCAATCTTTCCCTGTTCAACACAGAAAAATGCTGAATTGGATTGACTCTTAAGAAACTGGCACAGGCTTCTGAACTCCCAGTGATGCAAACCATAAATGGACCAGAAATGTTCACCAGGCACCACCTTCTTTTGCATCGTCTATCAGAGTACCATCAATTCAAGAGTTTTCTGCAGGGTAAAAATACTGGTGAAGTTGTTCTTTGTGTTAAGCTGTGGAAGCAGCAAAGTTGCTTACCATGCGTTAAGCTGTGGAAGCCAGTGACCAGTGAAAGAGAGCATACAACAACAACAACAACAACATAGTCTTTTATCCCAAGCAAGTTGGGGTAGGCTAGAGATGAAACCCAAAAGAGACGAGAAACAGAGAGACACAAAAAAGACATAAAGGGAGACAAAAGAGGTCACGGTTCCGGCACGTTGATTGCCAATCTCCAAGCGCTCTTATCCATAGCTAAATCCTTAGAAATATTCCACTCCTTAAGATCTCTCTTAACGGACTCGTCCCAAGTTAGTTTAGGTCGACCTCTACCGCTCTTTACATTATCGGCCCGCTTTAGAACTCCACTACGCACCGGCGCCTCAGGAGGCCTCTGTTGGACATGTCCAAACCATCTCAACCGATGTTGAATCAATTTCTCCTCAATTGGTGCCACCCCAACCCTATCCCGAATATCGTCGTTCCGGACTCTATCCCTTCTTGTGTGCCCACAACACCAACGCAACATACGCATCTTTGCTACACTCAATTGCTGGACATGTCGCCTTTTTGTAGGCCAACACTCAGCACCGTATAACATAGCCGGACGAATCGCCGTCCTATAGAACTTACCTTTCAGCTTCTGAGGCACCCTTTTGTCACAGAGGACGCCAGAAGCTTGACGCCATTTCAACCAGTCGGCTGAAATTCTATGCCTAACATCTTCATCAATGTCTCCGTCCTTTTGTAGCATCGACCCTAAATACCGAAAAGTATCCTTCTTGGCCACCACTTGCCCATCGAGGCTAACGTCTCCCTCCTCATGCCTAGTCGCGCTAAAATCGCACCTCATGTACTCGGTCTTAGTCCTACTAAGTCTGAACCCTTTCGACTCTAACGTGTGCCTCCATAGTTCTAACTTCCTATTAACCCCTGCCCTACTGTCGTCAACTAGCACCACATCATCAGCAAAGAGCATACACCAAGGGATACCACCTTGTATGTCCCTTGTGACCTCATCCATCACCAAAGCAAATAAATAAGGGCTCAAAGCTGACCCCTGATGCAGTCCTATTTTAATTGGAAAGTCACTGGTGTCGCCATCACATGTTCGGACAAACGTCACCACATCACTGTACATATCCTTGATGAGGGTAACGTACTTAGTTGGGACTTTGTGCTTTTCCAAGGCCCACCACATGACATTTATCGGTACTTTGTCATATGCCTTCTCGAGGTCAATAAAGACCATGTGCAAGTCCTTCTTATGCTCCATATATCTCTCCATCAATTGTCGTAATAAGAAAATCGCCTCCATGGTCGACCTACCAGGCATGAACCCAAACTGATTTTGGGTCACATGTGTCACTCTCCTTGGGCGATGCTCGATAACCCTCTCCCAGTGAAAGAGAGCATCTCAAGTAAAATTAATTAGCTGGAGGTCATGCGTTAACTTCCCAGAGGATACCCTTGACATGCTCCATCAAACTCTCCACGGTACAAGAACACCCAGGAGTTCACATTGCAATACTTCTTTTTGAGCTATAGCACAGATATCTACGACATCCAATCTCAATGAGGAAGTGAATATTGTCTAAGAATTATATATTCCGCATAATTGTTGTTGAACTATTTCTGTGTAACATTTACAGTTGCTTTACAAAGTAAAGCCAATCAAAACAAAATTAAATACAGAAAAATGGTTATAGCTAAGTTGCTAACCATCACTTTATACGAAAAAATACCTAAGGAATGGGTATTTGCTCAATTTATCTAGATTCTTCTACGTTGATTTCAGCCAATGAATAATTGGTATTTGGTCGCACCTCAATGACACTAAGTTTTTTTTAAACGAGAATTAACTCTGCTTTTCAGAAAGCAACAAGATACAAAGTATACCGGGGACACCGGTCACATTACAGGATCAGGCTAGATAACACTAGCAAGCAAAAACGCATACAAGGGTTCACAGAACTAAGCCACTTAAATTTCAACCACATCCGTTGCCGTTGTCGTCCAGCCTGTTCGCTTCGCTGGATTATTGTGGCTGAAAGTACTGTTCGCTGGTTTATCGTGAGAGAAAAACACTGCTGGATGACTGCTGATTTGGATTATAAGCTCAAACGAACAGGGTGGCATGAAGTTCTTTATCCATCTCAGCATTGCCTCCAAAGCTTGCGAGACCCGCTCCCTGTCCTTTTCCTTCAGGAGCACGCACCACCTCTGCAGAAATGATATTGCAATGTATAGCACATCAGTTGGTGCTTTAACAAATGACTTTTCAATAGTCATCTTATTCCTAGTGTTCCACAATGCCCAAGCAAAGCCAGCAAAGAAAAACATGATCAGCTTATTCGGCAAAGGCCCATTGCCCTGTAACCAAGTAACAGACAACTCTTCAAGAGATGAAGGGCACGAGTCAAGGTTAAACACGTTTTGAATCAGGCCCCAAACCAATTTTGCAAGATGACAATTAAAAAGGAGATGATCTATAGACTCAACACAGTCACACAAACAGCAATCCTTATCTCCTTTCCATCCTCTTTTCACCAGGTTCCCAGACACTAAGTTAGATCATACTCCCTCCATTCCAAATTATAAGACACCAATTAGGGCTAGTTTGGAAACTCAAATCTCCTTGGGATTCCTCACTTTTCCCAGGGTGAGCAATCCATGGGGATGTCATTTGAATAAACCATTTCTCCATGGGGGGGGGGGGGGGGGGGGGCTTTCCATCCCTGGGTTTGCTTCCCCCTTCTTTCCAAATTAGGCCTTATGTGTGACTGCGATTGAAAGAAAAAAAAAGCAGGGGGTCATCTAAGACCCTAAATCTCTTTGCTCCCACATTTGAATCTGCTTTATTGAATTTTCTTTCCTCTGCTTTAGCAACTTGAGCTCATGAGGGTCGAAGGGAGGAGGCAGATCGCATGGGCCTGCATCACAGGCAAACTTCACCATGGATTCCATAAGAAACTTCTTCTCGAGGCCTTCAGCTTGGCAGACCAAAGACTCTGAACAGACCTCAACAGCTTCAGGTGGCTTAGTGGGCTTGAACTTTAGGAGCTTGGCATATTCAGTTAGAAGATGAAGCATGTAGTCATAAACATGGTCCATACTGAGCTCCTCTTGAATGAAATTACTTGCTTGCTTTCCTATGCGCTGTGCCTATGAAAGATTTGGAGTATGAGAAAAGTATTTCAATTGAGAAAAACATAGTAGATTGTAACATAAATGCACACTAAAAATTCTACACAGTGCAAGTAAAAAATCACTGCCACCTGTCCAATTTAGTAGTTGTTTATGACATTAACACTCACCTTGAGTTTTTATTTTTCTAAGATATACTGAATTCATAAAACTATATTACCATTGAAGTACTTTTGATGATGGTAATGTAAAGTTTTGCTTGACAAACTAAACCATTTTTATTAGCATAATGGCCCCGACTCCCGAGTTTTGAATCCTAGGGCATTAGCATGCATCCTAGGCCATTTAAAAGTTTTCTTAACTCTGGAAAACTCAAAATGGCTGTTAGTGGAGAGAAGCCTAGTGAAACAAGTGTTCATTGAATGGTAGACACTTATCCAGCCTAAGTTGAAAAGTAGGGCACTTCCAGTTTTGAATGAAAAACTAGTGTTGGATGATAAACTTGTATCTTTAAGTTCTTAATCCCATGCTCAAATATTATATATTAGCTTGCTCCATTTTATGTTCTGCCATGTTTTGCATCATGGTGGATTTTTATGCTACTTACGTTTCAACAAAAGGTCCCAGGTTGATTTCTCAGTGCACGCTATTATGGGCAGAAGTTGTTTGCTTCAAACTCTTATCAGTAACACCAACGGGTGATGATTTAATTATGTTGCCTTAATGAGACATAGCTATCCTAAGAAAGATTAGGCACCTTGGGTTCCCACCATAGACCATATGCTTCATCTCAACTGGATTTCAGTTAGTAACAACCGGAGCGTATTACTATCATTTCCAAATATAATGTTTAGAACTGCAAAAAATTGCCTACAAATGTAGATGACAAAACATAGATAGATGCAAGGTACCAATTGCTTGTGAGAGTTGCCCCAATCAACAGCATATTTTATGGAGGCACATTTATTGTCATCCCGAACAGGCCAATAATGCTGAATTGGCATAAGTGACCTCGAAAAGAAATCATAGTATCTTGGTGTAACCAACAGGGTCATTGAATCACATGCTAGTATATATTTCTCACTGATGGACCACGCTGATCCTTCAATATAGATCTTGTACCTGTGAACGGTTAAGCAAAAGTGCTAAGAACATAAAGTGCTATTGATAGAACTATGTAACTCCTTGCTTGTTATAACTCAACAAGAACAAGGAAAAAAAAAAGGCAAACCTGTGAGCACACTGACTACTCAAATCTGAGTCCTTATATCCTGCCTTGCTCTCCTTGAACCAGTCCTAAGTCCCAGAAAACCAAAAACAAAGTAAGACAATAAACATCTTCAGTATTTATCCACAAAAGCAACAATTACAGAATGTAATAATATTTACTAAATTCGGAGAGAACCATTTTAATCTATTAGGGGGGGGGGGGGGACAGAGGAACTCTACTTTCTCCAAGGATCCCTATTGCAGGGATGGAAAAATTAATAAACAAAAACAAGTTACCTGAGCGTAAATCCTTGCGTTCCAATCATGTGTACTAGAGACATTACACTTAACCAGTTCCTTACGTGTCGCAGAAACTGATGGATTCCCTTTCCAGTAGGCATAAGGCTCTCTATCCATCCATCTCACTCTGTTATTACCATCCTTCAAGTCCTCCTGCAGGGCATCCCATGGCTTTATGTTGATCTCCGGCCTGCCAAAGAAGGATAGAAATGGTGCATTCAGTAGGTCTTCAACTGATGATATGTGCATATAATTGACATACATTTTTGTGCCATCTTCTGGTATTCAGTTCCCAATTTAACCCTTTTAGACTGAAAAATGTGCAATTCAAACAAGCAAGCGAGTAAAATTACCATCCCCAGAATGACCAATCCGGGAAGACGATATCCAGCGTTGTATCATCCCCGCAGTAGCGGAACAGCGGTGGCAACATCTCGGCGTACTTCCCGCGGTAGAGGTGGGCACGGACGACGGGCCAGTCGACGGTGTCGAACATGAGGTCGAGATCGGGGACCCGGCCGGGGTAGCGGCGGAGCAGCTGGAGGACGCCCCAGATGGTGAAGAGGTCCCGGGTCTGGAACGCCGGGCGGAACCGCTGGACGTAGGCGCGGCCGCCGAGCACGACGAGGCGGAAGGTGGCGGTCAGGCGGGCGCGGTCGAGCATGGCGCGCGTGATCCCACCCGCGGCGCGCCATGGGCGGAGGTCCTCGTGGATGAAGCGGAAGTAGGACGGGCACGAGTTGTTGGAGGATGGCGGGGCGGCGGACGAGGAGGAGGGCGGCGGTGGGCTGGGGGAGGCGGGGCAGATGGAGGGAGAGGAGAGCGCGCGCGCGAGGGTTTGGGAGGTTTTGGGCGCTTTGGCGGGTTTGGAGAGGTTGAGGCTGGGGCAGGTGATGGAGTAGGAAGGAGGTGGTGGTCGGGAAGGGGGAGGAGGCGGCGGTGGTGCGGACGGGTGCGGCGGTTGTAGCTGTTGCGTTTCGGGGTGGTGGAGTACGGCGGCGGCGGGAATGGCCGCGGTGGTGGGGAGACGCGTCAGGGGTCCCTGCAACGGCAAAGAGTAAGGCGACGAATAATTAAAACGGTTGGCCCAAAAGAAGTCATTAGAATGGTAAACCATTTGGGCCCTAAGGCCCAATGCAGATGTGATTCGGTCATGCAAGCCCAATTATGAGCTAGCACAGAACATTAGCTGAACCAAGGCTCGCCAAACACTTGTTAGAGCATAATAATATACTCCGTATCTATTTAGCGCTCGTACCCTGTTTCCTGTTTCCAAAATAAAAAACACATAGTTTTAAACCAGACTCTTTCAACTCCTTCTTTACATAGCTTTTTTTTCTCACACGAATATCCCTCCTTCTTTACATGTCAGGTTCTTAATCTCTCGTTATTCTTACATAGTTACATGAGTATCCATAGATATCTTTAATTAATTTATTTATCCTCTTGATTAATTTTCTTTCAGGATTATTGAATTTTATTCGCTGTTAGTAAGGAGTGAGCAAATGAGCGTGCAATAGGAATCATCCGGCTGTGACCATCCTAATCGGCTTGTGCCGCAGCTGGCAGCTCCGCCCGCAGCCGAATGCTGTTACCGTTTCTGACCAACGGAGAAAGCAACTGACGACGGAGCAATATCCGCTTGGTCACGGCACATCACATGTCACATTGTCACTGGCTCGCCCAGTCACCAAAAGACGTGGCGAGTTTGCAGGTTCCATTTGCCTCTGTGATGTGAACTGTTCGTTGAGGAGCAATGAACAAACGCTCCTTGGCTTTCTATTTCGGCTCTGTCTCTTTCCACTTGAACCTGTTCTTTAACGACCACTAGCCTACACCGCTACACGAACTCCCGTGATAGTACCAATCCGTCTGCAGGAACGAGCAGTCGAGCACCGTGACGTGCCGGGCAAAACAGAATACAGAAACGTAGTATAGTCTAGCTAGCTCTAGCTGCTAGCCAGCCTACCTACCGGCCTTCCTGCGCCGGCGGTCCAAAGGCGAGGGGAGGGGGCACGGAGCTCGCCGGACTGAGGAAGTAGGAAGCCTCTTCCCTCGATCTGGGGTCCCCTAGCGTTCACGCACCGCCGCCTTATAAGTCTCGTTCAGTCGCTCTCATTGTCTTAGTGGACACTACACGACGCAAGCTTCATCATAAAATAAAGTCAGCTAAAGGAATAAACTTTTGGATGGCTAGCTCCCTCCTTTCTGAGCTACTGGAAGTCTACGACTAATCAATCATGCAGCAATTATGGAGGAAAAACAGTATTTTTTTCCCTCAACTTAGGTCCTAATTAGTTCCACCAAAAAACTTTTTACTCCATCACATCGAATATTTGGACACATATATGAAGCATTAAATGTAGATAAAAAACTAACTGCACAATTTGCATGGAAAACTGCGAGATTTTCAGACAAGTTATGTAATTAGTTTTTTTTATTAGTATCAAACACCCCTTCCGACGTCCCATAAAACATCCGATGTGACAACCAGAAATTTTTCACCCACGAACTAATCAAGCCTAATGCCATGAAAATAACTCTAGGTTATGTTGTGTTGTGGCCTTGATTAGCAAGTCAGCCCGGCGAACGCAACGCAGAATTTAGAATTAGGTGCACTGCACACAAGGGTTTTCTGCTGGCTGCTGCCGCGGCCCGCGGCAACCATTTGCAGGCCAAACAGAGCTCAACAGCAAGGCGCGCGGCTAGAAAAGGAAAAACCGCCAGCTCCACGCCTCCACGGCTCCACGCCCGAAATTAGAACATACCCAAAACCACTCGCGGCTTTGTTCTGATCTCAAAATATAGCAAGCTAATTCGCGCACTCTTGTTCTCAGAAAGGAAGTTACTCCATCGCTGGTCAATTTTTTTCAGTTTCTAACAAGAAAAACTTAGCATCATTTTCTAATAAGTCCAATATATATAAAAAGAGGGAGATTCTCGCGATCATGCGGAATTAACCAGCAGCACCGCAATGACAAAAAGGATGCGCCGATCGTGACACAACAAGAAGGAATCAGAGAGCGTGGACTCACAGCGGTGGTGGCGGTGATCCAGCGGCCCGAGACGACCACCCCGACGGCGACGACGGAGAGGAAGAGGAAGGCGGCGGTGGTCCTCGACAGCGCCGCCGCGAGCACGGTGCGCACCCGGCAGTCCGCCGCTGCCGGGGCGGCCGTCGCCATGGCAGCCTGCCGCCGGGGTCGCGACGGTGAGTGCGCTGTGCGCCGGGGCGCGGGATGCGCGAAAGCAGAGGAGTCAGGAGAGGCAGGCTGTGTGCTTCCTCTGCTGCTGGAAGAATGGACTAGTAATCTGGGCCGGAGCGCCCTCGTGAGCTCTCAGTTTATGACGTCCCCAACGGCGCGGAGGGCGACGGCTTTATTTCTGAGGCCTGCGCGGGCAAAGGCGGTGCAGGCGTGCGGCAGTGCGCGCACGGGATAAGGACCCTTAGCTATCCACGCACTCGTCGTACTCTAAATTCATCCTCTAAAAAAAATATTTCGTTCTAGTTATCGAGATTTCAACTTCTATATCAATTTCTCCCGCACTCATCCATACTCTATAGTCTATCCACTGTGGGGCACACTTGTCATTTTTTTCTTTTTTTTCCCCTTTTTCTCTTTTCTTTTCTTTTTCCCCTCTCATCCTTTATCCATTCGACCGCGCGCCCTTCCTCCCCATTCTCTCTCTAGGTCGACTCCTCCCCGGCGGTTGCGCGCCCCTCCCTCCCCGGCCCTCCCTCTCCGGCGGGCGCGAGTGCGAGCGGGCACGGCGGGGCTCACCGGCGGACGGCGCGAGCGGCTCCGGCGCGGTGGGCGGGGCTCCGACGCGAGCGGCTCCGACGGCGGATGGCGGACCGCGCGGGACGAGGAGGCCGAGGAGGACATGGTGGGGCCGGATCCGGCGGCGGAGCCCTCGCCGGAGCCCTCCCTGCAAGCCCAAGGCGCACCTCGGCATCTTGTGGTGGCTGTGGCGGCCTCCGCCTCCGCATCTCGCGCCCGGCGGCCCACTCCTCCCTTGCCGGACGCAGGGAGGCACGGCTTCGGCATCTCGACGTCGGGGCGGCTTCGGCAAGCGCGGCTCTAACGAGGTGGCGTCCGCGGCGAACCTCCATGGCCATCCCCTTCTCTCTCCTCTTCCTGGTCATGGCGTGGATGAACGGCAAGCGCGGGCCCCATGCCACGCTGGCGCATGGCGGACGTCCGGGACGCTCGCTACCTGTGGCGGACGCGAGCCCCGTCCGCTTGGGTAGCGGCTGGCTTCTAGTACCCGTTGCAGCGAATTTTCCGCTACCGAGGTACTGGAGGATGCTTTTCCAGTACCCGGTGTGGAAGGTCTTAGCAGGCAGGCAACTGGTCTTGCCGTGCACCAATCTGGATTCTCGACCGCCTATCCGTCAGGTTCACGTCATCATGTGTAGTCGTGTAGACGAGTAAAAATAATATCACTGTTGAAAAGCGGCCGCTATAACTTGAGACATTGATTTTGTGTGATCATTAGACTCTTGATTCAGTGCTATTACTCTTCTTATTCACAATTTGGCTTTGAATTTCATCCATCACTGGGCTTTATCTGAGCTATTTAGTGCTAGTTTTTAAAAATACGAGTGTATCCACTTACTAGGTTTATTTAGGTCAAGCTATCCATTCATACCTCTCTTCATGGTACGAAGGAGAGAATAAGGACCTAAATTATTCTAACGTAGTGTTTTGGTTCTAAGAACGGAATAGTCCTAGATGGATATCTTACTTTGGCTTAGTGTTTGGAGACACATGATCCTACTAGAGAGTATACCCTCTAGATTTTTTTATCAGTTCTCTGGAGAAATATGGCGGGCATGATCATCTTAAGGTGGAATGAGCGGAGGGCGAGCTAGGCCGGCATCGGTCTTGCGGGAGAAGACTACCGTGCAAGCGTGAAGGCTTGCTGCTGAGACGAGGCGACACTCCGAGTGTACCACTGCGTAGCCACAGTGGCTGCATGCTAGGGCAAGACCATGCTTTGGGGTGTGCAAGCAAGGTTACATGGCTGTGGCCGAGCTCGCTGGCGGAGGAAGAGAGGAAGAGGAGTGACGCTCGGTCGAGCTCGCGTTCAGGAAGCAAAGGCGTGGGAAACATTTGTCCTATACTAGAACACACAATCACTACAGGACCATCATTGTCTGTTATGGTGGACTGGTAGTGATAAGTACATCACTGCCGGTTTGTGGCTTTAACCGGCAGTAATAGCACGCACGACATTGATGGGATGGACCGTCACTGCAATGGTAGCCTGATTTGTACAAAATATCATGACTTTTTTCAAGCTAAACTTTGTATCAAAATTGTGGAGTTTAAAGGTATCTAAAACTTTATAGTTGACAACCTTTTGATTTCAGATGGTTTACAAGTCCAAATATGCAATATAATATTTCAGATCAGATTTGAAATGATTAACAATGTTAAATGGATATGAAGTCAACATCGAAGCTATAGTACTTGACGAGATCTACAACTTTGCAGTTGAGAACTTTTTTATTTAATGTTGTTTGGAGTGTCAAATGTATAATATAATATTTAAAATTATGTAGTTAAAAGAATAACGTCTGTTGTATAGCCACATGTGTCGCGTAGCTCAGCTGGTACGTGCACTCGAGGGGATTGATTGCCCACTACTACTGGATTAGCTCCAACAGTGATAGGGGTTTTGACCCGACAGTAAGTATGATAGGGAGTTTTGACCCAATAGTGATTATGAAAGCGGGCATGGAGACGAGAAGCAGTGAGCCCTACCACAGGTGTGGAGGCGTATCTTGTTGAAGAGCCGTAGTGCGTGATCGGGGAGACGAGAAAAGGGTGTGGAGGTGTGTCCTATCGAAAAGCCGTAGTGGGCGGGCGGCGAGACAAGAAGCAGCAGGAAGAGCCATAGTGGGCAGGTGTGGAGACGAGAAGCAGTGAGCATGACCGCGGGTGTGGAGGTGTGTCTTCTCAATTTATGTTGTATCTGGAAGGCATAAAAAGTAAGGTTTTATCTCCCATTATAGTTCCCGCTGTCTCCGAATATAGTTGTTTGTGGACAGTCAAGCTATTTGCTTTTACGTACAATTTAGTCATTATTAGTTGCTATAACCTGATTTAGCCCACTGTTAGTTGTTCGAGGAGAGTGATCACTAAATGTCTTAGCCCACTGTTTAGAATACCGGTAAAAAAGATTTTTGCTTTACAAGTTCGTTCTATGTTTCTTTGACCAAATTTGGAGGTAAAACAAGTGCAATCCTCCTCGATACCTCCTACTCTCTACGCGTGTCAACCGTCATTTCTCCCACGCCTCCACTTGCCTCACCACATCCTCTCTGGCTCTTCGCAGCGCCTCTAGTTCCTCGGCACTGTAAGCCGGCTGCAGCCTGCAGGGACCTTCGCCATTCGCGCCGGCCACCACCGTGTCCATCATGAACAGCCTCTCCAGCCCCCGCCTTCCGCGTGTCATGGACTCGACGGTGACCTCCGCGGCGCCGCGCGGCACCGCGGGCCTGTACCTCAGCAGCCTGGCGTACTCTGTCAGGAGGTGGAACATGTAGTCGTAGACGCGGTCCATCGTCAGCTCCTCCTGGATGAACCTGCTCGCGTTCCCTGCCATCTCCTGCGCCTGCCATTGCCAGACGAGAGCGTTTGGGTCCTGTTCGTTCGGAATTCGTAGCATACGGAAGGTGTGAAGTCGATCGGGGAAGATACCCTGTCCGTGTGAGCGTTGCCCCAGTCCACGGCGTATTTGATGGACCGGCACATGCCGCGGTCGCCGCGGACGGGCCAGTAGTGCCGCAGCGGCGACAGCCCCCGCGAGAAGAAGTCGTGGAACCTCGGCCGCACCATGAGCGCCACCGAGTCGCACGCTAGGATGTACTTCTCGCTCACCGACCACCCCCGCCCTTCGATGTAAATCTTGTACCTGCGCACACGTGCGCAAAGCATACCAATTGTTGCACGGCATAGCAGGTGCAGCAGCTAGCTATGTTATGACGAACAAGCTCATGTGATTCTACCTGTGCGTGCACTGCTTGGACAGGTCCGATCCCCTGAATCCATGCCGCACCTCCTTCCCCCAATCCTGAAAGTTGTAGCCTCCCGTGTCAGTGTCACGTCACGTGCCATGCCGTGGCGAGTGTGTCTGCGCACGCCTGCACGATTCAGAGAGGAGTGTACCTGCGCGTATACCCGCGCGTTCCAGTCACGCTTGCCGGACGCGTTGCACCTGAGGAGGAGCAGGCGTTCGGCGCCCACCATGGGGTTCCCCTTCCAGTACGCGTACGGCGCCCTGTCCGTCCAGTTCACCATGGCGTTCTCTTCGCTTATCTCCCTTCGCAGCGCTTCCCATGGCTTTATGTTGAGCTCCGGCCTTCCAAATTCAAAGGAGAACGGAGCACTTTGTGAGTCGAGAGATTACGGAGCATTACGGACAGACAAGGTCATGGTCATGGTCATGGCGAAGAACGGCAACGTGCGTATATATTTACCAACCCCAGAATGACCAGTCAGGGAAGGCGATGTCTAGCGTCGTCTCGCTGCCGCAGTACCGGAACAACGGCGGCGGCGCCTGGTGGCGGTCGCCAGCGCCGACGACGGGGAGGTCCTCACAGTCGAACATGAGGTCGAGGTCCGGGACGCGGCCGGGGTAGCGGCGGAGCAGCTGCAGGATGCCCCACTGCGTGAACGCGGCCCGCGTCTGGAAGCACCGGCCGTAGCGCGCCACGTACAGGCGGCCCGCGACCACGGTGACGCGGAACTTGGGCGCGAATAGCCGGCGCGTGCCCTCCACCGCGTCGCGCGTGACCCCCGCGGCGCGCCACGGCCGCAGGTCCTCGTGGATCCACCGGAAGTAGGACGGGCAGTCCGGCGGCGGCGCGGCTGTTTCCGCGGGCGCCGGGGCGGGTGGCGCTGGCACTGACACCTCCCGAGGCGGTGGCGCGAAACTGGCCGCCGCGGACAGCGTTTGATTCGTGCTCGCGCCGCCGACGATGGCGGTGAACCGTGGCGGCCCCGGCGCTGGCTCCGGCCCCGTTGCGGCGTTGTGTGCTATGGCTGGGGTGGCGACAGGAGTGATCGGAGCGACCTGCAACTTAGAATCAGTAAAAAAAATTGCATAAGCGGCACCATATATGTGTTGCAAGAAGAGAAGCAATTCACACTTCATTCTTTTAGCGTGACTGCCTGGCCCTTTCTTCAAAATAAATCGTGGAACGAAGTTAACGGATTTGACGATCTGGTGTGCAGGTTCGGCTGTACGACGACAGAAACTTGTCGGCAGCTGTGCCACTGTTCTAACGTAACGTGGTTATTCAACAACCAAGCAAGCATATGGCTCAACAGATTACCCAACTACTACTCGCCAATCGCCATGTGTGTCGAGAGTCAAGAATCGATGAAGAGACAGACATCACAGAAGAGAAAGTGCGCCATGGAAGAAAAAGAAACAGGTAGGTACTGCAGGGAGCCTTACTCTGGCGCTGACAGACATCCAGCAGGCGGAGACGAGAGCTCCGGCGACGAGCGCGGCGAAGAAGACGAACACGCCGCTGTAACAAGGCGCTGCAGCAGCCAGGCTCCGAGCGAGCCGGGACGACGCCTTCGCTGCCGCCGCGGCCTCCATCACCGTCCCTCAATCAGATGGCATATGGCCGGCGTTCGCCGAGCGAGGACGAGCTGACAACAGACGCATGGTCGAGGGCCGAGGCGACGAAAACACCACGCCGTGGTCCCTCCCTTCTCTCCCCACTTCACTATCGCGGTAAGCCGGTAACCGAGCTCATGTGCCTGAATTCAATTTCCTGCTCGGCCGTTCAGTTGTGCCTGGCTTGTTTGGGCGTGTAGGATGGGGAAGGGAAGGGAAGGGGAACGCATGGATCAACCAAGACCGCGACGCGATGCAGCAGTGCGGTATCGTCGGCCCTGGATCCCTGATGCTGACCGCATGCCTACTCACTCCGCTCCCTCCGTGCCGTCTGCTCACTGCAGCGTCGGACGGTGGCCAGCCGCCGGATGGTTGTTTTCGCCTTTGGCCGCGTGCTGAGTCTGCTGACCTGAAGGTCGCGTACGTGGGTGGAGCTTCCACTAACTTCCGTTCTCTCCTGCTGATTTGCGTCATTGAACGTCACCGCGATTTTTATCCATGCACGTTAACAAAACTAGTCTCGTATCACTTCTGGTTAGCTGCGCGGCTGCGCCTGCACTCTGCAGCTGTTCATTCGCTGCCTTGCTTCTCCGGGTCGTTGTGTTAGGAAGTGTACAGCCACCAGACTCAACCATTCTCACCTGACCTTGGATAGGGATTAGGGACGAAACTAACCGGGCAGAGAACTCGTGTACTTCCTCTGTTCCGATCACTGTGTAATTCTAGATTTAGGACTGGTAAACAATTATAAAGTCTGACCAAATTTATAGAAAATAATATCAACATTTATGTTTTTAAATAGGTCTACTATAAAAATATGTTTGGATATTTTTTTAAAGAAAAAGGTTTCCGCGTGAACGTGTCAATGACGGCGGCTCAGACCTGCCAACTGCCACATGCTGTTTTAAAACGGACTATCAAATTCTGGGATTCGTGAGAAAATATTCAATATCATACTGCATTTTTGGCTATCTATATATTCAGTGTAAACTACATCTCTAATGGAATTGTAAAAACCGCCTAAAAAATTATACTTCAATTTAAAACAACAGATATCCACAATGCATACGCATATATAGATGTACGTTGTCACAAATTTTTAGAACTTATGATCTAAATTCATGTGAATAAAAAAATTCAGGCGTTGTCTCATAGTACCTAAAATTTGATATTTCCATATGATTTTTTATGAAATAATTTTTCTCAATTCTATGGCCATGTATATATATAGAAACATTTTGTGCGTGCATAGTTTCAAATTGTTTATGTTTTTTATAAATTATATTTCGGGAGTATGTTTTTGTATGGTTTTTTACGAAGCCTAGTTTGGACTGAATATTTTTCCGGGATTCACCGGACTGACGATTACCACGTCTAGCCACTCCCTGCCTCTCTGGTGTTGTTTTCATTCCGCCCATGCTGGTCAGTGGTGAACGTACGGGTTGGGCTTGGGCCCACAACGCAAAGCGCGAAAAGAAGTCTAACTGTATATGCTTTGCGTCGATATATACGTAGGGAGCACGGTGGATCAGCTCATTGGCTCGTTGCAGGGTTCGACAAAAATCAAAGCAGCCTCCCCTCTATCTTTCTTCCTCCAGGATATGGCGCCGCAGGTATGGTTCCAGTTCGTTGCAGAGGTCGAGGAATGCTTCTCTGCCTCAGGCTGTTCCCGGATAGAGTTCTAATTAACTCCTGGGCTTCTTCCCATCCCATGCCAGCAGAAGGTGGTCTTGAAGATCTCCGCCATGAGCGATGAGAAGGTGAAGCAGAAGGCAATGGAAACTGTTGCAGATATCTACGGTAGGTTTTGATTTTAGCGCTTCCACCGTCACAGTGTCGCCTCACACTTCTATCGCCCTTCATCAGTTCTCTTTTCAGCTTCTTCAGTTCGGTTCGGTTATTCTTTTATCCTGCCTCGGTAAAACGAGTCATTATTGGTTTCTCTGTTATGAAATTGAACTCTCCTGCTATATACGTACTATGAGCATATGTTGTTTTCTTTCTTTTCTTCATTCATATGTATAATCTTAACAATCAGGAATCGATTCGATAGCCGCTGATCACAAAGATCAGAAGATGACTGTAATCGGTGAAATGGACACCGTCCTCGTCGCCAAGAAGTTGAAGAAGTTCGGAAAGATCGACGTCGTCTCGGTCGGCCCAGCTAAGGAAGAGAAGAAGGACGGGAAGAAAGAGGGGAAGAAGTGATCAGTCTTTGCTACCTCAGCATCGTCACCTCATCTGTCTGGTTCTCCTTTCAGGACGACACGCAGTGATTTGGTTACGATTTTGCTTCCTAGCTAGCTTAGCAGCGTGTACCTTAGAACAAGCCGGGTTTATACCATACGGTAATCTAGCCTCTCATCTGGTTATCTGCACATGTATGGTTATAGCAGTTATAAATCAGATCCATTTCTTATAGAGATATAGAATTAATTTTTTTATGCTACTCTTGACTCTTGATTATTATTACTAGTACCTCGAACATGATATGGACTAACAGTTTTTAAGAGAAACAAAATGTTTTAATAATAAGAGATATAAGTATCAAAATTCATGGACGAAATTAGGGCATATAGCTATCAAAATCCGTGGACGAAATTAGGGCATATAGCTATTTAATTAAAACTGGAGGAAGGATGCCATGTGGGCTGTTAATTAGTTGGTACAATATAAACATGAGCCTTTTGTCTCCAGGACATCCACAAAGTGTGGTTTTGTGCAGCGCACACTGCTTTCGTCGCTTTGGTCTGGTGAACACTGTGAAGCCATGGTTTTTGTCCAAGACACACTTCACATAATTGAAAAATATTTCACAGCTTAGGAGGGGAGAGGGGGTAGAGTAAATGGACCTGTGTGCCCTTTGCTGCAATCTGCGGCTGTGAGCCAACCCGTCGCCAGCTCACCGACGCGGCCCCATCACCGACGCGGCAAGTGGCGCAATATGCTTATGGAAACATATCGCTTGCTGCCTGAACTTGCTGCCTTGTACGGAAACACAATATGCTTATGGCTGACTTTTGTGATCAGGCCACTTGCCAAATAAACCAATTCATCAAAGTTGTAAAAATATCCAAAAGATCCTATATCAGGCCACAACCGCACCTACCTTGCTCAAACGGTGAATCCAAGGCGAGCACGGCGTGTCGGAGATGGAGGCAGAGCGGTGTGCACGAGAAGAAGGGCGGTGGTGGATCACCGACGGTCAATTTGGCCGGCGGAGGTGGCGGTGGCGCGGTGAGCTCGAGCGGTGCTCGGTGCGGGGCGGAGAAGATGGCCACGCGGTGGAGAAAATGGAGAGGGCTGAGCGGGAGTGGGAGCGCGTGCGACTTGAAGGGCGAGGCGCGCGCTGGCGGGGGCCACCGACGGCCAGGTGTCGCCGGCGAGCGGCGCATGCCGGCACGGGGCGAGCGGTCTCTGCCGCGGCCAGGACGTGGCGCGGGCGCGCGCGTGGGCGAGGCGGACGCGGCGCGCGGAGCTGGGCCGGGCCGCATCGCGAGCAGGCCGGGAAGGGAGGCGGCGGCCCGTTAATGCAAGAAACTGTTTTTCATTTTTATTTCCAGAGAATTTTCAAATAAATTCAATTTACAGTTTTAAAATTCAAATTTGAGCAAGAAGATGACTTTTTTTTTCTGAAAATGGCCCAAAAATGAAAGTTGCTTAGAATTTAATTCTCTACAACTTTTATTAGGCTGTCCGCACCGCAGACCTGTAAGCGCAACTGCAGCACGCGCCTGTAAATCGCCCGCAAGCGTAGCGACCGCACAGCGCTGCGCCAATTCCAGCGTACCGGCAGCACACACGCTATATACTGTAGAGAGAGAGAGTAGGTGAGAGAGAAAGGGGATTGAGGGAAATAAAATATGGAATAGTAGATATAGAATATGAGATAGAGATAACATGGTGCGGGAGAAATGGATATAGAGTAGAGAATCTCGATGATTAGGATAGAATATTCCTTTTTAGTGATGGAAATAGAGGTCGATGGGTGCGGATAGCCTTAAGGGGCCAACTCCAAAACTCCCACAGATTTTGAATTGGAGAATAAAAGCTAAATAGGGAGGGTTTTTTACCATTTTCTAATAATATTTTTAAAAGCAAATTTTTGACAAAACTTTGGTCATTAAGTTGCTACAAAAATTGCACTAATTAGTTCTAGGTGATCTAAAAATTATAGCTACACAAATTTTCTTAATCTAACTAGCATAATTAGTGTGAAATAGTTATAAACACCATATGCAACACTTGTTCCATAAAATTTGCTTTCGCTAAAGGTGCACTCTAATCCACATGTGATTATGAATGAAATGACATGTTATGCTTATGATTTGCAATGCTAATGCTTGCGTAACACCGGGTGTTACATTCATAAACTATTTGTTGTGTATGATATTATTTGACAAATACTTAATATTGAAAGTTTGGAATGCATGTACTAAATTGAGCCAATTTGTACAAAATCCATCCCTACCTTAGGAGGCGTTTGGTTGCCTTCTCAGCCCAGCCTGGATGGCTCGAGGTAGCCAGGCCCCCAGCAGCCTGTATGAACTCAAGCAAGATGCGTTTGTTTGGATGCTCGCATGCACGCATGCCGGCCGAATCGAGCTTGCGTTTGGTTACCCAGTTGGATAGACATGCATCAGATTTTCTAGTCTAGGCACAGTCCTCCACGCGCTTCACTTGCACCGCCCTGGCCTGTCTCCGTAGAAACGAAGAAAAAGTTCGCATCCTGGGAGCCAGGCTCGGAGATGGCTTTTGCAGCTAGTCGGCCAGGCCCGCTCGTTGATCCAGGCATCCAAACACTTGCATGTTGCACCCGGCGAGCCTGGTTCGGCCGGAAGCAGGCAACCAAACGCCAGCGAATGCACACGGAGGTGGATGGTCAAGCCCGAGCATGACGACACTGAGGTGAGCCTGTTGCCTCGCGTGGCAATGCCAAGCACAAAGGAGCAGCAGCAACAAGGGTATAAGCGTCCACTGACCATACTCTCGGTCCAAAAAATAATAGATGTAGTGTCCTGTGAACAAACGTCATGGTTTTGTAGTGTGATGAAGACTAAATCGACGAGGACAGTGTGCCATGCACATAACCACGCTTTTATGGATGTCCTGTGGACAAAATTCTCTATAAACATACATTTTAGCCCACAATGCAGTGTCTCAGATGTCATGTTTTCTTTTGTAATCCAGAGTGCTCGTGATGTGTTGATGTACCCAGCTATCATATAATATAATTCTTCTTTCATCGCAAAAAAATGGTCTAACTGTAGTTTTTTTATTTTAAAAAACTTCAGAGTGCTACTTAGGGGGTGTTTGGAACTGCTCCGCTCCCGTTTTTCCAGCTCAGGGGGTGTTTGGGACTGCTTCGCTCCCGTTTTTCCAGCTCCACATTGCCAAACACCTCCCAGTTCCAGGAACTCCGCTCCACAAAAAAAAGGTGGAGCTAGAGGCCAACTCCACGTTTTTTTCTGGAGCACCTCAGGGGGTACTCCAGGTTTTGGAGTTTTGTACTCCCACATGGAGTTGTGGAATAATTACCCACCTTGCTACTCATTTATCACGGATTACTTCCCCTAACCTATATGGCAGCACTCCATGTTAGGCCAAACTCGGTTAAACGTCCTAGATGTGTCTTGATCAGCCAGCCAACTGGACCTGGTAGAGTACTCAGCAATCGGCACAGGCCGCATCTGTACTGAGCCTCAACAAGAACAGGCCAACATGTATCTACCCAAAAACAAATGAAAAAGGAATGAGAAAAGAGGAAAAAAATCTAGTAAATGGATCTCAAACCAGATCATCCTCTGGGGTACCGTGAGGACTCACCACCATCTCAAGCATACTGACCACCTGAGCCATGTCCGGTCCATGAGAAGGCACCTGAGATGCACAAACCAGCCCTAGCTTGATGATCGGTGTGGCCTCCTCCATTGAGAATTCACGTGACAATTATCTGTATTTGAATTATGGCCTTCGCTAATGTTCTATCATTTGTTTTCTATTTTTCTCGAAAAATATCAAGTGCAATTTCAATCAGGGGCATAATGGACCATTTGCATGGAAACAACCCATATCTGGAGCTGGAGCAGAGCTGCGTGCCAAACAGTACCACCTGCTCTATAAACTCCACGGTGAAACTACTTTATGGTGAAGTTTATAGAGCAGAGCTAGAAAAACGGAAGCGGAGCTGTTCTAGACACCCCCTTAAAAACACATAGCTGTTGTGAAACACGTTGCCATCGGCAAGTGGTAACAATCCAAACAAGACTGCAAAAGTCTCAACGTATATTACAGGACGGACCATTAACGATTAACCAGTGCAGAAAAACGGTAAAAAAGCCTGAAGGCCCGAGCCCAACTGGCCATCATTCCATATGAGGCCGGCCCCCAGCCCTAAACCATACAAGACTGCGCCGCCTCCGAGTCAATCTCAATTCAATCCTCCTTGGAAGGATCCATAACGTGGCCTAGGAACAAGAGCTCGGCCTTGTCGTACTTGACGATCGCGAACATGAACGGATGGTCCGCCACAAAGCTCATCGGCGGCGGCGGCGGTGACCAGCAGGTGTTAGAAATGATCTCCCTTCATTAGGCCTAACGGCCTTTGGGCCTTGTTCTCGCGCCCTGATCGGGGGCGCCCAACCCGATATGGTTGGTGGGCCCCCGTCGCACAGCGCTATAAATAGGAAGGTGGGGGCCGGGGCTCAAGGTACGAGACCTGCCGCGCAGCCAGTTCCCCACCGACATCCTAACCCTAATCCCGATCTTGAGAAGGGGCGCTGCCAGCGACGGAAAGCACCACCGACGCCGGCAACGCCACCCGACGCCACTGCACCGGTCATCTACATCTCCAGTGAGTCCATGGCGTCCACGAACGAGAATGCTCCAACCACTACGGCTTTTGATGGTTTGCGATACTACTGCACTTCAATCTTTTCTCTCTCTCACTCGCGGTAGTAGGGATTAGGTTTTGTGTACACTGTGAATCATTGTTTGGTTATTCCTATGACGAATTTGTACCCGATCTAAATGAACTGATGAACTATGAAATCTAACAGCAGGGACCAGTTGAGCTCAAAAAGGAGTACGTCGCTGCAACGGCTATCGTGCCTTCCTCGTCGACCTCCACGGCGCACGTCTGCCTCATGGCGGACACGTAGAGCCCCTCGGGTGGCATGTTCGACACCATCCCCGACAGGTCTGCAGCGTACGTGAACGGCTCGGACAGCCCGAGCTGCCGGAGCGCGTTCACTGCGTCGAACGCGAAGGAGAACTTGAACTTGGGGACCTTGCATGGGCAGACTTCCTTCTCGCTCCGGGGCGCGCACCGCATGACGAAATCCGGCTCGGTGACTGCCAGGCGCAGCAGGTCGAGGAGCCCGTCGTCCCTGTACGGCAGGAATATGAGCATGCAGAAGCAGGGCGCCCTGGAGTCCAGCCTGCCGTCACGCCCCACCATCTTGTAGAAGCACTGGAGGACCTTGAACTCCAGGCCAGGGGCGTCGAAGCTCTCGGCGTACTGCATGCCAGCGTTCGACAGGAACGGCACCCACACGGGCTCGCCGTCGCCGCGGTAGAAGTAGTGGTGAACAGTGTCCGATGGGTCGAACCTCCGTGCCCACGTTGCCTTGAAGTGCATGCCGTTGGCGAGGACGATCTCGGTCCCGAGTCCCGACGTCGACCGCGCCATCGGACAGGATGTTGCGTATGCGCCCCGCCGTGGCCTGCTCGACGAAAGCGTTCATCTCAGCGGTCGCCGCAGCAGGCTGATTCTTGAAATCGACAGACCTTGCGACGGCCTGGTGAGCAGAGGCGGCGGAGGACACGAACTCCGGCTTGAGAAAGAGCGTGCGGTCCACGAAGATGCCGGCGGCGAAGGAGAGTTGTGGCCACGTGCTCACGTTGGTGAGGAGCCTCGCAATGGCCACGTCGAGGTGGTGCGTGTTTTCGGAGCCCAGGAACGTGAGCAGCTGGCGCAGCGTCGGGCCGTGCGAGCCCACGGCAATCAGCGCGAGCCCAGCCCTGAGGGACATAGGCGAGAAGATGAAATTGGACTGCTCCGTTATCGCCTCCATGCCGGTGTACCAAGCGACTTGCAAGCAACAGTCCATGGCGAGCGGTTATTAGATTAACGTGAAGTTGATTTCGATTGTTAGCAGAGGGAACCTAATTAGATTACGGTGACGTGATTTATTTAAAGGTCCTGAGCTGTTATGCGTAATGCGGAGCAAATAACTTCTGGGGCTGTGTTCATATCTGAAATATTTTGGGGAAAAATTCGTGTAGCATTTTCGTTGTTATTTGGTAAAATTTGTCCGATCATAAACTAACTAGGCTCAAAAGATTTGTCTCGTTATTTACAGACAAACTATGCAATTAGTTATTTTTTTACCTACATTTAATGCTCAATATATACGTTCAAAGATTTAATATGATGGGTGGAAGAGAAAATGGGTGGAAGAGGAAATATTTTGGGAAGTAAATGGGCTGGAGGTGTTTGTGGAAAAGCAGGGGAAAGACGACCCATCGGGTTGTATTTATAGACCGAAGCCCTCGCATAGTCACGCCTGATGTCATGGGTTCAGGGTGTGTTTAGATGAAAAAGTTGGGATGAAAAGTTACTGTAGCATTTTTCGTTGTTATTTAGTAAAATTTGTTCAACCATGGATTAATTAGACTCAAAAGATTCGTCTCGAACTTTACAGCTAAACTATGCAATTAGTTTTGTTTTTACCTACATTTAATATTTCATGCATGCGTTTAAAGATTTGATGTGATGGGTGGAAGAGAAAATATTTCTGGTTACTGTAGCAAGTGAACGCGGCCTCAATTCAAAGTTCCAAACAGAACACAGCTGCACTCTTCTGAATGCTCAGCGACGCCCTCGGCCCTCCCCTCTAGCTGACCGGAATTGGGGCGTAGCCCCGCGGTTCCTCGACGTGCGCCGGCGTGACTGCGGCGACGACGACGGAGGCACCGAACAGCACGACGACGAGCGCCGTGAAGTTGACCAGGAACGCCTCGGCGCCGTACTTGTCGAGCCCCCCGCTCTCCAGGAAGGTGAGCTTCTCCAGGAACCCGAGCTCCGCGGTCGCCAGCGCCAGAACGTAGACGAAGAGCCCGAAGAGCGCGTGCCAGGGCAGCGCGCTGCGCCTCACGCTCGGCGCCGCGCCGGGGAAGAAGAAGGTCACGAACCCGAACACCCACTGCAACATCGACAGACAAGACAATCAGCTAATCCACCTGCTGCAAAATCTTGCGGAATACGCGTGACGCCGGCGCGTAGTGCATCACCTGAATGGCGTACAGAGAGATGGTGCCGATCCCGAGCCATGAGTGCAAGCTGTAGAGGTTGGCGATGCCGCTGTCGTTGTGGTACTTGAACGCGCAGTAGATGCCGAAGGTGCCGAGTACAGTCGCGATGGCATGGAGGATCAGATGCGTCAGCTTGGCTGTGTCGTGGTCCAGTTTTGGGAACACCTTGTAGATCATAATGGCTGCCATACAGTGGATCGGGAGAAACCAACGTTTAATGTTGATATGCCAGAGATGGAACTAATGTATGATTGTGTATTGCTGTTACCTTCACTGCCGAGGATAATGTAGCCAATCAGCATAAGAACAGGGTGAACCTGCAATAGACACACAAGAAAACCACAAAATTACAGCAAATGACAAGTAACGACATAGGATAAGCTACAGCCTACATTGGTCATCAATCGATGCAGCGGTAGAAAAAAGGTGTAAGTTTTTAAGCTTGGTAACACTCTGCACAGTAGTGATCCAGGGCAGAGACAGACTAACACTTAATCTAGGTTCTTGTGCAAGACATGCCATGATCCAAGCGAAATAACAAATAAAGTGAATCCATGTAGCAGTAAAAAAAAGCTTAATGCAAAACGCTGCACATTAGTGATCCAAGGCAGAGTCAGACATACAAGGAGACAGAAGAAAGTCGAAAACGTGATAACATATGTTTGTTCAAGCTGCATACTTTCTTTGGGTCGTAGAGGCTGGGATCTTTGTTCCGTTATCTAAAAATTTATCCATAGAAGCCTTCAATTCCAGTGAGCATTCTCTTAGATCCATTCAAGGGTGAATGTAACATTCTACGTTCCATGCTGTTCGTTTCGCTGAAATTTGTCTTATGCTTTGTTCGCTGAAAAGTATTGTTGAAGCAGTGCAACAGAACAGGGTACAACAAACGGAGAATCGTAAGCTTTGTCGAGAGTTTTAAGACCAGTCCCCATGTGGTGTTGTTTTTTCTTATGCTTTCAAAGTTTCTGCGCCATTTTCCATCTCATTTCCTATGTGTAAGAACATGAGGTGCGGAGCGGGTGAATGCCAATAGAGCGTCTAATACTCAATGGCATTTTGTGATTGCTCTCTTGTTGTAGCATATAGCCATGTACTATGTTCATGAATTGGGCCCAAAGAGTACTTGCTTTCTTTTACCGCCAGATCAAATCTGTCATACAGTTCCCAAGAAATCAAACGCTCAAAGCTCACAAATCTGACGATTTCCATGTAAAATCCCAGATTCTGGGAACAGTGTCACGCACTACCGCTAAGAAGCGAACAGACGCTACGGTCCGATATTCTTCTTTACAGCTAAAGCCGCACCGCTGACGTGGCTCCCAACAAGCAAGCAAGGAACAACTACAGAGGGAATAAAGCTAAGCCAAATCCCGAAGGCGGTTGTGCAGGGGGGGGGGGGGGGGGGGGGGGGGTGTGTCCGGCGCTTACGTTGAAGATGAGGTTCTTGTTCTGCGCCTCGAGCGCGAGGCCGCCGCGGAAGTGGACGCACCACACCAGAACCAGCACCGCCGCCGCCGCGGCCAGCGCGTGCGCCGCGTACGTGAACGGCGTCGCCTTCACGCCCAGCCCCATCTCGATCTGCTTCTCCTCCTCCTCCGATCCGATCCGCTTCTGCCCCGGCCGTACGGTGGCAGCTCGTGCTCAGCTCACTAGCTTCAGGCTGCTGGAGCGGTGGAGCCTGGAGGAGAGACTAGAGAGCGTGAACTGAGAAGCTTGCGGAGTACGTACGGCCTGCTCGTCGTTTATGAGAGGGAGAGGAGGGACTGAGGTGAGCGAGAGCGAGAGGTGTTTCAGTTCTCTCCCCTCCTGCTTCGTGTTGTTTCGCTGTGGTTGGTTGGTGGCTGAAGAAATGAGAAGCTGCTGCGTGCTACAAGGCCGGAAAGGCGTCCTTGTTCGTGGCTGGGTGGATCCGGAGAATTGGAGATGGGGACTTGACCGTAAGGTTACCCGACACGTTCCCATCGAACACCCCCACCTCCCCCTCCCGTAAGAAAGGAATCCTATGGCACGTCGGTCAGCAAAGCTGTTGGGTGCTTTCTGTATTCTGCCGCCCACGTCTATCTGCATAGACCTTTAAACGTGATGAGTTAGGTACAATATCGACAACGTTAGCTACAGGATCTCTGTGAACAGTACCATCCGTTAGACTACATAGCACCACCCCGTTAGATACAATACCCGGATCCAGACAAACAGTACCCCATATGAACAGTACCGACCGTGTGAACAGAACCTCAACCCAGAATGAACAGTACCAGCCCGTTTGCAACAATCCTACCCATGCGAAGCGCGGGGGACCTGGCTAGTTCTTTTCTTAATATATCTGATCGCTTGAGCTAGTTGATTTGGCTCAACCTTCCACGTTGCCCGTAACCTGTGAGGTGCAGTCAGCCAAACCTGTATGCGATGCGATTAGGCTATCAGCACTCGTGGTACTCTAAATTTATCCTCTAAAAACCTAGTCATCAATAGTCTCTCCTCTATACTTAATTCTTCCACACCCATCCATCATCTATATCATCCTCTATCCACTTGGGACCCACATGTCACTTTATCTAAATATATCTATGTGAGTATGTGACATCTTGTTTCGAAAGATTTATTGAAACAAATTTAATGGTGTAAACAAAATTTAATTTATTTTTTTAGTTTGTGAATTATAATATTTTTTTGTTAGTTAGCAGCAGCAGGACCCACACATGCACTTTCTCTCTCCCATCTCACGCTGCAGCAGCAGTGGGCCCGAGCCGGTAGCGTGCTTTCGCTATCCCGATATATCTAGCGGATGAGAGCAGGTAGCGAATGGTTTTAGCATACTTGGTGCAGCATATTTCTACGTTATATGTAGCGTAGGGGATCATTTACGGAACCAGTGTGGTCAGTCTTTAGCGCCGTGGCATGTGGCATCTGAATCTTCTACAAGCTATCCGAGGCCGGCCCTGTGGCAGCGAACGTGGGCAGGGCCCAGCCGTCCGAGTCCGACGCCGATGCAGGCCAACACGATCGGGGGCCAGTTCAGTCTATAGGATAGGACGCGCACGACATCCACGAGTGGTCGACCCGTCTTGGCTCTTGGGCCTTGTTTAGTTGGCCCGATTTGGGCGGTGCAAAATCTGCACAGTAACATGTTATGTACTGTAACATTTTATTTGTATTTGTGATTTTTTGTCTAAACATTGATTAATTAGGCTTAAAAGATTCGTCTCGCAAAGTACAACTAAACTATGTAATTAGTTTTTGATTTCATCTACATTTAGTACTCCATGCATGTGCCGGTATTTTGATGTGATGGAGAATCTTTTTTTGCATAGTAAAATTTAGGAGAAAATTTGGCATTTAAACAGGGCCTTGATTGGAACGGCAGGTGAATAATCAGTGCACAAAAACCAAGAGTTGCCGTACGTGTGTACTCCGTACGTCACATACTCCATATATATGCGCAGGTCCAATAATGCGAAGGGAGAAATTTTGCAGGGATCGTGCACATAGGAGTCAGTTTAATTTAACACTAGAAAACTGGCACGAGTTCGTCGGGGCATGGCCACCACACGGCGCCCGAGCAGGAGAGAGAGAGGAGGCTGAACTGGGCCGGACCGAGGCAGCGCGCAGGCAAGCGAGCTGATGCGGGCGCGGGGTGAGGAGCTGGGCTGGCTTTGGCCAACGGGCCGAAAGCGAGGCGGTGGCCCGATAAGCGGAAAAATGATTTTTCTAATTCCATTTTCAAATAAATTTTCAAATAACAGTTTCCAATTCTATTTTGAGCAAGAAAATGATGTTTTCTGAAGATGATCCAAAAATAAAAGTTGCTTAAAATTTAATTCTCTACAACTTTTATTAAGGGACCAACTCAAAATTCCCAATAGATTTTGAATTGGAAAGTAAAAGGTAAATAGGGAGGATTTTTGACTAATTTCAATAATATTTTCAAAAGCAAATTTTGTCAAAAGTTTGAATACAAACTTTTCTCCAAAAATTGTGCTAAATCATCCAAGGTGATTTACACTTATAGTCAACCATGTTTTATTAGCCTAGCCAGTATAATTAAGGCAAAACAATTCTAAACAAGTGTATGCAACGTTCATGTTTCACGAACATGTTTCATATGTTTCAAAGCATCGTTTCGGTTATTATTTAACATGATTAGGCATGTATGATTATGATGCTTGATGATGCATAATATGCATAATTTGCAGTTGAAAGTCCAAGTTTGGTTTTGGTAATTAATGACACCAAGTTGCTAATGTCATGTGTTAAGTGTTTTGAGTTAGGTATAAGCAACATGTGATGGAGGTGGAAATGGTATGGAGAGATGGCCACAAGACCACATGATTTGGTGCATGAAATGATGAGCAAGATCATGAAGAAATGCACATAAAATGATAGACATGGTGATCAAGTGGAAGAGAAGGATCTAAGAGCGTAAGGCAAAGGTATAACCATAGGATTTTTCTTTTGCCGGTCTAAGATGAGTAGAGAAGTGATTGACCGGATTTAGGATACATAGCCGACTATCAAGAGGGGCAATCACGGTTTGCTCGGGAATCAAGTGCCACTAGATCAATGTGTTGAGCATATGCATTAGGATCTAGTAGAGAGCTGACATAACGCCTTGAAAATATTTGTGAAAATGCTAACACACATGCACATGGTGTTTTTCACATGATGGTGTTGGCACATTGCGAAGGCGGTGGTGTTTGAGCGGTAGTAAGGGGTTTACGGGATTCAGGCGTTTTCGAGGAAATGAAATGCCTATTTTCTATTGCGCCGGAGGCGAGAAAAGGTGACGAAAGTCCAAAATGCTTATCACTGAAAATACAGTGATTGGACGCTGTGGTCGAATTGACCGGACGCGGCTGGCGCGTCCGGTCAGTTCAAACCACAGACAGGCGCGCGTGTGAGAAGGGTCGCGGACCGGCGCGTCCGGTCACGCACCTAGGAGTTCAGCACGGAGGGTAGATGCGATCGGACGTGGTGGTGCGTCCGGTCAAGTTCGACCGGACGTGTCCGGTCATGAGTGGACCGTTACTGGACTCCGATCGGACGCGGCTGGCGCGTCCGATCACCCTGACCGGTGCGTCCGGTCAGCGCGATTTTAACTGTGTCGTCCGGTAACGGCTAGCTGTGTACCCCTTCGCTATAAATAGAAGATGTCCAGGGTTTGAGGGGATCTCTTGTATATTTTGAGACCTAGAGACATCCTTTGAGCTAGAGAACAACCCCTCCACTCATCTCTTTGCTTGGTTGCACATCTTGAGTGAGATTGAGTGAGATTCAAGTGCATTGCTTGAGAGTTGCATTCTAGAGGCACTTGATCTTCGAGTTGCTGTGGATTTCTTGTTACTCTTCCGTGTTTCCCGATACAACAGATGGCTTGGAGCAGCGGAGGTGATTGAGCTCGCAATTGGAGATTGTTGGAGCCCTCACCAAGTGTTGTAAGGGGTTCTTGATCTTTCCCCGCGGGAGTTCGCAAATTGGATACTCTAGTGGAGCTCGTGGCTTGGAGGATTCTCATCTTGTGTGCGGTTGTGCAGCGCCCGCCGAGGGCTCGACTCTTGATAGTCGATTAGCTCACGAACCGATAAGTGGGTGCATCGCCACAACGAGGAGTAGCTTGCCGGGAAGCAAGTGAACCTCGGTAAAAATCTTGTGTCATTTCTTTGCCGAGGATTTCTCTTGTGGTTGATTATTATGATTGATTCTTCGAGTGCATTACTTCTCTACATCGTTGGTATAAGAATCAAGTCACTTGCTCTTTACTTTCTTGTACTAGTCCTAGTGTAGCTTTTATCACTTAGGAGTAAGTAGCTTAGTGACTTAGTCTTGTTGGTGTGTATTAGAGATCATAGCCTTGCTTCACTAGTTTTGTATAGGTGGCTTGCATAGTGTAGTTGAGCTAGTGCTAGAATTAGCTTAGCCATCTTTTATACTAACGTGGTTGTTTAGTGAAGCTTGTAGATTTTTAAATAGGCTATTCACCCCCCCTCTAGCCATTTAGACCTTATAGCAGTGCCTAAATGCCTTGCGTAACACCGGGGTGTTACAGTTGTGTTTCGGCAATGCTTTCTGTGATGTATCCTGCTCGGAAGGAAAAACATGGATGATTTGGGGTTCCCTGAGGACACCCGACAGACTATCGGAGTTGTCTGGCTCCCGGTGCGGTTATCATAAGTCTGGAAGACAATGATGGGTACATGTGAGCCATATAACTTGGGCGATTCTGCCACATCAAACTCTTTATAGTGTCTTGATTACCAAAAACAAAGAGCTCCTATCAATTATATCTTTGCCTTGAGTTTTTTGTTTTTCTCTTTCTTCTTTTCTAAGCCCGAGCACATGATCATCACCATGGCCATCACCACCATCATGATCTTCATCCATTTGCTCCTCTACTTGGAATGTACACTAACCTATCTTATGTTCACTTAGAGCCAAGGTTAGCGCTTAGGGTTTCATCAATTCACCAAAACCAATCTAGAGCTTTCAGATGGGTAGGTGCCTGACGGACCAGGAGGTCGTACGGTGGCGAGGAGGGGAGGCGAGGGCAGGGCGACTGCGTTTGGTGGCGTGGGCGAGGGCAGAGCAGTCGCTGCGATGTCTGAGGGCGAGAGTAGGACGACCGCCGCAATGAGCGTGGGAGACGACAGGGTGGCTGCCGCTGCCGTGACGCCGTGTGAAGGTGGCGGCGGTGGCTAGAGCGAGGGAGAGAGGAGGGTGGTGGCGGCTAGGGCGGGGAGAGTGCAGCCTTGTGTCGCGTGAGGTGCGTGCAGTTTGGGGGAGCCAACCGCTTCGGCGTGGGGTTTGGGGTGGGGGAGTGGGAGTGAGAGGGCTGTGCAATGACCATATTACCCTTAGATGAATAAAATCAACTAAAATGATTAGAGGCACTCAAAAGCATCCTCAACCACCATAAAAAGCCCTCAAATGTGTAAGTGTTCAACTGGTTGAATTGTGTGACCTCAGCAAATCTGAGATGCATAAATAACTCCCCTGGAATCGGTACACACGAAAAAAGTAATTACTTTATTTTGATGAAATAAAAGTAATTATTATTCATACCCACTCATTGATTGATTATTGCAAACGCTTATTGGAGCAATACGTTTTTTAAGAAGAAAAAACGCTTAGAGTAAGCATACGCTTGGCCTTGGCCATGTCATTTTGAGAAGGACATGGCATTCATGTCGGGTCGCCGTGCGTACTTAGTTAACTGTAAAGCACACAGCATTCCTCCGATTTTTGCGATAAACCCGAATCCACCATCATGGCATTGTGGTTGTTTGCCATTATCTTATGTAAAGGAAAAGGAATCATCGGGGCCCTGACCAAATGAAAAGGACAATAGTTGTTCAGTTTGTCCCATTGGAAATGGAGAATACAGTCCATATATACAGTTAGCTGAAATTTCTCCTTTTGTTTTCGTTGTGGTGTTATTCTCTATTAGTCAGTACCATTTCAAAATAACTCTCTCTAACTAGAGGGTCAAAATGTCTAAGATTACAAATTCAGTTGTTTGATTCTTGACTGTGTCACCTTCTGAGAATCATGGCCGTGTCTGCTTCGTGTTGTAGGCCGGCCAGTTCTTTCCAGTGTGGCCAATTGCGCTGAACCAGCGAATAAAGCATCACATAATGCACCTGCTTTTGGTTTTGCAGTGATGAAAGAACTCTGATGGGCCATCAAAAGCCCTTCCTTTCTCTCATCTGCTTTGGACTAACGGGACAGCCAGTAACCTTCTTTATTTGTGGGTTCTGAACCTGTCCGTGTGTTGTCATTTGTGAGCTTTCCAGCAAACAATATCCGATTAGTCGCTGGTGCTTATCAGCTTATGTACTTGCGGAAGGATACCATGCAGCTGCGACGCAGATGTCCTGTTTGGTCATTGATGCAAGCAAGCAATTCGCCCTTTAATTTTCAGACATCTTCCGCCACATCGATCGGCGGCTGCAAGAAAAGTTGTAGAAATTTTGCATGCATTGAACACTTTCTCGATCGTTAGGATTTGATGTAAAACGTGAACCTGAAGATTATCACCCGTTTTGACTGAAAAGATCTTTATCATAATCTCGTGAGGAAAAAGGAGGCAAAACATATATAGCTGAGAAAAGGGTCTTCACCTGATCACTGTAACAAATCTCAGGAACGTGAGCAAGAAGACAGTCGTTTCACAACTGCAAATCAGGTACAGATCACTTGGCAAGTGAAGCTGAAAACACTGGCTGGTTACGTGAATACTGATGCTTCAGAGATGTCTGACCTGAAAGCACTGCACCCATGACCCATCCATGAATCATACGTCTGTGTTCACTGAACGGCCGTTTCGTGAACTATTGCAGTCCGGCTTGTCGAGGTAACTCACATGTTGGAGAGACTTGGCTCCAACCTGAACCACTGGATTCTGACCTGTCTTTTTTCAGACAACATATTAATATGTTCAGTACTATATGTATACAAAAGTCTATTTTAGTACGCATTTCAGGAACGTAGTTGAGACATTGTTGGCTACAACTAAAAGTTTCCGTTTGCAAAGCTTTGCTGTTGGCAGAATCTCCAGCAATACATAGTCATAAAGAACCGACCGTGCCGGGAATCATGCAAATCCAGCCGTCTAGGTGACTTGGCTCATAAAACATCACCCTCCAGATCATAGCGCCCATCCCTCCTGCACCTAACCCTATCCTGAAGATAAAGAATGCAGACAGACATCTTTATCAAGAAAGAGCAAAATACAACCCCTCAGGCACACGGAATCGCACATATTTTAAACATCGTGCAGTCATCAGGACGTCAGAAGAGTTAGGGAACGAGAAGAAAAACTCCAGAAGCCCACCAGGACAAGTTGGGGCCAGGTGGTGATTGCTCGCACGCAGCTTGAAAACGATCCTCCTCCCTTGACTTCAAATGGGATTTATAAGGCCGAGAATGCCAACAAATGTACTCCGTAGGTGAGAGCCTGTCTGACAGGGATTTGGAGGCCTGATGATCTCCAAATGGCTGCTGGGTTTGTGGCTGCAACGTCTGCAGCGTATCGCCACGGATCTTTGGCCGAAGGTAACCAATTTCAAATATGCATGTTTGCCAAGGATTAGCAGAGGAGAATGACGACTGGATTGGTGGGTTACCGACACGCGTCGCTGTCGAGCCACGTTATCCCCGCGATGCGTCCAACGCGACGGCGGGGCCCGTGAGGATGTGGATGCAAGATTTTTGAAGAAGAGCTTGCCTGCCTGCCTGCTTGTGTGCTTCAGTATCCTTTAATCTGACGCGTGCCAGGCCACATCCATATCACTGTGTGTTTAGCCCCTTTAGCTCTGCTTCCATGTGCTAACCTGCGAACTTGTTGGTAACGAACCAGGGATCGGTTACAGCAGCCCTGCTTTTGGTCAGTTTGGTTAACAAAGAAGACAGCGAGGCTTCCGAGTCTTTCATTCAGAAGGAGAACAGCAACAGGAAGACAGCGAGGGATGACGTATATACGAGGAGACTCTGATCATGTGATGTACTGATGTGTGCGTATTCCATACGTAGGCGCCGTTCGACGAAGACGTATACAAAGGAAAAATCGAACCAGATTTCTTCTGGCTGCTTATAATATTCAACCACTCTGTTAACTCAGCCGGAGTTCGTTTGCAACAGCTGGACGGAGGACGCATCGCGTAGCTGTGGCTGCACTCACCGGTCACCAGCAAGGCATGTTGGCATCTTGTTCATTTGCCTGCTAAATCATTGCTCCAGCACATTGTTGGACAGTTGCACACAGAGGCCTTGCCCGGCCCCCCTGCCTTATTACAACGACAAGGCTTAGTTGGCCAGCTATGTATCCTATGACTTGCCAACGGTATGTATGAATAATCAAAACAAATCCAGTAAACTACGTTTTCATTTTGTTTCCTAGGCCTTGTTTAGATTGTCTCCAAATTCCAAATTTTTTCACTCTCTCTTCATCACATCAATTTTTGAACGCATGCATGGAGCATTAAATATTAATAAAAAATAACTAATTGCACAATTTAGTAGTAAATCACGAAGCGAATCTTTTAAGTCTAATTAGTCTACGATTGGATAATAATTACCAAATACAAACGAAAGTGCTACAGTAGCTAGAGTTGAAAAAAAATTGCAATCTAAACAGCCCCTAGCTGAAAAAACGAGGAGCTTCGCCGCAATCATTTGCCATGGATACGACCATGACAATTCACCCAGTGAAGCATGCATGTAAAATAAACTTATTTGCAGAGCCGGTACTTCCAAACTAGGATCCGCAGCCGCAAAGTGTATCCGGACGAGCGTATTTGTCCTGCTCCGCTCGTCCAGGTCTTGTCATGGAAAACGGGGACTCCCAGAAAGAAATGCTAGAAGCCCAGTTATCCTACCACGTTAGAGGAGGAGGAGGAGGAGGTAAGTGAGCCTCCCCCCGGACGTGGACATGCCGCGGCAGGCGTCGGGCAAGTGGACGTGCCCGGGCGGCTCGCGCTGGAACCGCCCAAAACCGCGCAATTTCCCGTGCCGAAAGCGCCGCGCAGCACACTTCTTGTCGGCCGCGGCATCCGGGCGGGCGCGGACAGATATAACGGTGGGGCTTCCCGTCCGGGCCCCGGCGCCGGCGAGACCTAGGAGGAGTAGTAGGCTAGTAGCCGATTCGATCAGAGAGGAACAACGATTCGGCGAGGCTACAGTCGTGCTACGGACGAGACGCCCCAGTGGCGAACGGCTTTAAAATCGACGCACGATGCAAGGAACTGAAGCATATGATCACCGACCGATGGTCCTTAGCGACGTCGCCGCCCACATTGATGCCGCGCTGGTAGTACGTTCGAGCGAGCCCCGTGGTCTGGCCACACGTTTGCCCGGGCTAAGCTGCGGAGCCGTCCGGCCTGTCGCTGCCGGTCCGTGACTCCGTATGGTATCTTGGACGTCCGTGGTCTGTCATTCTGTCAACAATGCCCACGGGCCGACGACGTCGACGTTGAACGAATCGAACGTTGCTGGCGTGGGTAGTGGCGACGCCGCGTCGTGCTCGTGCACTGCAACGGCCACCAGAGTCTCCGCGCTCACGGATCCGAGCGCCCAGCGGCGCGGGCCGCGGGGGTGCCGTGGGGCGTGCGTGGGATGGGGGGTAGCGGGCCCAACTCGTCACGGCAGTGGCACCAGCGCAATTGCGCTGGAGAGGAGCCAACGCGCTGCGCCCGCGGCGGGCCCATGCCATGACGCGCCGGCCCGGGTCGCCGTCACGTACGCGCCCATGGTTTCCTTGCCGACTCTTTTTTATTTTTTAAAAAACACACTAGATGGAATGATGGATTACGATTACGGCGCGTCTGGCTCTCCTGAACCTGCTGCTGATCTTGGGCGGACACCCCCAAATCTTTGTATATCATTGGATCAACCATACTGAATCGGGTTAACTACGCGAAAGAAAATTTGAGAACAGTTTAAAAATAAAGCTTTTTCTGTTTCTTTTAATTTAAAATAAGCTAGCAACAGTTATTTTTTTTCCATCAAGATAGCTATTGTCATTCACCAGAAGGACCAGCGCAAAGCAAGATATAAACAACTCTATACACCTGCAACTGCAAGGCTGCAAATGACAGAATCCGGGCTATAAAACCGTCCCTGAACCGAGGAACCTGGAGCCCCACCCCCCAACCCAGGAGAATTCAGAAACACATGACCAAGCCAACCTCCACTCCCTCCTTCCCTTCCCTTGCGGCCTAAACTATTCTCCATCTTCGTCCACAGTCCAGCAGACACATCCAACAGTTAAACCGCTTGCTATTAGTACGCGCCACCACGCTCGCACGCATACGCACACGCACAGGCACACCCAGCTCCCCCCCCCCCCCCCCCAACCCACACACACACACTCAACAGCAACAGCTAAGCTTCTCCTACCGGACAGCAACATGGCTGAGGAGGAGGCCAAGAAGGTGGAGGTGGAGGTCACCAAGGACAAGGAGCCCGAGGCGGCGCCCGCGGTGGCCGAGCCGGAGGCGGCCAAGGAGGACGTCGCCGAGGAGAAGGCCGTCATCCCCGCGACCGAGCCGCCGGCCGACGACTCCAAGGCCCTGGCAATCGTCGAGAGTGAGTACAACCTGCTCTGCCTAATGAATTCTGCCTCTCTATGTAGTGGAAGGCTTGCGAATGAAAGGTGGTGCTGGCGTACTGGTTTGTTTGTGCTTTAAATTCACGTGCTAGGAATTTTGAGAAACTTCCCTCCTCTCTGCTCTAAGCTTTGGTTCGTCGTCTCTGTACTTTCTGGTAGCTGTACAGTGGCAGTACTAGTACTTGTGAGTTGTGATCCTTGACAGTTGGTCTGCTTCTCTTTTCATGGGTTCTGATTTGTTGTCGGCATGATCCTTTGGTGCTGGTTGTTGTCGAACCTATTTGGTCCGACTACTTTGCGTCCGAGAACAAAATTTTCTTCTTAGGAATCAGAACTGCTGCTGTCAGGCTGTGAGCTGCAAATCATACTGACACCTGCGATCAAGTAAATTTGCAAGTCATCGATTTCAGAATTATTTCCAGCTTGCTAACTGGTTTCTCATTTTGTGAGAGTGGTAGTCATGCCTGCCAAGGACTATGAAGGAATTGCTTGTCATCAAGGGTACGGGGGCAGAAATGTCTACTAACATTTTGGGATCGTTGCCTCACTTCAAAACACAAAATTGACTTGATTTTAGGACGACGTGGCCATCGTAGGTTTCTAGTTCTAAAAGTATGCTAGTTGTTTGATAGGCATGTAGCATTCCCTTTTCTTGAAATTTGATTTTAGTGAAAATTCAGATTTTATTTCGGAAAAAGATGGTAGCTGGAACTTTCCTGAATTCTTCACTTTCTCCCCACCTTTTGCCCTTTCTTGCCTGCTCTCATCTTTCTTCTACCTTTATCCATTCCAGTTTCCCTTCAAACAAAAAAAATAACGCAAGCCTTAGAGTCAGCATGTATTCCGATCGTTTTTCTATCTCAATATAATGAAGCGCAGCTCTCGTGTTCTAGAAAAAATATGCTTTAGAAAGATTCTAAGTTTCATGCTAAGAGAAAAAAGAATCAGACAGAAAACAAAGGCGTATATAGAACAACTTTCCACTATGGGCTTGGATTATTTTTTTCAGGATTATCAGACAGTTTTTTCCTATTTCTTCAAAACATGGAGGAATTATTTGGGTATTAGAATAGACAAATTCTGTTATTTTTCCGCTTTGTTATTCAATTTAGATTAGTGAGTACAAATTCAAATGACAGATGAATCATGACAAGGTTATGATAAATTTTAACTGACTTCTTTAGATATATATTTCTCTCATATTAACATGCCCCATCACAGCTTACAAAAGCTAGACAATGCTTTCTCTTGCTGCTACGTCTTCAAAGATATACATCAGTTCCTTGCATAGGTGGGCAAATGATGAAATCATGCGCTCTGAAGCATTCGATTTCCCTACTGGTTATGCAGATATACAAAATAAACTCCTTTTTCATATTTTTGAACGAAAAACTCCTTTTTTATATAATGGAAGAAATATCCAGCTTCATCCCCACAAGTGAGGAATCAGACAGAATAAGCTCCTGGACATTCAATTTACTTCTATTGTTTTTTTCCCCTTTGGCCTATGCCTTGTTACTTCCCATAGTTTTTCAATAAACAAGAGGTCCTGCTTGTTTACCTTAAAAAAATACTTTTATTGTTTAAATGGCCAAATACATGGACAACTAATCAACAGAACTGTAGAAAGATAGAAAGGTTTGGGGAGAATCACCACACACCCATTGTGGGTATATATATAGGGCCATGTACAAGTACAATGCGTACAATACGCTAGCTATATACGCTAGCTGTACAATAAGCCTAATAAGAACACAATGGGTGCCAAATTTGAGCTGGCAGACCAGGCAACATGTTCTCTGGTTTATCTCTTTTATCATGTCGATCCATCTTTTGTTATTTGCCTATATTAATCCTACAAAGCCTACTCATGCACATCCAAAGCCGTATTGCCCAGAACTAGATTATTTTCTCGAGGGACGAAAACTTAGCAAGATGCCAACATACTCGTATACAAGCTGCACATTGCATCTCACACATACAGCTAATTAATCAACCAACGAACCGTATTCTAACAATTTGTTAAGCACATCACAAATACATAGAAGAAGATTTTTTTGGTAGTCACTAGTTCTATGAAATTATGTTGCATTAACTATGCTGGTGACCTGGCCATGTATCTTCAGAAGACCAACCTATTCTAAAAAAAGAAAGGCAGGAGCTCAATTTTTTTTGAACAAAAGGCAGGAGCTCAATTAAGAAGAAGAGCAGAAAACTGACCATCGGATACTTAAAAGTTGGAACACTATGTCATCATTTGGTCATTCCTTTCCTGAAAGAGGTGGAGTAGGTTTCTATGGTTACTGTCTATCGCTTTGTAGTTCGTGTAGTTTAGAATAAGATTAATCCTACGAAAGCAGGAGCATATACTAGTCAAATAAGAGAAAGGGGAATATACAATCTTTCTCACTAAACAAGCTATCTAACAGCAGTTACACAGGACCTGGATCTGGATACAAATAAGTTGTGCATGGCAATCTCAAGTGCATGCTTCTGCACATATAAGTGACACAAATTACATTTTGCTCTGTGAAGCTAATGTGTTGGGGTGGATCATTGATCAATATACAGGCATACAGCCACTTGCTAGCTTCTTCTTCTATATAAAATTGTTCAGCAGAATTTGCAGAAAAGCAAGCATAAATTCTCTATTTTTCTGTCTTTCCAGAAGTTGCAGATGAACCTGCTCCAGAGAAGCCTGCTGCTGAGAAGCAAGGGGGCTCCAATGACAGAGGTAATAATCACTTCTTGTCATCGAGTACAAGTGTGCAACTATGCCTATTAAAACCTGAAAGATGATCTGCAGATCTCGCTCTTGCAAGGGTGGAAACAGAGAAGAGGAACTCTTTGATCAAAGCATGGGAAGAGAATGAGAAGACAAAAGCTGAGAACAAGTATGTTTCTTAACTTTTCCTATTCCCCTGAACTCGTTTTCAGTGGAACCATTATTTGTTCATTACAGTGGATGCTATTTTTGCTCTGCATTCTTCAGTCATCTATAGTTCTTTCATCAAAGGAATTGGAAGTTTAGTACAGGTTTCTGTGAATGATATTTCTAGGCTTTCTAGTATTACAACCAGTGCAGTGGATACAAAACTCTGCTCAATCCAAACTAAAATGAGAAAAGGCATAAGGGCAAACAGGATAACATAGTATGTCTAGTGGAAGATATCATATAGAAAACACTTCACATCTATTTAGATTCTTAGTATCCAGAAGTTGATATAATCCGTAGGCAGGTGATGTGGAAATTCCTAGCTTGAATTAATTGGCACAATTGTGACAGGGCTGCTAAGAAAGTATCCGCTATTCTTTCATGGGAGAACACAAAGAAAGCAAACATAGAAGCTCAACTGAAGAAGATTGAGGTAATTTCATTCGCTCTCTTCTTTGACCTTTTAATAGAAGGAATGATCTTTTTTATCATCTGGTATGTGCACTTACTAAGTTTAAGCATCTCTCATATATTTTGATAGAGACTTGAGTGAACGATAACAATTAATCAATTATAGAGGAAGTCAGAGAAGGATAGATCCAGTAGACTAATATGCCACCCCCTCAAAGGTGATAACCTCTAAGCTAAAGCTTATGTTTTATTCATGTTCAGGAACAACTGGAAAAGAAGAAGGCTGAATATGCTGAGAAGATGAAGAACAAGGTTGCAATGATCCACAAGGAAGCCGAAGAGAGGCGAGCGATGGTGGAGGCAAAGCGCGGCGAGGAGGTCCTGAAGGCCGAGGAGATGGCTGCCAAGTACCGGGCCACCGGCCACGCTCCTAAGAAGCTCATCGGGTGCTTCGGAGCCTAAGAAACCTTCCAAGCCACACCCAGCAGAAAGTGAAAACCGTCAACCAGTGATTGCTTGGTCCTCTCGCTCTATCAAGTGTGTAGTGTGTCTTCGAAAGTGTGTGAAGCCTACTGCTGCTGCTGTATATACAGATATTGCTTCCAAGACAGGCGTTTGGTGGTGTACATGTTGAATGCTTGACGAGAAACATTCTTATTTGTAGTTAAGGGGTCACACTGCTGTTGTTGTTGTTGTTGTTGACATTTAAGCAGACATTTTGTTCTTCTACTGGCGCTATTGTTTTTGTCCCCGTCTCTTTGTTCCTTACTGCTGATTTAAGTTTCTATCCATGTGCATCTGTCTCTATCCATGTGCATCTGTCATGTTCTTTTCGTGTACAGCTTTTCGTAGCACCTGAATAGCCCTCGTGCTTAAATACCAAGCTCCTGAAACGGGTTCTGTCTGGAAAATACTGTGATTTGGTAACTGGTAAAAGAGGTGAACGGTGAAAACTCAAAAAAGTTTTTGTGAGAATTATTTTTTTTAAGTATTATTAGTCTTAAAAGCCTGTAAGCAAGCGACAGCCATTCTTCATGAAGTTTCTGCTCGTTTGTGCTGCATCCGCAGATCGAAGTGGCCTAGGGATGCTATATTTTCTATATAGGTAGTTGGACCGTAGGAATGCTATAATTTTGCATGTAAAGCGAGCTAGTTTTTCTTACTACGATGGAATCTGTTCATTCAGATTCAACCTCTTTACTTGACGCGCGTACTTATTTATAATTTTATATAATGATAAGGAATAGTTATAGCCTTCGATAACATCTTTTTCATATGAATCCTGCCTTCAAAAGCTGGCCGGCCAGCGTGGCCACGTCGCCCACTTTCGCGGCCACTCGATCGGGTTTGATCGGGCACGCGGACGGCTTAGATCGGGCGAGCCGTGGTCATTTTGCAAAAAAAACCTTCTATTTTTCAAAAATCAACCCGCGCTCCAAAGGCCCTCTCAGTATATTTTATGAAAACAACCTTAGATTATTTCGAAATCAACTCGTAGTCTAGATTGGATGGGCTCCGGGTTTTTTGCAAACAAGACCTTCTCTTTATCGAAAATCAACCCGCGCTCCAGAGACCCTCTCAAAATTTTTTGCAAAAACCTCCTCAGATCTATCTCAAATCAACACGGAGTCCATCTTTCATTATATCTCTTTTTTTAAAAAAATTAGCTGAAACTTTAAAATTGCATAATAAATCACAGAAAAATCGTAAATTAGAAAATCAAGTTGATCTGAAATCCTCACGAGTAGATCTATGCAGTGCATCCATAATATGGCATGTTTTAGTAAGAATTTTTTCATATAAATTTTTACCTATGCTTTTTAGGGGTAAAATCATATCGACCGAAACTTTAAAAATGCCTAGTAAATCACAGAAAAATCGTAAAATAGAAAAACAAGTTAATCTAAAATCCACATGAGTAGATCTATGCAGCGCATCCATAATATGACATGTCTTAGTAGGAATTTTTTCATAAAAATTTTTACCTATGCTTTTTAGGGTTAAAATCATATTGATAGTTATTACAGCAATGCGTTATTTTAAATACTAAAACTACTACCATAAAGAAAGTACCAACACAACCTTAACATCATATTTTGCTATAAAAAACAATGTTCTCCTACATCTTTGCGTACTAGCTCTACACCACTACTTTATTAAAGAAAATACTATCAAGGCTATGTATTGGCAAATTTCATAATTCAAGGTCGAATTATCCTCATTTCACAGTTACATCAACCTTCCGCCTACTTATGCTCCTCACTCGTTAATAAATAATTTAACCTCTTCTTTCTCCACGACAAATATAGTAAAAAAGATATGATAGTTCCATTTCAATACCCAAAATAATATATAAATAAAATTATACCTTCATGATGATAGAGTCTCGAAAATACATAAAAATCATAAAATGAAAAAAAATTGCTGAGTTTCTCATCACTACACCTATATTCTTATTGCCACTGACCCAATCGAAAGGGAAGGCGCAGCAAAAGCCGCGCCCGCGTTTCTAGTTGAAAAGGAATTATCCCCAACATTGGCGGCGTCTAAAGTGAAGCGGGCCTCGATCCTCAACGAAGGATAGTTTTGTGCGACCTAGGATGAAATTTTTACTATGGTTTAAGCATACAATAATTAGCCCACCATAAAAATTTCACCATAATTGGATCATAGAAACTGCAGTTACGAATTATTCCATTTAATTACAGAAAAAACATAGATCTAAAGCCACAGCAAAAACTTTATATCAAAATATACCATATTATATGTTCACTGTGTAGATCTACTCATGTGGAGTCCAACAAAATTAGATTTTCTATTTTATGATTTTTCTGTGATTTACTATGATTTTTCAAAGATTCAGCCGAAATAGATAAAAAAGAAAAGACAAAATCGCTTATAACAGGGTCAGGGAGGTAAGATGAATGGTTTTAAAAGTTGAGAGAGGTGTTTTGCCCGGTTTTGAAGTTTGAGGAGGAAAAGTGGACTTTTGCAAAAGTTGAATGAGGTGATGTGGACTTTTTCCATAGCACAAGGTTTGAAAGATGCGCGCTGGGCACTGAGGTTGGCGACTGACTGTGCGAGAAGGTTGGCGACTGAAGTATCCAGGGTGATGGCTTTGGGAGATACAGATCAATCATCTTGGAGATCAAGATTAGAACAGCAAGCTTTGGCAAGGTTGAGTAGGTCATGAAGGCAGACAATCCAACCGGGATGCTCTGCTTTAGCTAGGAGTTCT